>CM019155.1:120372190-120406759 GCA_009733165.1 Naja naja
TAAGGATATGTTTTGCCCCAAGATATATCCAGAATATTTCTACAGATAATCCTCCTTTTCAGCAGTTCATTAGGACTTTTCAAATTTAGAATGGTACTGAAAAAGAGTGACTAATGACCTTTTTGACACTTATGGCCATTGCAGCATTCCCAATGGTCACATGATTTACATTTGGATGCAAGACAACTGACTCATATTTTGACAATTGCAATGTCATCATTTCAATAATTTAACAAGTGTTTCACTTAGCAACATAAATGTTGGGCTCAATTGTGGTTTTAAGTTGAGGACTATTTGTATATCTAAATGGTGATGGTTAGCACTCCTTCCTGTTCATCTACTAGGCCTTTACCCATTTCATCATGTACAGAGAGCTGTCTCCTGGTTATTTCAAACAAAAGCAAGAAGGAAAGCAGTTTTGCTGTTATGATTGCTTCCGTGTCCTTAAGGAAGAATTTCAAGTCAGCATGGTAAGAGCTTTTGTAGAAGTGACTGATTAATTTCAAGGACTGTACTTAGGAGTAAGAATGAAGAACACTGAGCAAAGATGGAATAAATGTTTTATTCTAATAAAGTTAGCATTTCATATCTCTGTGGTATTGGAGGAAGCCCAATGAACAGACTACATCAGCAGACATTAAAAACTCTATTTATTAGTTTTTAAATTTTAGATAAAAAGGGTTCAGGTATTATTTCAGGCTCATATGGACTGATGCCAAATTTATAAATAATTCAGGCATCTTATTGTATTCAAATTCTCTTCTCTCTACTGACTTTGGGGCTTAGCAATTCTTTATTTTGTCATGAAATGTAAATCTACAAATTGCCTATATCTCTTAGAAGTAACAAATATGCAACCATAAAGGGTGGAATTAACCCTCTTTGGTAGAGAAGTTTGCTGCCTTCTGAATTGCAATCTCAATTACTCCTAAGTAGATTTTCACATAGGAGTTTCTGTCCTATGTGGAATAAACAAGCTAATTTTTAGGCACTGGACACTTGGCTGGTGAGGGCATCGGCCCTTAGTGGCCATCTACCATGCCTGGACCATCTTTCCTCCCCCAATCTGTCTTCAGTTGCCCGGGCCACATGGTGTGGTGGGAGCATGCCATGTTGTTTAGCACCACTGAGGTGAGAGACCAGTGGTGTTTTTGCCCCTGGACTAGAGCTATCCTGATGACTGTTCCCGGTGAGAGAGAGGATTTTGAGCTGTCTCAGAGTTCACAGAACTTTCCTTCGGTGGGTAGTGAGAATGCCACCGGGCGGAAGTCTTCTGTTGTTTTGGCTCTAGAACTGACTGACCATCGGCTAACTGAACTTTTACCATCTTTTATCATCTATTCTGGACTTGACTGCTCCCTAGCAATAACCATTATGGGATATATCTACTCTTCTTGAGCTGCGGCCAGGGTGTTCCCTGTCCCTGAGATGTCCCGCTGCTTTGTCAAAGCCCTCCTCGATGACGGGTTTATTATTCCTGAGAGGGGGCATAGCATGACCAAGGGTTTTAAATTTTGTTTATCTCGAAGGGGAGGTTTTAAAATTTTTAATTGGTCGCCTTAAGGGGTTAGGGAGGGGGTAGAGGGTTTCTTCAGCCCGGGCACGTAGGGGAGGGCGGGGCGGGGATGGGGGCTGGTGTGAGGTGGGGACCGCGATCCCCAGGGTGGTTGGAATTGGCAGAGGACGCCGAGGCACAGGGCCATATCATGTGCTGGGAGCACGCACACCGCCTTTGAGGTGGCCCGCCCGACCCTGTGGCCTCCTCCCTAGGGAGCATCGGAATTGGGATCCCTGGCCTTAGGTTGGTGTATTTTAATGCCAGGTCCGTGGCTAATAAATCTTCCCTCCTCCGAGATCATTGAGGAGGAGGCTGCGACCTGGCTTGTATCACCGAGACCTGGTTGGGCCCGGAGGGAGGTGTCCCTCTGGTTGATTTATGCCCTCCAGGTTTTGGTTTTGCACCCACCACGGGCTCAGGGTAGTGGTGGGGTGGCCGTGGTTATTAGGGAGACCCTGTTTCCAAGGGAGGTCACTGTTGCAGAGATAGGCGGGAGTGAGACCCTCCTTGTGAGGTGGGGCCTAGTGGTCAGGTGGGCCTGCTGCTTACATACCTTTCCCCAGCTGTGTGGCAGCGGCCCTACCTGGGCTCACCTCCTCTCTGGGGTGGCGGTGGAGCTCCCGGATCTTATGGTTCTGGGGACTTTAATCTGCCTTCCCTGGGGGGGCCGGGTTTGGCCCAGGAGTTCATGGCTTCTATGGAGGCTATGGGCCTGACCCAGTTGATTCAAGGCCCGACTCATGAGGGGGAATACTCTGACCTAGTTTTTGTCTCTGAGCGTGGCGGAGTGACAGAGGGCAGGCTACTTTGACAGCCTGCCTGCTCCATGGTCTGATCACTATCTCCCACGGCTGGTCTTCCAACAGGCCCCCACTGCTGGGAGGAGGAGCCACTTAGGTGGTTCGCCCCAGGCGCCTGATGGACCCTGAAAGGTTCCAGGCAGAACTGGGGTTTTTCCCTCTTCCCTTGCTCACCACTCTGCCGAGGATCTGGCAGTGGCCTGGCAACGGGCTGCGCCGAGGCCCTCGACAGGGTTGTCCCCATCGCCCCTTACACGCCGTGGATCCCGGTTTGCTCCCTGGTATACTGAGGAGCTCCGGGAGATGAAACGCCGTCGAGGGGTTTAGAGAGCAGGTGGAGGTCTACCGCTCAATCCGATCGTGCCCAGCTAAGAGCCTACATTAGACTTACCTGGTAGCTATGGGGAGAGAAGGTCTTATCTCTCCACTCATAGCGTCCCGCAGATAACCCCAGCCGCCTGTTTGGTTACCTCCTCCTTCGGCTTGAGGGGGGCCGACCCACTGCGGGCAGGGCTGAGGAGTTTGGTCAATATCTGGCGGATAAGATCGCTTCGTGACGGGGGTTGTCCTCTGATTTGCAGTGGTCGGAGGAACGAGTTGTGGGTAGTCTGGCCATTGTTATCTGGGATGAGTTTGATCCTGTCTCCGAGGATGAAGTGGACAGGATTATGCGGCACTGAGTTCCACCACATGTTTGTTGGACCCGGTCCCTCCTGGCTGACTTATGCCGCCAGGGAGGCCACCTGCGGTTGGCTCCGGCAGTTGTCAACGCTTCATTGAGGAGGGTGTCTTTCCCTCCGCCTTGAAGGAGGCGGTGGTGAGGCCCCTCCTGAAGAAGCCTGCCTTGGACCCGACCGTGTTAGACAACTTTTGTCCTGTCTCCAACCTTTTGGCTAAGGTTGTTGAGAGTGTGGTGGCTCAGCAGGTTCCGCTTTTCCTGGATGAAGCGGACTACCTGGATCCGCATCAATCGGGCTTCCGACCCGTTACAGCACGGAGACGGCATTGGTCGCTGATGGATGATCTTTGGAGGGCCCGGACAGGGTTTTTCCTCTGTCCTGGTCCTATTGGACCTCTCGGCGCTTTCGATACCATCGACCATGGTATCCTTTGCGCCCGCCGGGTTGGGAGTGGGGGCACTGTTCTTCAGTGGTTCTCCTCCTACCTCTCGGGCGATCGCAATCGGTGTTAGTGGGAGGGGTTCGGACCCAGGGCTCTCTTGTGGGGTCCCGCAGGGTCGGTCCTTTCCCTCTCTTATTTAATATCTACATGAAACCGCTGGGTGAGATCATCCGTGGCTTTGGGGTGAAATTCCATCAGTACGCTGATGACACTCAGCTGTACTTTTCCACCCCTGGCCAGATCAGCGATGCCCTCTCCCTGATGTCCCGGTGCTTGATGCGGCGGACCTGGATGAGTAGGAACATGCTCGACTCAACCCGCCAAGACTGAGTGGCTTTGCGTGGCGTCTCGCCCAGCCAGGATTGTTTATCCTTGGCCATAGGGGGAGGTGTTACCCCTGTGGATAGGGCACGGAATCTGGGGTCCTCCTGGATGTACGGCCCGTTGGAGGAGCAGGTGGGGGCCGCCGCCAGGGGCCTTTGCCCAGCTCCGCCTTGTTCGACAACTTCGCCTTTTCTGGATCGAGACGCCTCACGACGGTTACTCATGCCCTTGTCACCTCGAGACTCGACTACTGCAACGCTCTCTATCTAGGACTGCCCTTGCATACCATCCGAGATTGCAGTTGGTGCAGAATCGCGCCGCTGGTGGTGATGGGAGTTACCCGGTTCTCCCATGTTACCCCCTCCTCGCGTGGCCTGCATTGGTTGCCGATTGCGCCCGGTGAGATTCAAGGTTTTAGTTTTAACATTCAAAGTCCTACACGGCATGGGTCCCCAATATCTGAGGGAGCGCCTTCTTCCAATAGCTAGCCCGCCGCCCTGTGCGGCTCATAGGCAAGGACTCCTCGGGTTCCATCGGCGGTCCAATGCCGGTTGGTACTTCCCCGACGACGAGCCTTCTCTGTTGCCCCGACCTCTGGAATCAACTGCCTCTGGAGCTCTGTCTGGCCCCTGATCTCCGCACCTTCTGCCGCTAATTAAAAACTTGGTTGTTTGACCAACCTGGCTGTGACCCTCCTTTGGGGAGGGATGGGTTTTTAATATATTTTATTGTATTGTTATGTCTTATATTTGGGCTTGTTAGTTTAATGTCTTTTTAAATATTTATTGTTCTGTTTTTAGTTGTGAGCACTTGAGTCTTCGGAGATAGGGCGGCATACAAGTTCAAATATAAATAAATAAATAAATAAATAAATGAAACTTCTTAAATAAGGAACATATCTGCAATTTTGTAAAATCTTAATTTGATGTTTTATGTTCTTGATAATTATTGATCAACAAAGGATAATTTCTTAGCTCACAATCACAGCTGAACTAACCTTTTCCTCTTTAGGAAAGGTCTCTGTACATTATATAATGCATATAATATGCATACATACAATGTATTGCATGTATATCTCTCATTATTTAGGTAACATACATTAAATATTTATGCATAGTAGATGTGTATCAGAAGACAACAGTGATAATACAATGAGTAATCCCTATCCCTATCTCTTTCATCTATATTTACCCCTATCTCTATTTCTATCTCTATTATCTCTACCTCTATCTCAATCATCTCTATCTCTATTCTCTAGCTCAATCATCTCTATTTCCCTATATTACCTATATCTATTTATGCATTACATGAAGGGATTGTGTTGTTGATAATTACTAATTAAACTGGAATAAATCATGAGATGGTAATCATAGCTGAATCAACTTTTTTTTACCTTTAGACACAGATGCCTGCTCTGAATGTCCACAAGATCAATATGCAAGCAAGAAGCGTGACTCATGCATTAGGAAGATAATTACCTTCCTGTCCTATGAAAATTATTTGGGCATGAGCTTAGCTATATTGGCTATTTCTTTTTCTCTCATCACTCTTTTAGTACTAGTAACATTTGTGAAACATCACAACACCCCCATTGTCAAAGCCAACAACCGGGATCTCACCTACATGCTCCTTGTCTTTCTATTGCTCTGCTTCCTCTGTACATTTCAGTTCCTCACTCCACCTGGGAATATCATTTGTCTTCTCCGACAAATTAGCTTTGCCATTATCTTCTCTATGGCTGTATCTTGTGTATTGGCAAAAACCATCATTGTGCTTTTAGCATTCATGGCCACCAAACCAGGATCCAGAGTACGGAAGTGGGTAGGGAGAGAATTGGCCATCTGCATTGTCCTTTTCTGTTCCTTTATACAGGCAGCCATTTGTACAATTTGGTTGGCAATGTTTCCTCCATTCCCAGAAATGGACCTACATTCAGAAACTACAGAAGTTATATTACAATGTAATGAAGGCTCAGTAACTATGTTTTACTCTGTCCTGGGTTATATGGGCTTCCTGGCAACTTCCAGCTTTATAGTGGCTTTTCTTTCTAGGAAACTCCCCAGCAGTTTCAATGAAGCAAAATTTATCACTTTCAGCATGTTGATCTTTTGTAGTGTTTGGGTATCTTTTGTTCCAAGCTATTTGAGCACCAAGGGGAAATACATGGTGGCTGTGGAGATCTTTTCTATCTTGGCCTCAAGTGCCGCTCTATTGGGTTGCATCTTTTTCCCAAAATGTTTTTTAATTTTTCTGAGGCCACACTTAAATGTCAGGGAAGAGTTAATAAGAAAAAAACATTGAAAGAAGGTAGTGTATATTGATAGCTCTCTCTTACAGTCAGAATTTCCTAATTATACACCACTTGTAATTATTTCTGGCTGGAGTAGCCTATAAAATCAATCAGTCCATCAATACATGTTTTAAATATTTTGAACTCCAAATATAGTCTAGTTGAATTATCCTGAGCTGGAAATTTTGGAATTATTCTAATTTTAAGAATATAAAACAATATATAAACCATCGTTGGTTACTTTTGATTTTAGAATTTCTAGGCTTATGCTCTCTATTATTTGCCAACATTTTAAACTACAGTCTTAGTTGCCATCTATAGATAGATTTTGTGTCATCATGTCCTTGTTGATTCTTGACAACTTCAAAGATAGCTTTTCTCCCTGACAAGCTGTGCCTAGTCTGATACTTCATTTGTTCCTTGTGCATCAATTCTGTCCTTCTGTAGATTAGGAGGCCCCATTTAGTCAATCAGTCAGTCATTATTTACTTCATGGTATACTTCCAATGTGTGACTGGGTAGAATTCTGTGATGTGAATGATTATGAGAATACCTTGTTTCTGGTCAGTGGACAAGGTAGTCCCTGATCGTAGTGCAGGGAGAGATGCATTACAAAATAAAAAGAATCCTAGACTGTACAATGGGAGACTACAATACCTGGTGCAATGGAAGGAATACCCATTGTCCTGGGTCACCTGAGTAAAAAGCTGGGATATAAAAGCAGATAAGCTGACTAAGAAATTCCACAATATATACCCTCAAAAACCAAAAGCACCTCCAGGGTGAGGTATAGTTGATTGAAGAATAATTTATTTTCTAAGAACTTCTCTCAGGTTAAGGGGGGGAGATCCAACTGTCCACCCTGAAGTGAATCTGGCTGAAGCCATCTTTTACTGCCTCATAGTTGCCATAAACCCTGAGAGGTGGAAGAAAGAAATAGACTGGCTAACAGTCCAAATTTTTTTTCTATTTGAAGGAGGAGAGGAGTGACAAGCAGCCTATGACTTTCATTGGGCAATGTGATCAGTGACATCGAAGAGGGGGAATATTTGATCTTTTAATTAGGTGAAAACCATGGAAACTTTTAGAATTTGTTTTCACTGGCTGTGCTGATATAATGTATCCAATAAGCATGTTCTTTGTGGATTCTACCTGCCTCAGAGTTCTGCTTTTGAGGGATGCATTATTCAGAATGCTGACACTAGAGGTTCACAGCTAGACATCATGAAAAAAAAAATTCACAACATAGGAGCAGATGCTCATTTCAGACTTATTTGGTGAAAGTTTTGCAAGACTTTTAAAACTTCAAAACTAAGATTAGAAAAGTTTGTGAAAATTCATCTTTGATACTGAGATTATTCATATTGACAATCATATACATCCATTCTTGCAAAAAAATTACCCCAGATTCTATTTTGCTAGATCCCACTTGATGAATACCATCAGAGGTGGTATTCAACCAGTTTGCACTGGTTCAGGTGAACCAGCAGCGGTAATTTGGTGTGGGTCAATGAACCGGTGCTAACCCCTAGCTGGCCACACCCCCAACCCAGTCGCCTGGTCACCTGGTCGTCTGTTTGCTCACTTGTCCTGGTCGCTTTCCTAGTTTTCCCTACCATGTGGCAGCTGTGGTGCAGCTCAAGTGGATGTCCCAGGGCTACTGCACATGTGCACTGTGTGTGCAGCCGCTACACAGGCAGTGCCCATGTGTAGCAGCCCTGGGACATCCCCTGCCTGCCTGCCCTCCCAGAGGATGTTTTCTTCCTTCTCCTGGCAGACAAGCCTCTTTCAGCCCGGCCCAGCCCAGCTAGCAAGTGGGTGGGTGGATATCCCGGGGCTTTTTGCCTCACTTGTCACAAGATGCCTACCACCGCTCCATGCTCTTTTTGGTGTGGCTGTAGTCCAGCAGCCACACAGAAAAAAACACACCCTGTTCTATCTGCCAGGCCCAGTAAGTCCGAGCAGCCAGCGCATAAAACAGGGCAGCACCGGACCATTGGAGAAGCAGAGCAAAGCCAGAGATCAGTAGCCGCTTCTTTCACAGTGCAAGAAACCTCCCCGAATTTGCCACCTGGTCATCTCCTTCTCTGCCTTTTTGTTCTGTATGGCCGAGGAGGAGGAGACCAGCTGGCTCATTCAGGAAGGACTTCTGTGCTGAAAAGGCAACTGGAGACTGAAAAACAGTCACCTCCAGCAGCCGCCCCTTTTGCCAGGTTATCTCCTCCTCCTCGGCCATACAAAACAAACAGGTGGAAAAAGAGAAGACTAGCTGGCTGATTTCTCTGCTGCAAAAGAGGCAGAAACTGATCTCTGTCTTCGCTTTGCTTCTCCAATGGTCTGGCGCAGCCCTGTTCTATGTGCTGGCTTCTCGGACTTGCCAGGCCTGGCAAATAGAACAGGGCATGCTTTTTTTGGTGCAGCTGCACCAAAAAAAGCATGCAGCAGCTACAGGTATCTCGCAACAAGGGGGGCGAGAAGCCCCAGGACATGTGTTCACCTGTTGGCTGGCCAGGCCGGGCTGGAAGACACATGTCCACCAGGAGAAGGAAGAAAGTGTGCTCCAGGAGGGCGGGCACTGCACAAGCAGGCATTTGTTTTGGGACCACTTAAAGGGCTCTCTTAAAGTTCATCTTTAAGAGCTGGAAGATGTTTCATTAGATTGCCACAACTCATCATTGGGAGAGGTGTAGCCCCTGAATTCACAAGATGTCTTGGGCAAAGTTCTCTGACTTTTAAAACACATCTGTGCAGTGTCTGGCTCCCTTCACACTCCTTGTGCACTCCAGGAGCACCTAACCAGAGAGAGAGAAAGCAAAGTTAACTGCTATGAGGTGAGCAACTTGGCTTCCCCTCTTGCTCCTTACAGTTGCCCTGAGCCAGTGCAGTTCTTTACTTGGGCAGACAGAAAGCCACAGCAGCACCAGAAGCAGCAACAGGCAGCACCGCAACAATGAGGTACAGAAAGGTTTGGTATGGCAAATTTATCTCTAAGGGGCTTCTGGCAAAAAACAAAACAAAAACCACCCCAAAACAAAACCCATTTGGCAGGCAGACTCAGCAGGCAGTAGTGATCTTTAGTTGGGCTTTTTTTTTTTTATCAGCCCAAGGGTGGAAGGGGGGAAAGGTATGTAGGAAATCACCTTGTCTCTGCAGCATCAGTCATGTGACTGAGTGGGCATGGCCAACACGACGTCACTTGCAGCAAGGTGCTGCATCACCTTGCCATGTTGGCCATGCCCATCCAGTCCCATGACCACCAAACCATGCCCACCAAACAAGCCACATCCACAGAACCAGTAGTAAAATTTTTGAATCCCACCACTAAATACCATGTCTTTGAAGAAGTTCTCTTCCACCTACAAGGTGACAGTAATATATTGGATAAGATTTCTAGTGGATAAGAAACACAGTACAAAATCTCATATTTAGGAGGAGCTTGATCCTTAGCAGCAAATCCTTTAAAATTACCAGAACTGATGAACATTCTTGAATGAGAAGCAAAACATTATCTTCTTCTTCAGGGGGAAAAATCAATCCAATTGAAAAGGCACCTTTGAAATTCTTTAAAATGATGTCCAAAATATCACAAAGTAACCTTGTCACTGTGGTGAAATTGACATTAGTCATCATATGGGAATGATTGCGCATGTCCAAGATGGAGGACGGGCGCTGAGACGGCTCCAGGGGATGAGTTTTTAGTTTGGCAAGGGGGTGCCGATGGGGACTTCCTGGATGCCCTTTTCCCCACCTGGATTTTATGGGAGAGTCCGGGTGCGGAGCTGGGCTGTTTGCGAGCCAGCTGGGCGGTCGGCGAGGCGCTTTTTTGGGCTTTGTGCCTGCCGACGTCATCCTTGGCCTGGAGATGGCCGCTGCCGGTGGTTCTTGGAATGGAGGCTTCGGCGGCTTCGGCACCCTCATGGCTTCTCCGGCGGCTTTTCCTAGCGGCGGCGGCGGCGGCGGCTGCGATGGCCCCATGGACGACTGCGGCGGCTGCGGGGATCTGCCTCTGGTGCCTGCGGTCTTGTCGGAGGGGCAGACCGAGCAGCGGAGTTGTGGACCCCAGCCTCTTTGCTGGCGACGGCAGCTGGAGCGGCGGAGGCAGCGATGCTGGATGCCTTGGCGGAGGCTCCGGCTGTGGACTCGTCGGCTGGGGTGGCTGCTGCGATGGCGGAGGCTGTTGAAAGGAGAGAGGCAGCAGCTGAGGTGCGGTTTCCGGCCGGGATGGTGAGTCCTGTGGCCTTGGTGGCCTGACTGTTTTGGGGCCACGGAGGCTGCACCGGCCGGAACCATGATAGAGGTGGTGGCTAGTTTGTTGGCTACCACTGTGGACTCTGGGTCAACCGGCAAGCCCCTAGACTGTTTGGGGGGCGTTTTCCGGTGGTCCAGGCCCAGGCCCTTGAACGTTCCTCCTCTTCCAATGGCTGGATTGAACTTGGCCGGGTCGGGTGGGCTGTGACTCGCCTAGCGGGGGATGGAATATATACTCCCCTGCGGTTGGCAATTTTCTGTGGCCCTGGACCCTGCCTTCGAGGAGCCCGATGTTGGGTTCCTTTGGATTCCCGCCTATCGAACTGGATGGTGTTACGCTGAATCACCTTGCCATATTTAATATATACTTGACCGCCTGGCTTTTTCCTCTGTCTCCACGGATTTCTGTGGAGATATCCATCACCCTTATCCAATGACCACGGTCCTTAATCACCATCTGGACCTCTCCTTTTTACCAGGACTCTGATTGGACAGGTCCCATTGTTGTGGGAGGTCGATGGGAGGACTATCTCTCTACTGTGGGAGAGTGGAGAGACCCAACATCCAACCCTACAGTTTTCGAGATTTCTTTGGTTTCCCGCAGTGAGAGAGCGGCTGCCATTTACTATCATCTTTGGTCTCGGAACGGATGTGAGAGGCCGGTTTGAGACTGAAATTCTCGACTGCTGTAGCCTGTATTCCTCTTTTCTCCATTCGGATTTTTTAACAACTTCACCCGGTTATGTATTGCCATACTATACTCTGACCCCTTATAAACTTTTGTCAACTATCTTATGGGATCTTACTCACGCTCGGAATTGTGGGCACTTAGGACTGCGCCCTTGTCCTTGAGTTGGCCCAGGGGACTATCAACAGCTTACCTTGATGATGGATCTTGGGATCCCGAGAGGTGGCATGCTGCAATCAATGGGCTAAATTCTAAATTAAGAGTTAAGGGTCGAATTTTAAAATTTTTAATTCGTTGTTTTAAAGGGTTAGGGAGGAGGAGGGGGTGCAGGGGTCACCTTGCAGCCTGGGGGGCAGTGGGAGTGTGTGGGGGTTGGGGGCCGGCGGGGCTCTGGGCCCTGGGGTGGGGGCTGCGATTCCCAGGGTGATCGGGATTGGAAGAGGACGACGAGGCATAGGGCCATATCAGGTTAAGGGAACACGCACCCGACATTTAAGGCCGGTTGCATATTCCGACCCTATGGCCTCCTCCCAAGGGGGCAATGGAACCAGGATCCCTGGGCTTAGGTTGGTGTACTTTAATGCCAGGTCTGTGGCTAATAAATCTTCCCTCCTCCGGGAGATCATTGAGGAGGAGGCTGCGGACCTGGCTTGCATCACTGAGACCTGGTTGGGCCCAGAGGGGGGTGTCCCTCTGGTTGAGTTATGCCCACCAGGTTTTCGGGTTTTGCACTGGCCACGAGCCCAGGGTAGGGGTGGTGGGGTGGCCGTGGTTATTCGGGAGACCTTGTTTCCGAGGGAGGTCTCTGTTGCAGAGATAGGCGGGAGTGAGATCCTCCTCCTGAGATGGGGGCCTAATGGGCGGGTGGGCTTGCTGCTAGCATACCTTTCCCCCAGCTGTGTGGCAGCGGCCCTGCCTGGGCTCCTTGATCTCCTCTCCGGGGTGGCGGTGGAGCTCCCAGTCCTTATGGTCTTGGGGGACTTCAACTTGCCTTCCTTGGGGGGGGGTCGGGTTTGGCCCGGGAATTCATGGCTTCTATGGAGGCCATGGGCCTGACCCAGTTGATTCAAGGTCCTACTCATGGAGGGGGAAATACTCTTGACCTAGTTTTTGTCTCTGAACAGTGGTGGAGTGACAGAGGGCAGGTCACTATTACGACTTTGCCTGTTCCATGGTCTGATCACTATCTCCTACAGCTGGTCTTCCAACAGGCCGTCCCCCACTGCTGGGATGAGGAGCCACCTAGATGGTTCCACCCCAGGCGCCTAATGGACCCTGAGAGGTTCCAGGCAGAACTGGGGTTTTTTCCTTCTTCCCTTGCTCACAGCTCTGCCGAGGATCTGGCAATAGCCTGGCAATGGGCTGCATTGGAGGCCCTCAACAGGGTTGTCCCCATGCGTCCCCTTGTGCATCGTGGATCCCGGTTAGCTCCTTGGTATACTGAGGAGCTCCGGGGGATGAAGCGCCATCGAAGGGGTTTAGAGAGCAGGTGGAGGTCTACCCGTTCCCAATCTGACCTAGCCCAGCTGAGAGCCTTTATTAGGACTTAGCTGGTAGCTATGAGAGAGGCGAGAAGATCTTATCTCTCCACTCTCATAGCGTCTGCAGATAATTGCCCGGCCGCCCTGTTTTGGGTTACTCGCTCCCTCCTTCAGTTAGAGGGGGGGCCGGACCCGTTGCGGGGTAAGGCCGAGGAATTTGTTCAATATCTGTCGGATAAGATTGCTCGTATTTGGGATGGGTTATCCTCCGAATTGCAGTGGTCTGGGGAAGGGGGTGCAGGGAGTCTGGTTATCTGGGATGAGTTCGATCCAGTTTCCGAGGATGAAGTGGACAGGATTATGCGGCGTATGAGTTCCACCACATGTTTGTTGGACCCGTGTCCCTCCTGGCTGGCTTATGCCGCCAGGGAGGCCACCTGCGGTTGGCTCCGGGCAGTTATCAATGCTTCTTTAAAGGAGGGTGTCTTTCCCGCTGCCTTGAAAGAGGCGGTGGTGAGGCCCCTCCTGAAGAAGCCTGCCCTGGACCCAACTGTGTTAGACAACTTTCGTCCAGTCTCCAACCTTCGTTTTCTGGCGAAGGTTGTTGAGAGTGTGGTGGCTCAACAGGTTCCGCTTTTCCTGGATGAAGCGGACTACCTAGATCCGTATCAATCGGGCTTCCGACCTGGGTACAGCACGGAGACGGCATTGGTCGTGCTGATGGATGATCTCTGGAGGGCTCGGGATAGGGTTTTTCCTCTGTCCTGGTCCTATTAGACCTCTCAGCGGCCTTCGATACCATCGACCATGGTATCCTTTTGCGTCGCTTGGGGGTTGGGAGTGGGGCACCGTTCTTCGGTGGTTCTCCTCCTACCTCTCGGGCGGTCGCAATCGGTGTTGGCGGGGGGGTCAGGTCGTCCCCTAGGGTGCTCTCTTGTGGGGTCCCTCAGGGGTCGGTCCTTTCCCCCCTTTTATTTAACATCTACATGAAGCCGCTGGGTGAGATCATCCGTGGTTTTGGGGTGAAATTCCATCAGTACGCTGATGATACTCAGCTGTACATTTCCACCCCAGGCCAGATCAGTGATGCCCTCTCCTGATGACCCAGTGTTTGGATGCGGTACGGAACTGGATGAGCGGAAACATGCTTCGACTCAACCCGCATACCGGTGTCCCGACCCAGTCAAGATTATCCATCTTTGGCCATAGGGGAGAGGTGTTGCCCCTGTGGATAGGGCGTGGAATCTGGGGGTCCTCCTGGATGTACGGCTCAGGTTGGAGGAGCAGGTGGGGGCCGTTGCCAGGGGCCTTTGCCCAGCTCCGCCTTGTTCGACAACTTCGCCCTTTTCTGGATCGGGACGCCCTGCGCACGATCACTCATGCCCTTGTTACCTCTAGGCTCGACTACTGCAACGCTCTCTATTTGGGACTGCCCTTGCATACCATCCAGGAGATTGCAGCTGGTGCAGAATGCGGCGCGGGTGGTGATGGGAGTTACCCGGTTCTCCCATGTGACCCCCCTCCTGCGCGGCCTGCATTGGTTGCCGGTTGTGCTCCGGGTGAGATTCAAGGTTTTAGTGTTAACATATAAAGTCCTTCACGACATGGGTCCTCAATATTTAAGGGAGCGTCTTCTTCCGATGTCAAATACCGATCGCCCTGTGCGAGCTCATAGGCAGGGACTCCTCAGGGTCCCGTCGGCAGGCCAATGCCGGCTGGCGGTTCCCCGACGACAAGCCTTTTCTGTCGCGGCCCCTGACCTCTGGAATCAACTGCCTTTGGAGCTCCGCCTGGCCCCTGACCTCCGCACCTTCCGCCCATGAAGTTGAAGACCTGGTTATTTGACCAACCCGGGCTGTGACCCTTTGGGGAGGGTTATTTTTAATTATTTTTAATTTATTTTATAAACGTTTGGACTTATAATTTAATCTAATTGTTTTTTAATGTATTTATTGTTCCTTGTTTTAGTTGTAAGTCAGCCTGAGTCTTCGGAGATGGGGTGGCATATAAGTTCAAATAATAAATAAATAATAAATATATATATCAGAGCCTAGATAATCATGGAGGATAAATGCTTTAATCACCAAGTACACTTTATGAGGGAGGTAGCTATTTATACTTTAAAATAGGGGTGTCAAACTCAAGACTTGCAGGCCAGATCTGGCCCACAATGTGGTTATATCTGACCCATGGATCCACCATGGAAACACTTAAGGGTCGACCTGCAGCATCTTGTCCTGGACCAGCCTGACTGGGTGCTGATCTACAACCTGGTGGTGGCCATTCAGGGTAGAATGTGGGCAGCCTTACATCTGCGAGGCTGGCCTGAAGCCAGTAAGGTCCACCCTGCCCCACCCCAACCCCTAGGTGAGCCTCACCCATTCCCTGTGCCCATGGACAGGAGGTGGTGAGTATGCACAGAGCCTAGCATCCTCTGGACCATTTTGCCCCACAGGCTGATTATATTCTGCATGCTTCTCTTTCAACCAGTAAGTCAGTACTTACCACCTCCTGTGTTCACACCCAGGTGGTAAGGCCGAAGCAGCGGAGTGGTGTCTCACTGGTTCCAAGGCAGCTGCATGGATCACATCTAAGACTGACCCCATTAAGGCTAGGATGGCTGCTACAATTTGAAGATCAGCACCCTGTCAGCCTGGGCTGGACTGAGGTGATGTAGGCCAGTTCTTTGCTTTTTCCAGGGTGCTCCCATGGACAAAGGAGAGGATTTAGCATTGCTACTGAAAGCCATGCTGCTGGCAGCCATAGCTTTTCCATGCAGAAGCTGGGATGGCCTCAGTGAAAGTGAAACCTCATAAGCTATGAGGCTAGGCTCAGAAAGGGACAAGGGGAGAGGGAGACTGGCAGCACTTCCCTTTTACTGCGACAGCCCCTGTCCCCATTGGAAAGCTCATACCTGGAGCTCACCCTTGGCACCCATAGGTTCACAATCCTTTGAACCCATCAGCAAAGCTGATCCAGGTTTCCCGATCTGTGGGTGGAGGAAAGGCTGCCAGAGCCTCACCCATTCCCTGTGCCCATGGATAGGGATTGGCCAGGGTCATCCACAGATGAGGGTGTGAGACATTACATCTGGAGGTGTGAGCTGGGGGTGCTGTGCCCCGATCCAGCACTTGGGTGGGTAGATCAGAGGGAGACTGCAGCTTGGGCTGACCAGGGAGTCTCTAGGCATGTGCAGAATACTCCTTGCTTGCTTCACCTGGGTCGGGTTCTGCATCCAAGAAACCCAGCCATGGCTTTCCAGCAGGGAGAGTGGCTCAAGTGAAAGGGAAGCCTCACAGATTGCAAGTCCAGACCAACAAGTGGGGCCTGAAGGCTCTGGTGAGGGCATGATGCTGATCTATTCTACAACCTGGCAGCATCCATCCCGTCCAGAACACAACCACCTTTGGATCTAACCCAAGAGCCCCCCTTCCCGCTGTCTCCTGGGCATGCTCACAGAAGGTGGCAAGAGTGCGTGGGGCCTGGCATCCCTGGGGACTGTCTTGCCCCATAGGCTGACCCACTTCTGAGTGCCTCCTTTTCATTTAGGATGCTAGCCCTCTCTGCGTCCTGTGTGCCTGCCCAGGGAATGAGGCTGAGGCAGTGGGGTGGTCTCTTGCTGGCTCCAGTGTGGCCACGTGGGTTGGATCTAAGTCTGACCATGTTTTGGAACCAAGTTTTATAGATCAGATCATGACTGCACCAGTACCTCCATGCCCCACTTGCCAGCCTGGCCTTGCAACCCTCTTTCTCTGGGATCACACCCACCCAGTCACATGGCCATCCAGCCACACCTACCTGGCCCTTTGAGGGCAGCCATAGTGCTGATCTGCCCCTAAATGAAATTGAGTTTGACACCCTTGCTTTACAGAATGTCTGTGTAGGAGGGAAGGGATGAAATAATTTCTAATTGTACCACAGTAACTATGCCCAAACAATTTTCTCAATGGCCAAATAGGGAACACTGCAATTAAAGTGGGAAAGTTTATTGAATAAAATGTGGGGAATCATCCCTACAAGAATAAAGCTGTTTTCTTAGGACAAGAATAGTATGCAGAAATAAATGAATTGACACAGTCTGCATCCAGAATACTGAATTAAATACTGAAACTAGTGAAATTATTTCTGCCCAACCATAGAAAGTTTCAGGTTAACACTTTGGGTTCAAGTTAGTCCTGATTCCTGGAGACTGACTGGACTAGTCCCTGAAGTTTTGTTGACAAGATTTCAGAAGAGATTTGCTTTTACCTTCTTCCTAGAGAGAACGATGGACTCAAGATCAACCAGCTGGCTTTATGCTTATGCAATACTAGAACTCATAATAGGAAACTACGTTTCTCATGATACAAGACAGATATTTAAACATAGAGTTATTTTTCTTTCCCCATAATTATCATGAATAATAATGATTAATTCTGCACAGCCATTCTGGAGAAAACTGATTAGTTTTACTGTGAATTGGGAATTGGTAGATAATATAAATATCCCCAGTAAATTAACATTTTGAGTTAGAAATGAAGGATAGGTAGTGTTTCTGGATGCTTTATACTGCAATAAACAGTTTTGGCATAGAATGTGAAGAGAATGAAGTGCAAGTGGTCATCTCAGGGATACTTCAGAATTGAATAAGGCCAACTACTTCATCTCTTAATATTCTTTGAGAATGATATTGATTCTTCTTTCAGTGTGGTTTCCTTACATGGCATGCCACACAGAGATAGCACAATGTACTGTTAGTGATCTTCCTATTGCTCATCATAGGTACTTCCAAACTGAAGATGTCATCATTGGTGCCATTACTTCACTTTTTATTTTAGTGACAGATAAGCCTGATTTCAAAGAAAACCCTATTCTTCAATTTATTGATAAACCTATGTAAGTAATAATACTTTTTTCTAAATGCATGCTTATGAAAGTTATCTTTGAACAATTTATAAATTAGGTTGTAATGCAACTATTTATTTCTAAAATACCACTTTTAGGTGATGTGGGTGGAATACCAGTTTAATTAATAAATAAAAATGAGAAACGTTTCAATGATTGCACAGCACTAGGTCCAAATATATTTATTGATAATATTAGAATTGACAAGATTGTTTGTATTAAATCAAATCCTAAAAATAGAGCATGGATTTATACAATTAAGTAGGTGAACATTTGAGTTCTACATTTCTAAATGAATGGATTTTGCTATTGTAGATAATACTAATATTGTTATTGTTCTTCCCTATTATTTTAATTTTAATGCTAGACTACTATTGCTAATAGAGAAAGAATAAAAAATATTTTGCTAAAGTAAGAGAAAGAGTTGCACATCAAGTATAGAGTTCTGTTAAGTTGGGGATGGGGAATCCAATATTTTAAATATAAAAGTTCATTTTTTAAATTATTCATTTTACTATGAACATACCATATGCATGTGCACTGCAAAAAATAAAACCCAAATTCATTTCAGATAATTGTTGCATCATCAAAAATGCTGAGAGATATTATTTAAATTATGAATCAATGGTTGACTTCCCAAAAAATTATTCATGAATCACACCTTCTTTACGATGTCTTTTTCAAATGTCTTTTTATAATACACTATATAATCCTTACAGGGTTTTTATTAAGCATTACCAACATGTATTGGCATTCATATTTGCTGTGAAAGACATTAATGAAAACCTTCAGGTTTTACCCAATATTACCTTGGGCTTCAAAATCCATGACAAATATAGTGGTAAATGGACCTTTCATACCACCATGGAACTTTTTTCCCCTATAAGCAGATTAATTCCGAATTATAAATGTGGCACCAAGAACAACCTTATTTCTGTCATTGGAGCTCTGTATCCTGAAATCTCTCTTGATATGTCACATATTTTGGAAATGTACAAAGTTCCACAGGTAGGATATTTCATGAGTTATGAAACTTCAGGGATACTTATGATCTTCAGCATTTTTTATTTTATTTAAAAAGTACAGATTGATACTTCATTTGGAATATCTCAGTAGATAAATGCAGGTTCTTATAGACTGAAGTACTTTAAGTGAAAGTTTTAAACTTTATCGTTGAGATAATAACATTTGAGTGTCAGCTTTTGTGATTCAAGCACCTTTGAACATCAGTTTATGTGATTCCAACAGAGCCCCTTTTAAGCCTTTCCTCATAGACAACTGTCCAAAACAGCCCTAGAACTCTGGATATAGGCTAAATCTTCAAATGACATCAGCAGCCTCTCTCACATAAACAATCTAAAGAGAAGGAGATCAGAGTGTTCATTTTTCAAAAAGGCAAAAAACGGATTGTTCTTCTTCTCCCAAGGATTCATGCTGATGTTCTCTGTTAGCAATTCTGGGCAGAAATCTTCATTGTTTCTCAATTGTAATTTATACTCTGAGTCCAAGAATGCTCATTAGAAGGTTCTCAAACACTACTGTTTTCTGTCACCCTCTTGCATGGATCATTTCTGCACCATTCCAAAGCTGCACACGATGCTGATACCTATTAATATTCTGGGTGGTGTTTTCACTTTTACATAATCATACATTGATTGCATTTTTAAATTGATGAGAACATTTTTCTGCTTCCTGCAATTGTTTAAGAACAACTTATAGTAATCACAATATTATGCATGAGGATATTATGCATGAGAGGTTTTTAAAAACTTTTTAAAATTCACCTTAGCTACATTGTCATTTCTTCTTAGGAATCCTGAATTCTATCTCAATAATCACAAATTAAGAGAAGGTATCCCAAACTCTTTAATAGATTAAAAATGCCTGACACACCAATTCCTTTTCATACAATTCATCTTAGATAAATTTATAGATGAAGCAATCTATTTTTTTGAACCCCATGATGTTTGAATTACATTTCTCCCTTTTTGTGTCTCTCATTTTTAACCTCCCATCTAATTGCTATATTTCTAGTTTGTGTATAGCTCCCTTCCAAAAATGGAGAAGAAAATCCAGAAGATTTCTCTCTATGAAATGGTCCCAAATCAGGAACATCAATACGAAGGGATTCGTCAGCTATTGTTGCATTTCAGATGGATCTGGATCGGTATTCTGGTTAAAGAAGAACTGATAGAAGGATTTCAGCAAAATATACTTCCTTTGTTTTCTAAATCTGGTATTTGTTTTGAATTCTTAGAAAAACTTACACCTTTTTTCATCAATGCTATTTTTGATAGAATGAAACAATTGTTGGAATTGTATGAGATTATCATGAACAGCAAAGCCAATACAGTGATAGTCTATGAACAAAATGTTTTACTTTTGAGGTTGTTGTTATATTTACCTTATATGGAAGAAGTAGTTACAAAGCCTAAAGCTAAAGTGTGGATTCTGATCTCTGAACTGGATCTTGCTTCCTTCATATTTCAAAAGGGATGGGATATGCAAATCCTCCATGGTGCTCTTTCCTTTGCTGCTTACTCCAATGAAGTTCCAGGATTTCAAACTTTCCTTCAAAATAGGAATCATTTATTCATAAAAGAAGATTTGTTTGTGAGAGAAGTGTGGGAACAAGCATTTGGTTGTGATTATCCCACATCATCCGCGATTGAAGATAGTACTTGCACTGGAGAAGAGAGATTGGAGAGCCTTCCAGCAACTCTTTTTGAAATGAGCATGACTGGCCATAGTTACAGTATATACAACTCAGTCTCTGCTGTTGGATATGCTCTACATGATATGCGGTCAAGTCTACAAAAATATAGAAGGCTAAAGAAGGCTAAATTACACCTTGAAAATCAGCAGCCCTGGCAGGTAAAGTAGTTTATAAAAAAATAAAAGCATTATATTTAAGCCAGTTAATTTAAATGTTTAATTATATGTGGCATGAATATATATTTTACCAAAATTTTATGAATTCATTTTTCCATCTATCTTTTTTCTCTTTATTGGGTTATAGAATTGGAATATCTAAACATTAAACAGTTAAGTAGTGCATCTATCGCTCTCTCTCGCTCTCTCTCCTCTCTCTCCCCCTTCTCATCTGTACACAGAGATTAAAAGGGTTATCCTACTCACATGAGAAAAACATAAACATTATGTTCACATAATATAAAGCAGTTCCTCCAACATCTCTTTTGTGGTGTCCAGAAACTCCAAGATGGTTTCACAGTCAATTGAATGGACATTCAGTAACTTAGTAGCTGGATTATAATTGTAATTAATAATTGAAGACAATGATGAATGCTGTTGGAGATATCTGTGGTTCACAATATTCAGAATGAAATAATTTCATGTTTTCCCTAACTTGTCGTATTATATGTGCCTCTTTATTTTTTCTTTCATGTCCAGCTCCACTATTATCTGAAAAGACTCTCATTTAATAACAGTGCTGGAGATGTAATTTCTTTTGATATGAATGGGGAATTGTTAGTTGGATATGATATAATAAACTGGATAACATTCCCAAACCAATCCCTTCATCGAAGGAAAGTTGGGAAACTCGATCCTTGGTCTCCTAAAGAGAAGATGCTTATGATTAATGATAATGCCATCACTTGGCACAGTAGCATTAACCCGGTAGTCTCATTTTTTTTACCTTCTATGATTTTCAGTTGACAATGTTAAATCCCTTGTCATACAAATGTGCACAACTATAAAGATGGCTGTCAAAGAATATAGACAAGTTTCAAAAGAAGGCATTATTCTTTAAAAGTACAGTGTGGTTTTTGATTAAATAAAGCCTTTCAGATGGCTTGTTTGCCTACCAGTTATTATCAACTCAGTTTAAATTGCATTCAAGTTTGACCTGAACTGTTTTAAATATTTGCATATTTAACATTATGCAACCAATTTATATTGTATATATAATACATATATAATATAAAATGTGTGTGTGTGTGTAAGATGGCTTGTCTGACAGAATGAATGGTCCAAAGCTACCACTGCAAGATAGATCAAACAAACAAACAAACAAAAGTTTATTATCAATGCACAACAACATGTGTACAATGAAACTGAAATGAGCCTCCTTAGACCTTGCCCTGCAAATCTATCATAGTCGATAATTAGATTGATAAATGATAGATAGATAGATAGATAGATGATAGACAGACAGACAGATAGAGAGATATTACATATTCTCCATAATGTACTATGTATACTATATATTAAAATTAAATTAATTAAATTAAAATTATCATTACTAAATTATAAAATATTATATATAAAATCACATACATATCTACATCAACTTTTATTTATTTATTTATTGCATTTATATATCATCCATCTCACTGTCAGGTAACTCTAGGCAGCTTAAAATATAATGAAAGCAAAAATATTAAATATTAAAACATTAAAATTAACAGAAATCAGATCAGTTAGGAGCCAGAATACAATGAGGTGGCAGGAGGTATATCAATATTTGCACAAACAAGTACAATACCTATATCTATAATTTCTGTATATCTCTATCTATCATCTATCTATCTATCTATATAGCCAGCCATCCATCCATCCATCCATCCATCCATCCATCCATCCATCCATCTATCTATCTATCTATCTATTGAAAGAGTACATTTTTATATTTTTAAAGATTTTTTCCAGAGTATCCATTCTGTGAGAGAAGATTAAGAATAGAATAAAATAAAATAGAATACCTCAGTTGGCCAAGTATAGTTAGAAAACTCAAAGAATTTGTCTCTGGTGCAGAAACGCTCAGTGTACATGTAAAGCAACAGAGTAATAATAATCATTATAATAATGCCAATAACAAGGGGTAGTAAAGAAGAAAAGGTTAATAATAACACTACAGACATACAAATGGGTAAATGTACATAGACATTAGACAGTACTGTGAGAATTAACTGTTCAGTAGAGTGATGATATGAGGAAAGAGTCTAGTGTGTCTAGTTGTTTTGGCGTACAATAACCTATAGCAGTGTCCCAAGGGGAGGAGTTAAAACAGTTTCAGGATGTGATATGTCTGTAAATATTTTCTCAGTCCTCCTTCTGACCCATGCAATATACAGATTTTCTATGGAAGCCTGGCTGATTGCAATTGTTCTTTTTGTAATCCTAAGAATCCATTGGAATCTGTATGTATCCTATTTAGTTGCTGTACCAAACCAAACAGTGATAGAAATACAAATGACTGACTAAATAATTCCTTTGTAAAACTGTATCACATCTCATGCGGCAGTCTGAACTCCCTGATTTGATGCAGGAAGAACATTCTTTGTTGTGTTTTCTTAATAATGGTTCTAATGTTAAGTGTCAAATCCTGGAAGATTATAGAACCCCAAAACTTGAAGGATGCAACTGCTGAAGCTGTGCTGTTGAGTAAGAGGTAGTAGAATCAAAGGGCTCCTGCTAAAATCCACTCTGATCTGTACAGTTTTAAGCATGTTCAGCTGCAGATAGTTCTGGCTGTACATCAGGGCCAGTTGCAGAATCATCATAATCTTGAATTAGATCAATGACTGTTGTATCATCTGCAAACTTCAGTACTTTAACAGAGAGAACCCTAGAGATGCAGTCATTGCTATATTCATTTAAAGAAGAGCAATGGAGACAGCAAAGAGTACTGAGCGGGGGTTGTGCTAATTGCCCAAGTTTTAGATGTATTAGACATAATTTTCTTTAGCTTTATCTGTTGCAAAAACCTAGTAATTCACCTGTGTGGGCAGACACAGTTAGATGAATCCATTTAGAGTGAAAAAATTCTGGATGGTCTTCCAAAGACAGCAATATCAAGCAAGACAGCCATTTCATAAAGCATATTTAAGGGATATTTTATATCAACTTTGATTCAAACAAAATATCCATTTGAAGTTCTTTATAATCCTAAAATGCTAAGGAAATAAATGTTACAGAAACTCAGTATGAACTCAATGTAAATGTCATAAATATATCTATATCATATCTCAACTTATCTCCAGATGGGTAATTCAGAAATTTCTGTAGACTTATCAGTCTTTAAAATTCCAAACTTGTGCTCTGAATGTATTCAAATATTTTTCCTGAATGATAAAGCTTTACTTTTTTTCATTTATGGATTAGACTATACCTACATCTGTTTGTTCTGCTAGATGCAATCCTGGTTATTTCAAGCAAAAGCAAGAGGAGAAACAACCTTGTTGCTATGACTGTATTATATGTCCTGAAGGGAAATTGTCAGAAAAGATTGGTAAGAGCTATCACACAAAAAGTATGATACTTTGCTTTCCTTCTGTATGGTGGTAATAACCAAGCACATACCGTACACTAAGTTGATGGCAGAAAAAGAGTGCATGGATTATTCAAATTTATTATTTTAATTTAACTCATCTGTATCTGAAACATTTAATATATTTCATCAGAGGATTTTGTTATAACAATATAGCAATATCAATTATGTATAATTGATATAAGGGGGGCTTTTGCCCAGGTCCGACTGGTTCGACAGTTGCACCCATATCTTGACTGAGATGCCCTTTGCATGATCACTCATGCGCTTGTGACATCCCGACTCGACTACTGCAATGCTCTCTATCTAGGATTGCCCTTGCATACAATCCAGAGGTTTCAGCTGGTGCAAAATGCAGCTGCGCGGGTTGTGATGGGAGCTTCCCGATACTCCCAGGTTACACCCCTCCTGTGTGAGCTGCATTGGTTGCCAGTTGCCCTCCGGGTGAGATTCAAGGTGTTGGTATTAACATTCAAAGTCCTTTACAACTTGGGTCCAGTGTTCTTGCGGGAGCATCTCCTGCCAATATTGAATACCGATCACCCTGTGTGTACGCACAGATGGGGACTCCTCAGGGTGCTGTCGGCTAGACAATGTCAGCTGGCGGTGCCTCGGAAAAGGGCCTACTCTGTTGCGGCCCCCACCTTGTGGAACCAACTCCCTTTGGAGCTCCGTTTGGCTCCTGATCCTCGCTCTTTCTGCCACGATTTGAAGACCTGGCTGTTTGAACAGGCTGGGCTGGACTGACCTCCTGGGGGGGGGGGTTTAAATTTATTTTAATTGTTTTAGTGATTGGGCTTGTTTGGTTTAATTCTCTTTTAAATATTTATTGTTGTCTTTTAATTGTGAGCCACCCCGAGTCCTTTCGGAGAGGGGGCGGCATACAAGTCCAAATAAATAAATAAATAAATAAATAAATAAATAAATAAATAAAGCAACTATTACAATTAATAATCTAAGACACATTTGTTCAGATTTCACAGGTGAAATTCTAAATTAGCTGAACTAGAGAAATCTTGTTTTAAGTATATTATTTAAAAAAATTAACCTAGAATAATTAATAATAAAACAATGCATTCCATACTATTTTCTTTATAATATGCACATGTTCAGTGAACACCTGTAAATGAAGTTTTTCTTCATGTTGTTTTGAACATGACTACAACCTTCTAGTGATTTAGAGATCTGATATTCTTATTTGAATATTCTGAAGCATGGATTAAATAAAAAGAAAGAAAGGTTTAGATTGCTTGACATTTTTTTCTCATTATCAACGCATTAGAATTGTTAGTATGAAACCATAAATAATTGATCCATTGATTGTATGCCATCAAGGAAGAGTCATCTTTAGTAATCACATAGCTAGGTCTTCTCCAGAATGAACAGTAATAAACTGGATTTAAAACTAAAATATAATCATAAATACAATAACCACAATAATTTTGTACTACTGAGGATAGAAATATATGTGAAAAAGTAATAAGAGAATGCAACTTTCTATTTTTTAGATGCTGACTATTGTATAGGATGCCCAGAAGATCAATATGCAAGCAAAGACAAAACTTCATGTATTCCTAAGACAATAACTTCCTTGACTTATGAAGAACCATTAGGCCTCGCTTTAACTATTGTGGCCCTCTCCTTTTTTTTATTCACAGCTGTGATTTTTGGAATTTTTTTGAAACATCACCACAGCCTCATTGTCAAAGCAAATAACCGAGATCTCACCTACATTCTTCTCATTTCTCTCCAGCTCTGTTTCCTTTGTGCGTTGCAGTTCCTTTTTAGACCTGGGGCTATTATATGCCTCTTTCGGCAAATCACTTTTGGACTCATCTTCTCAGTGGCTGTATCATGTGTCTTGGCCAAAACCATCATTGTGGTTTTAGCTTTCCTGGCCACCAAGCCAGGATCCAGGATGAAAAAGTGGATAGGGAAACAATTGTCAACCTCCATTGTACTTTCCTGCTCTCTTCTCCAAGCAGTGATTGGTATATTGTGGCTGGCAAAGGCTCCCCCTTTCCCAGAAGCTGATATGATTTCAGTCACTGAAGAAATTATACTAGAATGCAATGAAGGCTCAGTGTGCATGTTTTATTGCATCCTGGGCTATATGGGCTTCCTGGCGGTGGCCAGTTTTATAGTGGCTTTTCTGGCCAGGAAACTCCCCAGCACTTTCAATGAAGCCAAACTAATCACTTTCAGCATGTTGGTCTTTTGCAGCGTTTGGTTAGCTTTCATTCCAGCCTATCTGAGCACTAAAGGAAAATATGTGGTAGCTGTGGAGATTTTTTCTATCTTAGCCTCTAGTGCTGGGTTACTCAGTTGTATATTTTTCCCAAAATGCTACATAATTCTCTTGAAACCTGAATTAAACCACAGAGAACTACTCACACAGAGAAAATATTAATAAACCATGCATTTCATTTAAGTTACTGGCTATTATTCTTGAAGCTGTGTTCTATTAGGTATCCTACTAATTATGGAATGTAGGTATGATTATTTAAAAAGAATTTCTATAAAAGTTTACTGCTACTAGAGTCATGGCATTATACGGTATCTGTTATTTATAAGAATATAATGAAAAATAGGATTTTTAATCACATGTTATCATACATATTAGTTGAGTATAATTTTGAGGATAGATTTACTTGAGTATATATTGTATTATTACTCTGTGCAGCCTTTCGCTGTGCATCAGGTCTTGCTTTTTCAATGAGCTCCAGGAGATGAGGTGGCAGAACAGACACGGAGTATGGTTGGATGAGGAAAGGAGTGAATCTCACTAAACACAAGTTAGAGTCTGCATTCATGGATGCATCATGGTGATAAGAGTGCTAAAATATCACAATATTTCTCTGTGTTAATTATGTCACCTGATAAAAAACTGGTGGCCTTGTTTGCTGTGGAGGACCAGGACACAATTTGACCTCTTCAGGACTCCAGGGAAAAGTATTCATGATATTTGGTGGCTACAATTGTTCAGATTGGACTTTGGACAGGTCCAAATGAGCAACCTGGGCGATCACCTTATGGTGTTATCTGGATTGACCTTAATGAAGTGAAATATCTTGTAAGGTACATCAGGAATCAACACCATCATCCTGCCTTATTTACATTGAAGCTTAGATCATCCTCAATCCAGGGTTTGTGTTATTAGTATATGAATGATACCAGTTGTACTTCTCAACCCCAAGCTATGCAGTTGATTCTGTCAATAAAGTGACCCAGTGTCAGATGACTGTTCAGGTCTGAGTGAATGTAGGAAAGAGTTCGACTCAATCTTGAGAAAAATATTTCATCCCACAAACATAAAGGACATTTTTATGTTTGATTTGTTGGAGTTTGCACTTTTCCATTTGAAACTAGTGTGTAAGTTGGGGATATCCTATATTTGCAACTACTCTTTGAAAATCAGGTGGCAGGTAAACAAGAGAATTTCAGCATGAGTAAACCATATGGACCAGTTGCACTCTATTGCAGAACAAGATGCCCTTCAGATGGTGTAATTCAAAGTTCTATTATTTACTTACTGTATAAAGATATCATGGTATACAATCTGTTTATTTAAGACTATTTCTACCAATCCACTGTGTTCAGAGTCGGTGCATTCCAAGTACTCCCAAGTACTCATCTGATGAGAGTGAGGAAAAGAAGCTTTATTTTTCAACCTCTGCTCTCTGATATAGCATCCCTCTCCAAAGAGATATCGCTCACTTCCATTCTCCTGCTTTTCAGGAAGTTGCCAAGGTCTTTTCTGAGACCTAGAGTTGGACAGATTGTTTCATCAGACTATGGAAGTATTGTTTTGGTTCAATCCATTATGTAATTTTAGTCTGTTTTTAATCTATGTATTAATTTATTGTTAGGGTCCCTGATACTCTTGGTATTGAATGACTTTAACAAATCAAATGAATTAGATCAATCAAATAAATAAATAAAATTGGGTGGGCATAAATTTTGTGGTTATTATTCAAAGAATTATGTATCCATTGTCAGCTAAGAATACACAAATGACCTCCAAACAAGTAATGTCATCAGAATCAAATATAAAGCATTTTTAAATTAAAAGACAACTTTGAATATAAAAGTATTTCAGAATGTCATTTATAAAGAATAATAGCACAATATCTTGTCTTTAAATCACAGATCGGCATGTTTTGCAGGATTATGTCTATGGAGATTCTCAATCATCCAGGTCATGGTTGTCCTAAAGGTGCTTTTTTTTACTTTTTTCCTTTGAAAATGTTTCCCTTCTCATACAAGAAGCTGAAGAACTGAACTGAAGAAACATCTTGAATAATAAGCAAAATGCTGTCAAAAGAAAAAAACCACAAGAAAATAGAATTGCTTCTTGGATTTGAGAGACATCTTAAGCTACAAATGATTTTTAAACAAAGGATTATTTGAAGAGCAGTATAAAAGTGCTAAATGATAGTAAAATATGTTTTATGTCTAAAACCAAAGATTTATAATTTTTAGGGATTTCTTCTTGTTAGTTGTTTCCGTGGGTTTAGCTTAAGTTTCAGCAAAATAATATAACATTTGGGGGAAAAGATACAGCCCAACAGCCCAGCACTGGAGGCTAAAACTGAAAATATCTCCACAGCCACCATGTATTACCCTTCAGTGCTCAGATAGGTTGGAACAAAGGACAGCCAAACACTGCAGAAAACCAACATGCTGAATGTGATGAACTTGGCTTCATTGAAACTATCAGGTAATTTCGGGAGATGGGCGGAGCTGGAGTCGCCGCGAGACGGAGGTGATCTTGACTCCTGAGATCACCTCTGATACTGCCGCTTCGGGACGGTCCCCTGGGATCTAAACTGACTCGTAGGGTTGGTGAAAGTTGGGTGCGCCTCCTGTTGATCCCAGGGATGTCGCAAAGTCCCTGGTTGATCCAGGACAGCCCCTTTACCCAACGTGCTGAGGCAGCCATCGGGCTGAAGAAGCTGTGACAGCTCCGGAGGAATGAGATTGGAAGAAGTTTGTCGGTCGGTGAGATCATTTTGTTTTTAACCCTTTGGGAACACCCTAGCAACTCTAATGGTGTGAAATTGAGAGTGATATGGAATAGGCGGAAGAGATTGTGTTTGAAAGTAAAGAGTTTTGTTTCTTCTTTCTTTTTATGGCTTTAAAGACTTTCTTTTTACTTTTTCCTCTTGTCCTTGAATACCTTTTATATTTTTTGAATTTTGTCTCTTTTTTCCTTTTTTGGCACCAGAGGCTCTAATGTAACTTGGTTATTTTGATCTGGTTACTTTTTATTTTTGCATATAAGAAATGGCCACCGAGATTTTTTACTGTCTTTCTTGTTTTGAATAAGACAGGAAGTGATACATTTTGGAAGCCATTTGGCAAGGAAGTGAAAGTTGGTTGTGAGATACAATATTGCTACTAGAGACCCGTTATCTTATATAAATATACACATTTGCAAGGACTGTATCCAAGGCTCGTTGATTAGAAAGTGCGGATAGGTGCTTTTGAATATCTTTGAGCCTTCAGTTTGGAACTGAAGAGTAAAGTGACCTTGAGAGTTTTTAAAATAAAAGAATTGGATTTCTTCAAGAGGCAAAAACAGAGGAGCTGCTATCTTCCGCTTTCACTAGTTAAGCTCTGGACTCTGCATAGTGGCAATGGAATAAAGAGTGATATTGCTTCCTGCCAAGGCTTTTTATTGTTTGGAATTTAACTTTCATAATTGGAGCCCCTAAGAATATATTTTGGGAATTCTACTACTTTACTATTTTTATTTTTTTTATTGATACCTTCCTATTTTCAACTTTTAGTTTTTTTTTGAGTTGGTTTTTATTCTGCACATTGGAAACAAGACAGTTAATTATTGGACTTTTTTTTATCTTTTCTTTTGTCCTTTTAAATTCAAGTTTTAATTTTTACCTTTTTTCAAATTATTGATATATTATTGATATGTAATTGAACCCCTTTTCCTTCTACTATTCTTTTCCCTTTTTTCTTGTTAAAAAGGATTGTTCTTCTCCCTTTTTATAACACTAATTTTATTTTACTTTTGTTATTGGCCTTCATTTCTTTTTCCTTCCTTCTTTTGGAATTGGTTCTGACAATCTCTGCAACAATGAGTAGAAGATCTTCAATTCCACAAGTAACGGTTCCCACAACAGAAGAGGCAATACAGAAGATCTTACAAGCAGTAGGTGAGATTGGAAAAAGAACAGAGATAATTGAACAGAAGCTAGACAAGACAGATAAAAAGCTAGACAAGACAGATGAAAATATAAAGGCTTTACAGCAAACAATGGAGAAATGAGAGGATGAAGAAAATTGAAGAGCAGCAAGAACAAAGAGACAAGGAAATGAAGAGTTTTAACACCAGATTAAGGAAGTTGAGAGTAACCATAATGAATCTCTAAGTGAAATTGATAGATCAGAATTCTATTTGAGATTCCAAAATGTCGAGGAAGAGAAGGGTGAAAATTTATTGGAGAAAATGACACAGATTTTGGCAGAACTGTTAGAAATAACGGAAGAGAAGATGAGGATGGAATAGAGATACAAGATGCAACATAAATCAAGAGAAATTCATATTAGATTTACTAAGAAGAGTATTAAATCACAAATATTGCAAACAGTCAGAGATAAGACGCTGAAGCACAACAATAAAGATGTCACGGTACTGAAACAGATACCAAGAAGAATAAGAGAGAGGAGAGGAGAATATGCTTTTATCCAGAGAATTATTGAAGAGAGGAATAAATTATAGATGGCTAATACCAGAAGGCCTCTTGTTTGTCTGGCGGGAACAAAGACATAGAATCGACACAGTGGAGAAGGCAGAATCATTCTATGAGAGCTATTTTAGAGGAAAAGAGGGAAACGGAGGACATGAAGAATTGATTGTGAACTTCCAAAGGAAGGTGCAATGATAAGTGAAGAAGAAGAACAACTTGGAGCAGTAGGTGTTACCTAGAGAACAAAAGAAGTTAGAACGACTAGAGCAAAACAACCTATATAAGACTTAAAATGGAAGGGAAAAAATTGATCTCAATGAATATAAATGGACTCAATTCAATTGCCAAAAGAAGGAAAATATTTCATAAATTAGAGAAATTAAAATTTGATATAATTTGTCGCAAGAGGTCCATATTAAAAAGCAAAATGAATATGTATTAAGGCAAAGAAAGTTAGAAAGCTATTTACATCATTGGCGCAATGTAAAAAAAGAGGAGTGGCTTTATATATTAAAGATACAATTACTGCAGAATTGATTTATACAGATGAAGATGGGAGGATTTTAATGGTGGAGATAATAGACAACAACACTAAAATGCTCCTGATAGCAATATATGCACCAAGTGAGAATCAAGAAGAATTCTATAAGAAATTATACCAAAAGTGATTGAATTAGACTATGCAAATATTTTTCTGATGGGAGATTTTAATGGGATAATTAATGACCAGCTTGATTACAAATCTGAAAGAACCAAAAAGAAAATTAGAAAAAAGCTACCCAAGTCCTTTTCTTCTTTTCAATTGAAGAAATGAATATTAAAGACATATGGAGAGAGAAATATTAATAAAGAATTTACTTTTATTCAAATAGACATGAATCATGGTCAAGAATAGATATGGTATCTGCAGACATGCTCTCCCAATATGCAGAAAATTCAAATTGAAAGTGGGACCTGGGCGATCATGATCCATTGATAGTTGCCTTGAAAGGACAGAGAGAAGATCTAGATGACATTAAATAATATGATCTTGAAAGAAGAAGAATTTAAAAGAGAACTGAGACAGAACTTATTTTTTCCAAGGAAAATAGAAAGAAGATACATCACTACAAACTCGCTGGATGCGATGAAGGCTCACAAGAGGTTTGATAATTGATCATATAAGGAAAAGAAATATTAAACGGAAGAAGACACTCAAAAATATTGAAGATGATTTCATGAAATTGGAAAAAAGAACTACAACAATCACCCAAGGGAAAGATATTAAAAGGAAATGGATGTGATTAAAACATAAAATATTTTTTATTTATTTATTTATTCGATTTGTATGTCACTCTACTCCCTAAGGACTCAGGGCGTAACATTAAACAGAGAAAAATTTACAATAAAACAGAATTAAACAACTAAACAAGCCAAATAAAGTTAAAATAAAAACCCAACCCCCGGTCATTCCAGGCCGCCCGCTGAAACAACCAAGTCTTCAGGTCCCGGCGGAAGGAGCGGAGGTCAGGGGCCAAACGGAGATCCACGGGAGCTGATTCCAGAGGGCAGGTGCTCCCACAGAGAAGGCCCTAGCCCTGGGACCGCCAGCCTACAATGCCTGACTGACGGCACCCAGGAGGCCCCTCCTATGAGAGCCAACAGGGCGATCGGAAAGTGATGCTGGCAGGAGGCGTTCCCAAGTAGTACCCTGGACCCAAGCCATTAAGGGCTTTATAAGTTGTAACTAATACCTTGAAGGCGACCCGAGGCAACCGCAACCAATGCAAGCCGCCAAGAGGAGGGGTGTAACATGGGAGTATCGGATACCCCATCACAGCCCGCGGGCTGCATTCTGCACCAGCTGAAGCCTCCGGACCGCCCCGCAAGGGAAGCCCCATGTAGAGAGCATTGCAGTAGTCGATTCTAGAGGTGACGAGCGATGAGTAACCGCTCAAGGGCATCTCGTCCAAATAAGGGCGAAGCTGGCGAACCAGCCGAACCTGGGCAAAGCCCCCTGGCCACAGCTCCCACATGCTCCTCCAAACCGAGCTGTGAGTCCAGGAGGACACCCAGGTTTCGCCCTATCCACGGGGCAACACCTCTCCCCCATGACCAAAGATGGTACATCCAATAAAGACCGAGATGCGGTAAGAACAGCCACTCGCCTTGGTGGGGTTGAGCTGAAGCCTGTTACTACCCATCCAGACCCGCATCAGCCTCCAGGCACCGGGACATCACGAGAGAGCATCACTGATCTGGTCTGGGGTGGAGATAAAGCTGGGTATCATCAGCATACTGATGATACCTCACCCCAAAACCTCGGATGATCTCACCCAGCGGTTTCATGTAGATATTAAACAGGAGAGGTAAAGGACAGACCCCTGAGGCACCACAAGTGAGGGGCCTGGGCCGACCTCTGCCCCTGCCAACACCGACTAAGAGTGGCCTCGAGAGGAAGGAGGAGAACCAACGCAAACGGTGCCCCCCACCCCCAATCCCTAAGCCGCTGCAGAAGGATACCATGGTCGATGGTATCGAAAGCCGCTGAGAGATCTAAAGGACTAGGACAGAGGAAAACCCCGTCCCGAGCCCTCCAGAGATCATCCATCAGTGCACCAATGCTGTCTGCTGTGTCCGCCCTGAAGCCCGACTGATACGGATCTAAATACTCAGCCTCCAGGAACAAGGGAAGCTGCTGAACCACCATTCAACAACCTTCGCTAAAAGCGAAGGTTGGAGACAGGACGATAGTTGTTCAAAACAACCGGGTCCAAGGCAGGCTTCTTGAGGAGGGGCCTCACCACCTTCTTTCAAGGCAGGAAAGACTCCTCACTCAAAGAAGCATTAACAACTGCCTGGAGCCAGTCAAGACGTAACCTCCCTGGAGGCATACACCAACCAGGGCACGGGTCCAAACACGGTGGAAGACAGCCTCCCATGATCCTGTCCACCTCATCGAGGGAGACCAGGTCAAACTCAACCCAGATAGGTTCCACCAGACTTATCGCCACCCCATCATCAGACCACTGCCAATCAGAGTCCAAGCCAGCACGAATTGGAGCCACCTTATCCGCCAGATGTAAGCAATTCTCTGCTCTGCCCTAACGGGTCATCCCCCTCATTGAGGGAGCGGGTCACCCAAACAGGGCAGGGCAGGCATCATCGCAGACGCAATCAGAGCGGAGAAGTAAGCACGTCCCTGATTGCTTCCAGATAGGTCCTGATATAGGATCGCAACTGGACACGGTCGATCCGGAGTGGCTGGCCCTCCATCTTGCTCTGCATCTTCGCCATTTTCATCCCCGAGCTCCTCGAGAACCAGGGGCCCATCGGGCCCACGGGGAAGAGGCCGCAAGGGGACAACCCGTCGAGCCCGACGCCGCCCTTGCCAGGCGGCCGCCAGCGCCTCGGCCGAGCTGTGGTCGAGGGAGGCGGCAAGAACCCCAGCGCCGCCTGAAACCTTCCGGTCCATTAGGCGCCTGGGGCGGAACCATCAGATAGGCTCCTCATCCCAGCAGCGAGGGACAGCCAATTGAAAGACCAGCCGCAGGAGATAGTGATCGTCCACATAAAGGGAGGGTAGATGGAGAACCATCCCCAGATCACTACACCACTGCCCCAGATAAAAACCAGGTCAAGTGTGTTCCCCCGTGGGTGGGTCCATGGATCACCTGGGTCAGGTTCATGGCTGCCATGGATGCCATGAACTCCTGAGCTAAACCCGACGCCCCCAGCGACGGCAGGTTAAAGTCCCCAGAACTATAAGCCTGGGAACTCCACCGCCACCTCCGAGGGCGCCGAGCAGCCCAGGCAGGCCGCCGCCACGCAGCTGGGGATAGGTACGCTAGCAGCAAACCCAACCCACCACCGGGCCCATCTCACGAGGAGGGTCTCACACCCGCCCCATCTAAGTGGACAGTGACCTCCCTTGGAAACAGGGTCTCTCTAACAATTATGGCTACCCCTCCGCCCCCTTCCCTGGGCCGACCGTACAGCACATGGAAGCCTGGGGGCACAAATCACACAGGGACACCTCTCCGCCCACCCAGGTTCTCGTATGCATGCCAGGTCCAGCAGCCTCCTCCTCCATGAGCTCACGGAGGAGGGATGACTTATTGCTACGGACCTGGCATTCAGATATACCAGTCTGAGCCCAGAGACCACGCCTCCCAAGACCAGGGGAGCGGGAA
>CM019155.1:120433913-120451146 GCA_009733165.1 Naja naja
ATGCTTCTTCCCAGTCAGTGTTGTCCATGTGATTGATGCCAGTTACTTCAATGCCCAGTGGGGTGAACCACTCCAGTCCCAGCAAGCTTGGGCGATCTTTACCTACGATGGTCAATGACAGGTGTTTGGTGTGGCCTTTGAACTTCACGTTGAATTCTCTTGTCCCAACTACTGGAATCTTGTTCCCTTGGTAGTCTTTAAGAGTTAGTACTTGTTTCTTGAAGTGAGTCTTCTGAATATCTGGTATCAGCGTTTGAATAGTGTCCCATGACACCACGGAGAGGTATGAACCTGTGTCTACTTCCATTTGGCAAGGCCTGCCTTCAATAAGCATCTTGACATGCACTTTCTTGTTATTTAATGAGGAAGAATGACCAATGGTCACTGTGTGATGAGTTTCATTTTTTCCATGTGTTTCTGTGTTGCACCCCATCTTCTTGCTGGCATTGTTAGGCTTGACTTCTCTGTCTTTGTTGCTCACAACAAACTTCCTTCTGTTTGATGGAGTTCTGGATGATTTGCAGACTCTTGCAATGTCCTCTTTTTCACAACGGTGCAAATAGCGATCAGGAATTTGCATTCAGTGCGGTGTGGTTTCCCCACAACCTATGCAGTGGGAATCCCGCCTCTTCCTTCCCAGGTCGTTTCGCTTCCACTCCAATCTGAGTCTATTAATTCCTTCTTCTTCTCCACTGTAATCTGACTCAGAGTCAAGTTCATCAAAATGAGTTGTTGTGGTCTTTTCCCCATCAGCATGGCCCGTAGTTTTGTTCATCTTCCTCATGGCTGCAGCTGAGGACTTAGTGGCTTCCGCTGAAGAGGCTTCTTCTATGGCTTCCTTCAGCATGATTTTAGGCTTCATTAACAATTTGTTCTGCAAGACTTTGTCTTGAAGGCCCAACACAAAATGATCGCGCATGGCCTCCTCTAAACTGCTGAATTCGCATGCACCCCCAATGTCTCTTAAGCTTGCCACGAATTCATTTACGCTTTTGTCCTCTCTCTGATCATGGCGATAAAACTTGTGTCTTCTAATGAGGCACGATACTTGGGGCATGTAGTGTGCCCTTAAAAGTCTCTCCAAATCAGGCCAGGCCATTACCTTAATGTCTGCTGCGCCAGCTAATGCCTTCGCCATCTTGAAAACTGTGGGACCGCAATACATGAGAAAGACTGCCCTCTTACGTTGCTCAGAAATGGCCGCCAGATCGTTTCCTTCCAAGTACCTCTGAAACCGATCTGCATACGACTCCCAGTCTTCGTTCTTTGGGTCGAATGGGGCTGGGGTGTCATCGAAGCCATCTCGCCTTCTTCAGTTCCGCGTTGTCTTCTCTTCAGGGAAATCCCATCCTCGTCGCCAGTGTTAAGTTTGCATAGAGATACAGACGCGGAGTGCTTCAGCTCTTAGTTTTATTGTGACTTCAGCTCAGAACAGACCCAAGTTGGCTTAGCCGAGGCAGCTATATATAGCCGTCTGCCTCGGCTGACAGCCAATCAGAGTGCAGGGTTTTCCCGCACTTTTAAACCAATGATTTCAAACACTTTACAAGAACAACCAATCAATTCAAACTCTGCATACATAACACCCGGCATTGCCAATGCCGCCGAAGCCACCACCGACTGCATGTTCCTGGCTGAGAAGTCAGTTGCCTCCTCTGACGCCACTGAGTCATGCCGGCATCCCCTGGGGCCTGGAGGTCTGGGAGGAAAGCATCACTGGACTCGCTGCCCGCTCCCTCGTTGTGTGCCCAGTGAGGCATGGGCAAGATGACATCTCCCGTCGCCCCAGACCTTCCGCAACAAGATTCGGGTGGGGGGGGGTCTGCAACACACCCCATAGCTCCCCCTCAGACAAAAGACCCTCAGTCCACCCCAGGACATCGAGGAATGAGTGGCCATCTTACCCAGGCATGTGCAGTAATTTAATGTATGTTATCTGAATACAATACAGATAATATAATATAATACAATACATTATATGTGTGCATATTATCTGCATTATATAATGTACAGAGACCTTTCCTAAAGATGAAAAGGTTAGTTCACTGTTATTGTGAGCTAAGAAATTATCCTTTGTTGATCAATAATTATCAAGAACATAAAACATCAAATTAAGATTTAAAAAAATTACAGATATGTTCCTTATTTAAGAAGTTTCCCTTATGTAAGTCCAGTGCCTAAAATTAGCCTGCACTGTTTATTCCACATAGGACTGAAACTCCTATGTGAAAATCTGCTTAAGAGTAATTGAGGTTGCAAATTCACAAGAGCAGCAAACTTCTCTACCAGGGAGGATTAATTCCACCTTTTATTTGTTGCACATATTTGTTACTTCTTAGAGATATAGGCAATATTGTAGTTTTACATTTCATGACAAAATAAATAATTGCTAAGCCCCCAAAGTCCAGTAGAGAGAAAGAGAGTTTGAATACAATAAGATGCCCTGAATTATTTATAAATTTGACATCAGTCCATATGAGCCTGAAATAATACCTGAATGCCTTTTATCTAAAAATTAAAAACTAATAAATAGAATTTTTTTATGTCTGCTGATGTAGTCTGTTCATTAGGCTTCCTCCGATACCACAGAGATATGGAATGCTAACTTTATTGGAATAAAAACTTTGATTCCTTCTTTGCTCAGTGTTCCTCAGTCTTTCTCCTAAGAACAGTACTTGAAATTAATCAGTCACTTGTACCTGAAAGCTCTTACCACGCTGACTTGAAATTCTTCCTTCAGGACACAGGAAGCAATCATAACAGCAAAACTGCTTTCCTTCTTGCTTTTGTTTGAAATAACCAGGGAGACAGCTCTCTGTACATGATGAAATGGGTAAGGCCTAGTAAATTAACAGAACGGAATGTTAACCACCACCATTTAGATATACAAATAGTCCTCAACTTACAACCACAATTGAGCCCAACATTTATGTTGCTAAGTGAAACACTTGTTAAATTATTCAAATGATGACTTTGCAATTGTCATAAATGTGAGTCAGTTGTCAAGCATCCAAATGTAAATCATGTGACCATGGGAATGCTGCAATGGTCATAAGTGTCAAAAAAGGTAGAATGGTACTGAATGGTACATTTAGATTGGTACTGAAAAGGGTGAAAAGTCACCCTTTTCAGTACCATTCTAAATTTGAAAAGTCACTAAACAAACTGCTGAAAAAGGAGGATTACCTTTAGAAATATTCTGGATATATCTTGGGGCAAAAATATATCCTTTAGGGATCACCAATTTAGAAAGAGACATATGCAATGGAAAAATATTCATATAATTTTGCAAATATTTAACATACTGTAAGTTTATAGCTTTTTAACATTTCATTTTATTTTGGGGGATGATGTAGTCAAAGTAGATTCAGAATTATAGTCAGAGATTTATAGCACAATATCCTTGGTTTTGTTGTTCTTGTTGTTTGTTCTTTGCTTTTTGTGCTTGCAAATCAGTCTTGGCTTCTGGGGACTGCCTGAACAAGTCCCTGCAATATTTTTGGCAAGATTTCAGAACTGGTTTGCTATTGCCTGCTTTCTAGGCTGAAAGACAGTATGACCCAGGGTCTCCTAATTGGCTTTTTATCTAAGGTGGGACTAAATTCTAAACCTGGTTTCTGACCTAATATCATTAATCAGAATAGAACTAGAAGGGACTATGGAGGTCTTCTAGTCCTTTTAGTCTCTCCTTGATTAGTTTCCATCTTTTGTTTCTTGTCCTGCCTTCTGGTGCTTTGGGAAATAAGTTCACCCTCTCTTCTTTGTGGCAGCCCCTCAAATACTGGAATAGTGTATCATATCCCACTAGTCCTTGTTTTCTCTAGACTAATCAAACCCAATTCCTGAAGCCGTTCATATGTTTTTTGTTATGTATGTAGGTTTGAATGTCATTGGTTTAGTTTGAATTGTTCTTGTAAAATGTCAAATATGATTGGTTTAAAAAGTGCAGGAAAAACCTGCACTCTGATTGGCTGGCAACTGTGGCTGCTGGCTATAAGTAGCAGCCTCAGCCCAGCCAAAGTGGGTCTGTTATGAGCTGTAGTCACTAATAAACTCTTCACTGAAGCACTCTGCGTCTGACTCTTCATGCAAACTTAACACTGGTGATGAAGGTGGGATCCTTCCCAAAGAGAAGACAATGTGGAGAACAAGCTGAGAGAGATGGCTGTGCTGAACACCCCGCCAGCCCCGTTCAATCCGATGGCAGAAAACTGGGACTCGTATGCAGATCATTTCCAAATGTATTTGGAGGGAAACGATCTCGCCGACATTTCCACAAGCGGAAGAGGGCGGTCTTTCTCACCCACTGCGGTCTGGCCATTTTCAAGATGGTGAAGGCATTGGCGGGAGCTGCAGACATGAAGGTAATGGACTGGCCCAACTTAGAAAAGTTATTAAGAGCCCATTATGCGCCAAAGTATCGTGCCTCATTAAGAGTCCGAATTCTACCGTCGGGATCAGGGAAAGCGAAACGTTAATGACTTCGTGCAAGTTTAAGGGACATTGGGGGTGCATGTGAATTTATCAACTTAGAAGAGGCCATGCGCGATCCATTTGTTCTAGGCCTAAAAGACAAGGTTTTGCAGAGCAAATTATTAATGAAACCTAAGATCACGCTTAAGGAGGCCATAGAAGAAGCTTCTTCAGTGGAAACTACCAAATCCTCAGCAGCAGCCATGAAGAAAATTAACAAGGCCGCAAGCCATCCTGATGTGGAAAAATCCACAACAACCCATTGCGAGCAAATAGATTCTGATTCAGACTGTAGTGAGGTGGAGGAAGGAATTTATAGACTCAGAATGGAGAAGAAAAGGAAAGACCTTGGAAGAAAGAGGCAAGACTTTTATTGCAGAGGTTGTGGGGGGGGCACCCCTGCACTGAATGCAAGTTTTTTTTTTTTAATTACATTTATATGCCGCCCTTCTCCGAAGACTCAGGCGCTTACAATTTTTGGAGCACAATCCAATGTGCTCAGCAATAGCCTTCATTCCATTGTATATGCCTGCTTATTACTAAGCGGCATTTTTACAAGGTCAGCTAATTGCCCCCAACAATCTTGGGTCCTCAATTTACCTACCCCGAGAGGATGGAAGGCTGAGTCAACCTTGAGCCTGGTGGGATTCGAGCCTACAGTAGTTGTAGACAGCTGGATCTTAAGAGCAGGCATTTACAGCCTGAGCCACCAAAGCTCTTTTGATACCATCTGCCTCCATTGTGAAAAAAAAGGTCACCTAGCAAGAGTCTGCAAATCATCCAGAACTCCACCAAGGAGAAAGAAGTTTCCTGATAAAGAATTCAAGCATAACAACTTCAGTGAGAAAATGGAGCGCAACACAGAAGCAAATGGGAAGAATGAAACTCATCAAACAGTCACTATTGGTCATTCTTCACCCTTAAGAAGCAGAAAACTACATGTGATGGTACTTATTGAAGGAAGGCCTGCAAATGGAAGTGGACTCAGGCTCCTATTTATCTATGGTGTCATGGGACACTATTCACAGGCTACTTCCCAACATTCAGAAGAAGCATTTCCAGAAGCAAGCACTGACTCTTAAAGACTACCAAGGGAACAAGATTCCAGTAGTTGGAACAAGAGAATTCAACGGAAGTTCAAAGGCCACACCAAACGTTTGCCCCTGACCATCGTGGACAAAGACCGCCCAAGCTTGCTGGGACTTGAGTGGTTCAATCCACGAGGCATCGAGGTGACTGGCATCAATCACGTGAGCAACACTGAATGGGAGGAGGCCTTGAAGTCTGAGTTTCCAGAGGTCTTCAGCGAAGGATTGGGCAAGTATATGGGGACCCCTATCACTTTCAACCTAGATCCCAATGTGCCCTCAATTTGTTTAAAGCCCAGAAGGGTCCCATTTGCCTTAAAGGAAAAAAATTGATGCACAATTAGATAAACTAATAGCTCAAGGAGTTTTAGAGCCCACTGACCACTCCAGATGGGAGACACCCATAGTCACACCAGTCAAGACTGATGGGTCAGTAAGAATCTGTGGGGACTATAAGGGGACACTGAACCATGCGCTGCAGCAGAGTGCATACCCAGTTCCAGTGGTGCATCATTTATTACATTCACTTGGCAGGGGTTCAGTCTTTGCCAAATTGATCTGGCCCAGGCATATCAACAACTAACAGTTGATGATGCCACTGCAGAGGCCCAAACCATAGTGACTCATAGAGGTGCCTTCAAATGTAAAAAGTTACAGTTTGGAGTAAGCGTGGCACCAGGCATTTTCCAAAGCCTTATGGAAAGAATGCTTCATGGACTGCCAGGGTAGTGCCTTACTTTGATGATGTGTTAATCTCTGCTGAAAATGACACTCAGTTACAAGAGAGACTCAGAGAAGTCCTTACCAGATTCAGAAAGCGGGGTTAAAAGTCAAGGAAGAAAATGCACTCTTAAACTGACAAGGTTGAGTTCCTGGGCTATATGATTGACAAGCATGGCATCCATCCTACAGATGCCAAGGTCCAAACAATCAAAGAAGCCCCTAGACCTAAAGGCAAAACAGATTTACAAGCCTTCCTTGGACTCATTAACTTTTATCACATGTTCCTACCTCAGAAGGCAACCATTGCAGAACCATTAAACAGATTACTTGACAAAAAGTCTGTTTGGATCTGGGGCAGGAAGGAACAATCAGCATTTAACAGTATTAGAAGACTAATCACCTCTGATGCTGTACTCATACAGTTCTCTGAGAATTTACCTGTTGTACTGACTTGTGATGCATTCCCTTTTGGAGTGGGGGGGGGGTTGAGCCACAGGCTTCCCAGCGGGAGGGAAGCCCCTATTGCATTTTACTCTCGCACCTTGACCAAAGCAGAGAGGAATTACAGCCAATTGGACAAGGAAACGTTGGCAATTGTTGCAGCTGTCAACAAATTCCATGAATATCTTTATGGGAGAACATTTACCATTGTCACAGATCACAAACCTTTGTTAGGCATTGTGGCAGGAGACAAATCTACACCTACTATCCTGTCACCATGAATGCTGAGGTGGACTGAATTTCTTGCTGCTTATTCATACAAACTTATCCACAAGCCTGGCAAGGACATTGGACATGCTGATGCCTTGAGTCGTTGCCCACTTCCTTGTCACAAGGAGACTTTGAACCTGAGGCACACACGTTTTTCCTAGAAACTGTTGCCAAGCTTCTAGTACACGCTGCTGAAATTGCCAGAGAGACTGCCAAAGACACTTTATTGGCTCCTATTATAGGCTGGATTGAGAAAGGTTGGCCTTTTCAAGACCTACCTCACCTTTCTCAACCTTTTAAATCCAGACAAACTGAATTATCTGTATTAAGAGGATGTATTTTGTGGGGTAACAGGGTGATTATTCCTGCAAAACTGCAAAGAGAGGTTTTGGAAATGTTACATGAGGGTCATCCTGGTATTGTAAGGATGAAGGGATTGGCCAGGAGTTATGTATGGTGGCCAGGTATTGACAAAATGGTTGAAAACTGGGTTGCATCTTGTCCCAACTGTCAGGTAGTCAGGCCTGCCCCACCTCTCACCCCCAAACAGGAATGGGAATGTCCTAGGGCCCATGGTCTAGGATTCACATTGATTTCGCTGGCCCTACCAGAGGGCACACCTTCCTTATTATAGTAGATGCATATTCCAAATGGCTAGAGGTAATCCCTATGGCATCCACCACAACTGATGCTGTCATCAAGCAGCTCAAAAAGCTTTTTGTAACCCACGGGTTACCTGATCTTCTTGTCTCTGACAATGGCCCTCAATTTACATCCAACCTTTTTGAATCCTATTTAGCACAACAGGGTATCAGAAAGCCCTCACTGCCCCTGGGCACCCTTCGGCTAATGGCCGGGCTGAACGCATGGTACATTTTACCAAGGAAAAGCTTCAGCAACTGGGTCCTGGGGACATCACTGAGAAAGTTGAAAAACTTCTTAGTGTTCAGCACATCACTCCTAGCCCATCTAATAACTTATCCCCAGCAGAGTTGTTGATGGGTAGGAAACTTAGGTCTTCCCTTGATCGCCTTCATCCCACTTACGCACCCAACGCACCACTAGATTCCACTTGCAAAGTTCGCACAATCAGTGTGGGTGATTCTGTTTATGCTAAGAACCTTATGGGTGAACCCTTATGGATTCCTGCTGAAATAACTCACATCACAGGCCCTTGTTCTTACAGGGTACAAACAGAGGATGGAGTCCTCTGGAGCAGGCACATTGAGCAGCTTAGATCCAGATTACCTCAGGAACATCGCAATTGTTTCTCTCCAATTCCCTCACCTGATGTTTTTCTAGGGGGAAGGGAGGAGCAGGATAATCAGCAAACAAGAATCAACCCCCTGTGTAACGAGCCATTACGACAGGAACCATCCTTGTCACAATGCCAAAATCCATCCTTACAAGTGGAAGATTACACATCACTACCTGACTTGGGTGCTGACATTGGGCTGGAGATGGGTTGGGAGGAGAGACCAGGTTCTGACAATCAAACAGGGTCTTCTTTCACAGGAAGTCCAACTAGGGAAATGTCAACAGACACATTTCCTCTCTCACTGGGGTGAGAACGTTAAAACTTCTGAACCATGAAGGTCTCAACGTACATGTAAGAGCCCCACCTATTTAAAAGAATACATTAGATAGGTTGGGATATGGTATGGACTGAACCTAGTGGGGAGGGGTGTTATGTATGTAGGTTTGAATGTCATTGGTTTAGTTTGAATTGTTCTTGTAAAATGTCAAATATGATTGGTTTAAAAAGTGCGGGAAAACCCTGCACTCTGATTGGCTGGCAACTGCGGCTGCTGGCTATAAGTAGCAGCCACAGCCCAGTCAAAGTGGGTCTGTTATGAGCTGTAGTCACTAATAAACTCTTCACTGAAGCACTCCGCGTCTGACTCTTCATGCAAACTTAACATTTTTCTCTCCAGGTCTTTAATCATCTTAGTTGCTTTTCTTTGCACTTTTTCCAAAGTCTCAACAACCTTTTTGTCATGTGGTGACCAAAACTGGATGCATTATTCCAGGAGTGATTTTACTAAGGATTTATAAAGCATTACTAATACTTCATGTGATTTTGATTTTATGCCTCTGCTTATACAACCAAGGATTGTATTATGTCTTTTGGCTGCTGCTGCACACTACTGGCTCATGGTTAAATGATCATCCACTAGGACCAGTGGTAGGATTCAAAAAAGTTTACTACCAGTTCTGTGGGTGTGGCTTATTTGGTGGGCATGGCATGGTGGTCATGTGACCGTGTGTGTGTGTTTGGTGGTGATGTGACTGGGTGGGCATGTTTGGTGGTCATGTGCCTTGGTGGTCATGCGACTGGATGGGCGTGCAAACTGAATGTCACTCATATCAAGGAGTGCCTCATCTGGCCCCTCCCCTCACAGCCATTCCTTTTCACCCCCAGCCTCAATGTGTCTCGAGTCCTGTAAAAATGTTGTTCACCATTTTTTGACTTTATTATCTACGCACTATAGATGTACTTTCATGGAGCACTGAAAGGAGGAAATGGCTCACATGCTTTGCCCAAGAGTGTGATAAGGAACAGGCTTTTAAGGGATTGCTAGAAAGAGTGGCGGGGGGGACAATGTATTTTCCAAAGCACCAGAAGGCAATCAAGAAGCAATGGATAGAAACTGAGCAGAGAGAGAAACAAACTGGGAATAAGAAGAAACTTCCAGACAGTGAGAACAATTAACCAGTGAACCTGCTTGTCTCCAGAAGTTCTGGGTGATTCAACGCTGGAGTTTTCTTTTGAAAAGACTGGACAGCCATTTCTCTGAAATGGTATAGGGTTCCCCCCAAGGTCCCTTCTAAGTGTTATTCTGTTATTCTTACACCGTTCCCAGGACCTCTACTCAGAGTTTGGCATCCTCAGTTTTTCATGCCTGAGCAGGGGGTTGGACTAGAAGACCTCCATAGTCCCTTTCAACTCTGTTAAACACACATGTATTTATGTTCTGGACTATTGACATGTTAACACTGAAATATACCTGGGCAAAAGAAAGGCAGTAAAATCACTCTAGGTATAGGGACAGTGTAAAATATTAATATATGATCAATAATGGAACAATTAAAAATAATAGCAAGAGTTTTCTCTCTCTCTCTCCCTCCTTCCTTCCTATTTCTTTCTTTCTTTCTATTTTTTCTTTCTCTTTATCTCTTTCTCTCTTTCTCCCCTTTCCTTTCTTTCTTGCTCTTTCTTTCTTCCTACTTTTCTTTCTTTCTCTTTCTTTTTTCCTCTTTATTTCTTTCTCTCCCTTCCTCTTTCTTGCCTTCCCTCCCTCCCTCCCTTGTCTCTATCTCACACACAAACACCAAACTCTGTCATGACACACACACACACCTGGTCTGGGAAGAACTTATTGGATGAACTCCAGAGCAGCCAGCGGTGGGACAGTGAAGAAAGCAGCAGCCCAAGAACATCATCCAGCCTCCCTTTCAGAGCACATGGGCGATGGTGGCAGCGGGGGCAGGGTGGTAGGGCGACGCAGCTATGGGAAGCCTCCTTTTTGGAGCAAATGGCCAGTGGCAGTGGCAGTGGCAGTGGCAATGGCAGCAGCGGGGCTATGGGAAGCAGCCCAGTGGGAGTCCCCAGCTTCCCTTTCAGGTTATGTTGGAAAGATGTTCTTCCCTGCACAGCCCTGCCTCCCAGAAGAGCAGCAAGGTAGGAGAGGAAGGAAAGCCTGGCTCACCTGTTTTGGCTGGCAGCACTGCTACCCTTGCTCTTCGAGGTTCTGCTACCTCCCTTTGCTGGACAGCCAGAGTCCCTGACCGGCCTCAGAAAGAAGGGGCGCCAGTGTACCCAGGGAGTGGGTTTGGGGGGAAGCAGGTAGGAGAGTATCACCCCAACTCTGGCTGGGATGAAACGCTCCTCTCCAACCCACCACTGAGAACAAGCCAGCGGAAACCCACCACCACCCCTTCTGCCAGAGCACAACTGTTTCCCAGCCAGCACACCTCTTACCCCAGTGCTGGACAGATGTTCCTCCCATGTGGAGTCAGCTTCTGTACAGCCTGGTTGCCCCAGAAGAGCAGCAGTGGCCATCACAACAGGGCGAGAGACAGCAGCAAGAACTGCCGAATCCCCCTTGGCCCCGGCAGCACCGGTTCTTGCTCCTGCCTTTCATCTCATGCCTACTGCTGCTGCTGATCTTCTGGGGTGGTGAGGCTGTGCATGTGAACCACCACCACCCATCGACCCCAGCAGCAGAGGTTCTTCGTCCTGAGTTTTGCCCTGTTGTGGCTGCCATTGCTGCTCTTCTGGGAGGTGAGGCTGCACGAGTGAACCACCGCTGCCCTCTTGGCCCCTGGCGGCAGCAAGAGTAGTGGGAGGGGCAGCATTTGCTAGCTGGGCAATCAACTGCCCCATGTCCGAGCTGGCCAGTGTGCCAGAACCTGGTAGAGCAAGGATAGCAGAGCTGCCCACCAGAGCGGGCAGGCCAGGGCTTTCCTTCCTCCCCACCTTGTTGCTCTTCTGGGAGGTGAGGCTGTGCAGGAGCTGACTCCACACAGGAGGAACTTCTTTCCGACATGCTCCAAAAGGGAAGGTGGGGACTCCCGGGGCTGCCTCCCATAGCAGAGTTGTTGCCCCTACCACTCACTTGCTGCCACAGTGAGGGGAGCCGAGATGCAGGCTGGTGGGTAGCCCAGCAGCTCTTAGCCCTGGGCCAGGCCTGGGCCTCTAAAGGAGGGGAAAATGGGTGATGTATTGCACTTAAGGGAGAGCGGGTGAAGAGCGGGCGGCAGCTCCGTGGCAAGCCTGGAGCTGGGGAATCACGTGTTCCCCGACCCATCTGAGGCAGCTAGTGGTTCCAGGGACTCAGGGAATAATGCACATCAGAAAGCAACAAAAGCCAGAATTACAAAACCTATTACTTTTGTAAGTTTTGAGCTATCCCAGCACTGCAGAGACAGAGGTAGCATTCCAAAGGGTAGAAGGCATGGTGAAATGGAAACAAAGAAATATAACTTCCTACTTAGATATTGCTTTTCTTCCTGACAGAATGGCTGAACCCACTTGTTGTTACTAAGTGAGGACTACATGTACCAGAATGGTAATCTGTTTTGCTTACAGAAGAAAAACAGTTTATTTAAAATACATCATGTAAGGGAAGTGTAAGATCCTGATATTACTTTCTCTAGAATTTTCTTCCTCTTATACAGTACATATCCATTTCCTATGTTTAGAATACTTCCCAAAGACAAGATAGCATTGCCCTTACCTAAAATCAACATTATTAATTTACTCTAAGTGCCCCAGAAAAGCAACAGAATTATCTGAATAATACAAATTGAGCAAATGCCATTTTGTTTGAGATCAAAGGACATTACACCATTGAAGAGGTCTTTATCTTAAATATTCCATTGTAAACACTATTTATGTATTTGAAGAGGAAAATTCAAGAAATGATTTCATTTCCTTGGCAAAAAGAACACCCACTTCAGAGTCAATTACTTTTATAACATTGTCTTTTGTTCCATCATTTCCCCTTATTTTTCATTTTAACTTTTTTCCATTGCTTATACCTTCACATTTTATTTTTTTTCAAGGTGTTCAAATAAATGTTATTTCATATTATGACATTCATGGTCTCTATCAAAAAATATTCTTTGAAATAGTAAGCTTTGCGATATAATTAAATGGAAGAAAGAAACTGTTATGTATGTAGGTTTGAATGTTATTGGTTTATTTGAACTGTTCTTGTAAAATGTCAAATGGTATTGGTTTAAATAGTGCGGGAAACCCTGCACTCCCATTGGCTGGCAGCTACGGCTGCAGGCTATAAGAAGCAGCCGTAGCCAAGCCAGGACGGGTCCATTCGAGCTGTAGTCACTAATAAACTCTTTTGCTGGAACTCCTCGCGTCTGACTCTTCATGCAAACTTAACACTGGCGACGAGGATGGGATTTCCCTGAAGAGAAGACGACGCGACGAACAAGCAACTGAGCGAGATGGCTGCGCTGAACACCCCCCAGCACCCGTCGATCCGGCGACGGAAGACTGGGAATCGTATGCGGATCGTTTCCACATGTATCTGGAAGGGAACGATCTCGCCGGCATCCCCGAGAGACAAGAGGGGGCGGTCTTTCTCACGCACTGCGGTCCGGCAGTCTTCAAAATGGCGAAGGCGTTGGCGGGAGCAGCAGAGCTGAAGGTAATGGAATGGCCCGATTTAGAGAACTTTTAGAGCCCATTACGCCCACAAGTATCGTGCCTCATTAAGAGACACGAATTTTACCGTCGGGATCAAGGGGATAGCGAGAATGTTAATGACTTCGTGGCAAGTTTAAGGGACATTGGGGGTTTTGTGACTTTACCAACTTAGAAGAGGCCATGCGTGATCGGTTTGTTTTAGGCCTAAAGATAAGGTCTTACAAAGCAAACTTTTAATGAAACCTAAGATCACGTTTAAAGAGGCCATTGAAGAAGCTGTTTCAGCGGAAGCCACCAAGTCCTCAGCAGCGGCCATGAAAAAGATTAACAAGGCCTCAAGCCAGGCCTCAAGCCATTCTGATGGGGAAAAATCCACAACAGCTCATTGCGAACAAATAGACTCTGATTCTGATGGCAGTGAGGCAGAGGAGGGGATTTTTAAACTCAGAATGGAGAAGAAAAGAAAAGACTCTGGGAAAAACAGGCAAGGGTTCTATTGCAGAGGCTGTGGGGGGGCCACCCCCGCACTGAATGCAAGTTCTTTGACTCCATTTGCCTACGTTGTGAAAACGGGTCACATAGCCAGAGTCTGCAAATCATCCAGAACTCCACCAGTTAGGAAGAAATTTCCTGATAAGACTTTAAGCCCAACAATTTCCTTGAAAAATGGGGCGAAATTTAGAAGCAAATGGCAAGAATGAAACTCACCAAACAATCACTATTGGTCATTCTTCACCCTTAAAAGCAGAAAAGTACATGTGAAGGTGTTTATTGAAGGAAGGCCTTGCCAAATGGAAGTGGACTCAGGCTCTTATTTATCTATGGTGTCATGGGACACTATCCACAGACTCTTTCCCAAAATTCAGAAAAAGCATTTCCAGAAGCAAGCACTGACTCTCAAAGACTACCAAGGGAACAAGATTCCAGTAGTTGGAGCGAGAGATTTCAACGTGCAGTTTAAAGGCCACACCAAACGTTTGCCCCTGACCATCGTGGACAAGGATCGCCCAAGTTTGCTGGGACTTGAGTGGTTCAAGCCACTTGGCATCGAGGTGACTGGCATCCATCACGTGAGCAGTTCTGACTGGGAAGAGTCCTTGAAGTCTGAGTTTCCAGAGGTCTTCAGCGAAGGACTGGGCAAGTATATGGGGACCCCTATTGCTTTCAGCCTAGACCCCAAGGTGCCCCCAATTCGTTTAAAGCCCAGGAGGGTCCCATTTGCTTTAAAGGAAAAATTGATGCACAATTAGATAAGCTCATTGCTCAAGGGGTTTTAGAGCCTACTGACCACTCCAGATGGGAAACACCCATAGTCACACCAGTCAAGGCTGATGGGTCAGTGAGAATCTGTGGTGACTACAAGGGGACACTTAACCATGCGCTGCAGCAGAGCGCATATCCTGTACCAGTTGTGCATCATCTGCTCCATTCCCTTGGCAGGGGTACAGTATTTGCTAAACTGGACTTAGCTCAGGCATATCAACAATTAACAGTTGATGATGCCACTGCAGAGGCACAAACAATTGTGACTCATAGAGGTGCCTTCAAATGTAAAAGACTACAATTTGGAGTAAGCGTGGCACCTGGCATTTTTCAAAGCCTTATGGAAAGAATGTTGCAAGGACTGCCAGGGGTAGTGCCTTATTTTGATGATGTATTAATCTCTGCTGAAAATGACACTCAGCTTCAAAAAGACTCAGAGAAGTCCTTACCAGATTCAGAAAAGCGGGTTTAAAAGTCAAGGAAGACAAATGTACACTCAAAACAGAGTTGAGTTCCTGGGGTATATGATTGACAAGCATGGCATCCATCCTACTGATGCCAAGGTTAAAGCAATCAAGGAAGCCCCTAAACCTCGATGCAAGGCAGATTTGCAAGCCTTCCTTGGACTTATTAACTTTTACACATGTTTCTACCTCACAAAGCATCTATTGCTGAGCCCTTACATCGCCTGCTTGATAAGAAAGCTGTTTGGATCTGGGGGCGGAAGGAACAGTCAGCATTTAACAGTATTAAGAGACTAATCACGTCTGATGCTGTGTTGATACAATTCTCTGAGAATTTGCCTGTTGTTCTGACTTGTGATGCATCCCCTTTGGAGTGGGGGGGGGTTTGAGTCACAGGCTTCCCAATGGAAGGGAAGCCCCAATTGCATTTTACTCTCGCACTTTGTCCAAAGCAGAGAGGAATTATAGCCAATTGGACAAGGAGGCTTTAGCAGTTGTTGCAGCTGTTAAGAAATTTCATGAATATCTGTATGGCAGGTCATTCACCATTGTTACAGATCACAAACCTTTATTAGGCATTGTGGCAGGAGACAAACCTACACCTAATATCCTGTCACCAAGAATGCTGAGGTGGACTGAATTTCTTGCAGCCTATTCATACAAACTGATTCACAGGCCTGGCAAGGACATTGGACATGCTGATGCACTGAGTCGTTGCCCACTACCTTGCCACAAGGAGGACTTTGAACTTGAAACTCACACCTTTTTCCTGGAGACCGTGCTAAGCTTCCAGTCCATGCTGCTGAGATTGCCAGAGAAACTACCAAAGATGCTGTGTTGGCACCTGTTATGGGCTGGATTAAGAAAGGTTGGCCTCTTCAAGATCTACCTCACCTTGCCCAACCTTTTAAGTCCAGGCAAACTGAATTATCTGTATTAAGAGGATGTATTTTGTGGGGTAACAGGGTGGTTATTCCTGCAAAACTGCAAAGGGAGGTTTTGGAAATGTTACATGAGGGTCATCCTGGGATTGTAAGGATGAAAGGTTTGGCCAGGAGTTATGTATGGTGGCCAGGTATTGACAAAATGGTTGAAAACTGGGTAGCATCTTGTCCCAATTGCCAGGTAGTCAGGCCTGCCCCACCTCACGCCCCCACACAGGAATGGGAATGTCCTAGGGGCCCATGGTCTAGAATCCACATTGATTTTGCAGGCCCTACAAGAGGGCACACTTTTCTAGTGCTAGTAGATGCATACTCAAATGGCTAGAGGTAATTCCCATGACATCCACTACAACTGAGGCTGTCATCAAGCAGCTCAGAAAATTGTTTGTCACCCATGGGTTACCAGATGTCCTGTTTCTCTGACAATGGCCCTCAATTCACATCTAACATTTTGAATCCTTTCTAGCTCAACAGGGCATCAGACATGCCCTCACTGCCCCTGGGCACCCTTCGGCCAATGGCCGGGCTGAACGCATGGTACGCTTTACCAAAGAGAAGCTTCAGCAGCTGGGTCCTGGGGACATCACTGAGAAGCTTGAAAAACTTCTTAGTGTTCAACACATCACTCCTAGCCCATCAAATAACTTGTCCCCAGCAGAGTTGTTGATGGGCAGAAACTTAGGTCTTCCCTTGACCGCCTTCATCCCACTTACGCACCCAACGCACCACTGGATTCCACTTCCAAAGTTCGTTCTTTTAGTGTGGGAGATTCTGTCTATGCTAGGAACCTTATAGGTGAACCTTTGTGGATTCCTGCTGAAATAACTCACATCACGGGCCCTCGTTCTTACAGGGTACAAACAGAGGATGGCCTCCTCTGGAGCAGGCACATTGACCAACTTAGATCCAGGTTCCCTCAGGAACATCGCCCCTGTCTCTCTCTAGGTCCCTCACCTGATGTCTCTTCTAGGGGGGAAGGAGGGGACAGGAGGAAAATCAGCAAACAGGAATCAACCCCATGTGTAACGAGCCATTGCGACAGGAACCATCCCGAACCCTGTCACAAAGCCAAGATCCATCCTTAGAAGTGGAAGATTGCACATCACTACCTGACTTGGGTGCTGACATTGGAATGGAGATGGGTTGGGAGGAGAGACCAGATTCTAACAGTCTAACAGGGTCTTCTTCCTCAGGAAGTCCCAACAGGGAAATGTCATAGACACATTTCCCCTCTCACTGGGTGAGAACGTAAAACTTCTGAACCACGAAGGTCTCAACGTACACGTAAGAGCCCCACCTATTTAAAGGAATACATTAGATAGGTTGGGGTTTGGTATGGACTGAACCTAGTGGGGAGGGGTGTTATGTATGTAGGTTGAATGTTATTGGTTTATT
>CM019155.1:120452146-120496792 GCA_009733165.1 Naja naja
TTGTTCTTGTAAAGTGTTTGAAATCATTGGTTTGGGTGCGCGGAAAACCCTGCAGTCTGATTGGCTGTCAGCTGAGGCAGCCGGCTATATATAGCTGCCTCGGCTAAGCCAACTTGGGTCTGTTCTGAGCTGAAGTCACAATAAAACTAAGAGCTGAAGCACTCCACGTCTGTATCTCTATGCAAACTTAACACCGGCGGTTGCAGCGGCAGCAGTGGGTGCCCCTGGATGCTGAGGGTGATGGCAGGGTGGCGAGGATGATGGTGATAGCAGTGGAGGGGCATTGGGCTAGCGGGCGGCTATGTTGGGCCTGGGGATGGAGAGTGGAGGTTGTCCCGTGGTTCTGTGGTCAATGCTGGCACTGCCCCTTCTGCCAGGGTACTATCTTTGGAGCGCTGTTGCCTGCTGCCCTGCTGCCTTCCCCCCGGCCTCGCTGGTCGCACTGTTCATCCCTGCCGGTTGCTCCATTTTTGGGCATTTGTGTTCCATCTGTTCCATCTGTGCCTGGATTCGGGGTGCCACTGTTGCCAGCTTAAGATCATGAACATCGAGCTGGAGCCCATGGATGTGCTGTTTGGCCATTCTGGGGTTTAGGCTTGATGACTGCGGGCTGTCATATCCCTTTAACTCTGTTCTCGCTATGGGATTTTGTTTCCCACTGGGGTGAGAGAGCAGTGGGGGTGCACTCTTTCTTTTGAGCTTAACATCATTTAGTCATCTTCCTGATGGTTCGGCTGGAGGTGCCCGTGGTGAGAGCACGAGGCCTAATCCTTGTGGATGCCCTGACCATCGGCCATAGGGTTGCCGTGAGAGGGCAACCTGGACTTGGACCATGAATACCTAACTGACCATTTTCAGGACTGAACTGAGTTATTATCCGACATTATTCTTTTCCATCTACAGACCGCCCCCTATATGTACATCTCAGTTATTTGACTTATATGGTAACGGAGCTGCAGGCTACAGGAGCACCCTCTCTCCTGGGTTTGGCCTGCTGAATTGTCATTGGCCTATCTCGAGGATGGATTATGGAATCTGAGAGATGGCACAGCAGTGAGGGGTAGGGTTTGGGGTTCTGGGAAAGGGAAAAAGAGGGTTACCAGGACCTCATTAGTTAAATTTTAGATGGTTTACTAGGACCTCATTAGTTAAATTTTTAGATGTTTTTTAAGAAGGTTAGGAAGGAGAGGTAATGTTAATGTTAATGTTTGTAAGGAGTTACAGCACAGCTGAATCTTGGTGGGGGGGCAGGGGCCGGGGGTGGTGGGGCCCCAGGGAATGGGGCAGGAATGGCGATCTCCAGGGGGTGGGGATTGGCAGTGGATGGCGAGGCAGAGGGCCATATCATGTACAGGGAGTGCGTCCCCACTATCTTTGAGCGGTGGTGCACTCCGACCCTCTTGCCTCCTCCTGAGCTCCAGGGATTTCAGGAACTGGGACCCCTGGGCTCTGACTGGTGTACCTTAATGCCAGGTCCAGAAGCATAAGGCCCCTCCTCTAGGAGACGATAGAGGAGGAGGAGGCCGCGGACCTGGCCTGCATCACTGAGACTGGCTGGCCAGAGGGGGGAGTGCCTCTGGTTGATTTATGCCCCCCAGGTTTTCAGGTGTTGCACCAGTCTCGAGCCCAGGGGTGGCGGGGTCCGGGGAAACCCTGATTCCAAGGGAGGTCACTGTTCCTGAGATAGGCGGGTGTGACCCTTTCCTGAGGTGGGGGCCTGGAGGTCGGATGGCCTTGCTGCTTGCATACCTCTCCCCAGCTATGCAGTGGCCCTGCCTGGGCTTCTCACGTCCTCTCAGGGGTGGTGGTGGAATTCCCAGGGCTTATGGTCCTGGGTGATTTCAACTTGCCTTCCCTGGGGGCATCGAGCCTGGCCCAGGAGTTCATAGCCTCCATGGTGGCCATGGGCCTGACCCAATTAGTTCAAAACCCGACTCATGAGGGGGGGTAACATGCTTGACCTAGTTTTTGTCTCAGAACAGTGGGGAATGATCTAGGAGGGTAATGTTATTGCCCTACCTGTACCATGGTCAGATCATTATCTCCTACGGCTGGTCTTCCAACAAACCACCCCACACCGCTGGGATGAGGAGCCACCTAGATGGTTCCGCCCCAGGCATCTGATGGACCCGGAGAGGTTCTAGGCGGAACTGGGTTTTTTTCCCACTTCCCTTAGCCACAACTCTGTCGAGGATCTGATGGCAGCCTGGCAGCGGGCTGCTACGGGAGCCCTCGACAGAGTTGTCCCCATGCGCCCGCTCATTCAACATGGATCCCAGTCGGCTCCCTGGTATACGGAGGAGCTCCGGGAGATGAAGCGCTGTTGGAGGGGCTTAGAGAGCAGATGGAGGTCCACCCAATCCGACTCTGATTGAGCCCAGCTAAGAGCCACATTAGGCCTTACCTGGTAGCTGTGGGAGTGGCGAGAAGGTCTTATCTCTCCGCTCTCATAGCATCCATAGATAACCGCCCAGCTGCCCTGTTTAGGGTCACCCGTTCTCCCCTACATCCAGGGGAGGCGGTGGACCCACTGCAGGGTAGGGCTGAGGAGTTTGGTCAATATCTGTCGGATAAGATGCTCGGATTCGGGCCAGGTTGGACTCTGGTTTGCAGTGGTTTGACAAAGAGGGTGCAAGTAGTCTGGCTAATGTGACCTGGGCTGAGTTTGATCCTGTTTCTGAGGATGAAGTGGACAGGATTATGCGATGACTGAGTTCCACCACATGTTTATTGGACCCGTGCCCTTCCTGGTTGGTTTACGCCTCCAGGGAGGTCACCTGTGGCTGGTCCCGGGCAGTGGTCAATGCTTCATTAAGGGAGGGTGTCTTCCCTGCCACCTTGAAAGAGGCGGTGGTGAGACCCCTCCTGAAGAAGCCTGCCCTGGACCCAGCCATGTTAGACAATTTCGTCAGTCTCCAACCTTATTTTGGCGAAGGTTGTTGAGAGTGTGGTGGCTCAGCAGTTTCCGCTTTTCCTGGATGAAGTGGACTACCTAGATCCTTACCAATTGGGCTTCTGACCCAGGTACAGCATGGAGACGGCATTGGTCACACTGATGGATGATCTCTGGAGGGCTCGGGACAGGGGTTTTTCCTCTGTCCTGGTCCTGTTATACCATCGACCATGGTATCCTGTTGCGGCGCCTCGGGGATTGGGAGTGGGGGCACTGTTTTGCAGTGGTTCTCCTCCTATCTCTCAGGGTGCTCGCAATCAGTGTTGGCAGGGGGGCAGAGGTCGACTCTGAGGGCTCTCACTTGTGGGGTCCCCAGGGTCGGTTCTCTCCCTCTTGTTCAACATCTATATGAAGCCATTGGGTGAGATCATCCGTGGTTTTGGTGAGGTATCATCAGTATGCTGATGATACCCAGCTCTACATCTCCACCCCAAACCATCAGTGATGCCCTCTCTGTGATGTCCCATTGTCTGGATGTGTACGGACCTGGATGGATGGAAACATGCTTCGACTCAACCCGCCAAGACTGAGTGGCTGTTCATACCGCATCTCGGTCCAGTCAGGAAATTCCATCATTGGTCATGGGGGAGAGGTGTTGCCCCTATGGAAAGGGCTCGAACCTGGGGTTCCTCCTGGACTCACGCTCAGTAGAGGAGCCTTTGCCCAGGTCTGGCTGGTTCACCAGCTAGCCCATTTCTGGACCAAGATGCCCTGCACAGTCACTCATGCTCTTGTGACCTCGACTTGACTACTGCAATGCTCTCTCTATTTAGGGCTGCCCTTGCATGTCATCCGGAGATTGCAGCTGGTGCAGAATGCAGCAGCTGGTGGTGATGGGGTTCCCCGATACTCCCATGTTACACCCCTCCTGCTTGCATTGGTTGCTGGTTGCCCTCCGGGTGAGATTCAAGGTTTTAGTATTAACATTCAAAATCCTACACGGCATGGGTCCGGGATATTTGCGGGAGCATCTCCTGCCGATATCGAGTACCAATTGCCCTGTTTGAGCACACAGACAGGGGCTTCTCCAGGTGCCATCAGCAAGTCAATGCCGGCTGGCAGCACCCCGGGGACGGGCCTACTCTGTGGCGGTTCCCGCCCTATGGAATCAACTACCCCTGGGGCTCCGCCTGGCTCCTGACCTTCGCACCTTCTGCCACAACCTGAAAACCTGGCTATTTGAACAGGTTGGGCTGGGCTGATCTCCTGGGGGCGGGGTTAAATTTTAAACAGTATACTGGAGTTTTAACTTAAGTTAGACTTGTGATTATTTAATATTGTTTTAAATTAATTTATTGTTGTGTTTTGGTTTTAATTGTGAGCCGCCCCAAATCCTCGGAGATGGGGCAGCATACAAGTCTAAATAATAAATAAATAAATAAATATTTATGCATAGTAGATGTTTATCAGAAGACAACAGTGATAATACATTACTCAATCCCTATCCCTATCCCTTTCATCTCTATTTATCCCTACCTCTATTTCTATCTCTTATTATCTCTACCTCTATCTCAATCATCTCTATCTCTATTCTCTAGCTCTATCATCTCTATTTCTCTATATTATCTATATCTATTTGTGAATTACATGAAGGGATTGTGTTGTTGATAATTACTAATTAAACTGGAATAAATCATGAAATGGTAATTATAGCTGAATCAACTTTTTTACCTTTAGACACAGATGCCTGCTCTGAATGTCCACAAGATCAATATGCAAGCAAGAAGCGTGACTCATGCATTAGGAAGATAATTACCTTCCTGTCCTATGAAAATTATTTGGGCTTGAGCTTAGCTATATTGGCTATTTCTTTTTCTCTCATCACTCTTTTAGTACTAGTAGCATTTGTGAACATCACAACACCCCCATTGTCAAAGCCAACAACCGGGATCTCACCTATATGCTCCTGGACTTTCTATTGCTCTGCTTCCTCTGTACATTTCAGTTCCTCACTCCACGTGGGAATATCATTTGTCTTCTCTGACAAATTAGCTTTGCCATTATCTTCTCTATGGCTGTATCTTGTGCTTTGGCAAAAACCATCATTGTGCTTTTAGCATTCATGGCCACCAAACCAGGATGCAGAGTACGGAAGTGGGTAGGGAGGGAATTGGCCATCTCCTTTTTTGTTCCTTTATTCAGGAAGCCATTTGTACAATTTGGTTGGCAACATTTCCTCCCTTCCCAGAAATGGACCTACATTCAGAAACTACAGAAGTTATATTACAATGCGTTGAAGGCTCAGTAACTATGTTTTACTCTGTCCTGGGTTATATGGGCTTCCTGGCAACTTCCAGTTTTATAGTGGTATTTCTTTCTAGGAAACTCCCCAACAGTTTCAATGAAGTAACATTTATCACTTTCATCATGTTGATCTTTTCTAGTGTATGGGTATCATTTGTTCCAAACTATTTGAGCACCAAGGGGAAATACATGGTGGCTGTGGAGATCTTTTCTACCTTGGCCTCAAGAGCCGCTCTATTGGGTTGCATCTTTTTCCCAAAATGTTTCTTAATTTTTCTGAGCCCACACTTAAATGTCAGGGAAGAGTTAATAAGAAAAAAACATTGAAAGAAGGTAGTGTATATTGATAGCTCTCTCTTATAGTCAGAATTTCCTAATTATACACTACTTGTAATTATTTCTGGCTGGAGTAGCCTATAAAATCAATCAGTCAATCAAAACATGTTTTAAATACTTTGAACTCCGAATATAGTCTAGTTGAGTTATCTTGAGCTGGAAATTTTGGAATCATTCCAATTCTAAGAATATAAAACCATATCTAAACCACCGTTGGTTACTTTTGATTTTAGAATTTCTAGGCTTATGCTCTCTATTATTTGCCAACATTTTAAACTACAGTCTTAGTTGCCATCTATTGATGGGTTTTGTATCATCATGTCCTTGTTGATTCTTGACAACTTCAAAGATAGCTTTTCTCTCTGACAAGCTGTGCCTGATCTGGTTCATATGTTCCTTATGCATCAATTCTGCCCTTCTGTAGATTAGGAGGCTCCATTTAGTCAGACAGTCAGTCATTATTTCCTTTATGGTATGCTTGCAATGTGTGACTGGGCAGAATTATGTGTTGTGAATGATTATGAGAATATCTTGTTTCTGGTCAGTGGACAAGGTAGTCCCTGATCATAGTGCAGGGAGAGATGCCTTACAAAATAAAAAGAATCCTAGACTGTACAATGGGAGACTACAACACTTGATGCAATGGAGGGAATACCCACTGTCCTGGGTCACCTGGGTAAAAGGCTGAGATATAAAACCAGATAAGCTGACTAAGAAATTCCACAATAAATACCCTCAAAAGTCAAAAGCACCTGCAGTGGGACATAGAGGTAGTTGATTGAAGAATAATTTATTTTCTAAGAACTTCTCTCAAGTTAAGAGGTGGGGATCCAACTGTCAACTCTGAAGCGAATCTGGCTGAAGCCATCTTTTACTGCCTCATAGTTGCCATAAACCCTGAGAGGGGGAAGAAAGAGGGGAAGTAGATAGACTGGCTAACAGTCAAAACAAAAAGTTTTTCTAGTTGAAGGAGGAGAGGAGTGACCAAGCAGCCTGCTACTTTCATTCAACAATGTGATCGGTGACATCTGGGAGGGGGAATATTTGCTCTTTTAATTAGGTGAAAACCATGGAAACTTTTAGAATTTGTTTTCAGTTGCTGTGCTGATATGATGTAGCCAATAGGCATGTTCTTTGAGGAATCTACCTGCCTCAGAGTTCTCCTTTTGATGGATGCATTACTCAGAATGCTGACACTAGAGGTTCACAGCTAGAGATTGTGAAAAAATATATATTTAAAAACATAGGAGCAGATGCTCATTTGAGTCTTATTTGGTGAAAGTTTTGCAAGACTTATAACTTCAAAACTAAGATTAGAAAAGTTTGTGAAAATTCATCTCTGATACTCAGATTATTCATGTTGAAAATCATATACATCCATTCTTGCAAAAAATTTACCCCAGATTCTATTTTGCTAGATCCCACTTGATGAATACCATCAGAGATGGTATTCAACCAGTTCGCACTGGTTCGAGTGAACCAGTAGTGGTAATTTAGTGTGGGTTGCCGATCTGGTGGTAACCCCTGGCTGGCCACATCCCCAACCCGGTCCACCAGTCACCTGGTCGTCTTTTTGCTCACTAGACCCAGTCACTCTCCTAGCTTTCCCTACCATGTGGTAGCTATGGCTCAGCTCAGGTGGATGTGCTAGGGCTGCTGCACATGTGAACTGCATGTGCAGCTGCTACACAGGCAGTGCACATGTGCAGCAGCCCCAGGACATCCCCTGCCTACCTGCCCTCCCGGAGCATGTTTTCTTCCTTCTCCTAGTGGACAAGCCTCTTTCAGCCTGGCCCAGCCCAGCCCAGCCGGCAGATGGGTGGCAGATATCCTGGGGCTTTTTTGCCTCCCTTGTCACAAGATGCATGTAGCTTCTCTGTGCTCTTTTCGGTGTGGCTGCAGTCCAGCAGCCACACAAAAAAAAGCACACCCTGTTCTATGTGCTGTGCCCAGTATGTCTGAGCAGCCAGCGCATAAAACAGGGCAGCGCCGGATCATTGGAGAAGCAGAGGAAAGCCGGAGATCAGTAGCCCCCTCTTTTGCAGTGCAAAGAACCTCCCCGAATTGGCCACCTGGTCATCTCCTTCTCTGTCTATTTGTTCTGTATGGCCAAGAAGGAGGAGACCAGCCAGCTGATTCAGGATTTCTGTGCTGAAAAGGAAACTGGAGACTGAAAAAGAGTCTCCTCCAGTAGCCACCCCTTTGGCCAGCTGATCTCCTCCTCCTCGGTCATACAAAACAAACAGGTGGAAAAAGAGAAGACTAGCTGGCCAATTTGAGGAGGATTTGTATGGTGAAAAGGTGACTGGAGACCGAAAAACAGTCACCTCCAGCATCCACCCCTTTGGCCAGCTGATCTCCTCCTCCTCGGCCATACAAAACAAACAGGTGGAAAAAGAGAAGACTAGCTGGCTGATTCAGGGAAGATTTCTGTTCTGCGAAAGAGGCGGCTACTGATCTCTGCCTTTGCTCCACTTCTCCAATGGTCTGGGCATAGCCCTATTCTATGTGCTGGCTGCTCAGACTTGCTGGCCTCGGCAAATAGGACAGGGCATTCCATTTTTGGTGCAGCTAATGGATTACAGCTGCACTGAAAAAAGAAAGAAGCAGCTACAGGCATCTCGCAACAAGGGGAGCGAGAAGCCCTGGGACATGTGATCACCATCTGGCTGGCCAGGCTGAGCTGGAAGAGGCACGTCCACCAAGAGAAGGAAGAAAGTGTGCTCTGGGACGGCAGGCACTGCAGAAGCAGGCAGATGTTTTGGGACCACTTAAAGGTCGACTTTAAAAGTGCCCTCATGGAAGAAGCCAAGAACTGACAGCAAACATAGTGGCGGCGGGGGTGATAGGCTGTGTGTCCCTCCACAAGGAGTGTGAAGGGAGGCAGACAATGTGCCTCTGAGGAAAAGAGGTCCTGAATCTCTGGCTGTCACTTAGGAGGGAACTGCAGAGGGAGCCATCACATGCTCCTGTCACCCCTGCTGCCGCTACTTTTGCTCTTGTTCTCGGCTTCTTCCATGAGGGCTCTCTTTAAGTTGATCTTTAAGAGCTGGAAGATGTTGCATTAGATTGCCACCAACTCATCATTGGGAGAGGTGTAGCCCCTGAATTCACAAGAAGTCTTGGGCAAAGTTCTCTGACTTTTAAAACACATCCGTGAGGTGTCTGGCTCCCTTTAAGCTCCTTGTGCATGCCGGGAGCACGTAACTGGAGCGAGAGAGAGTGAAGTTGACTGCTATGAGGTGCGCACCTTAGCTTCCCCTCTTGCTCCTCACAATTGCCCTGAGCCAGTGCAGTTCTTTATTTGGGCAGACAGACGGCTGCAGCAGCACCCAAAGTAGCAACAGGTAGCACCACAACAATGAGGTACAGTAAGATTTGGTGTTGCAAATTTATCTCCAAGGGGCTTCTGGCAAAAAACAAAACAAAACCACCCCAAAACAAAACCTATTTGGCAGGCAGACTCAGCAGGCAGTCATGATCTTTAGTTGGGCTTTTTTTTTATCAGCCCAAGGGGGGAAGGTATGTAGGAAATCACCTTGTCTCTGCAGCATCAATCATGTGACTGAGTGGGTGTGGCCAACTCAATGTCACTCGCAGCAAGATGCCACACCACCTTGCCAAATTGGCCATGCCCACCCAGTCACATGACCACCAAGTCATGCCCACCAAACAAGCCATGCCCACAGAACTGGTAGTAAAATTTTTTGAATCCCACCACTAAATACCATGTCTTTGAAGAATTTCTCTTCCACCCAGAAGCTGACGATAATATATTCTAGTGGATAAGAAACAAGTACAAAAGCTCATATTTAGAAGGAGCTTGATCCTTAGAAGCAAATTCTTTAAAATTGCCAGAACTGATGAACATTCTTGGATGAGAAGCAAAACATTATCTTCTTCTTCAGGGGGAAAATCAATCCAATTGAAAAGGCACCTTTGAAATTCTTTAAAATGATGTCCAAAATATCACAAAGTAACCTTGACACTGTGGTAAAATTGGCATTAGTCATCATATGTGGGGTATTTGCGGGAGTGTCTCCTCCCAATATCGAATACCGATCGCCCTGTGTGCGCCCACAGATGGGGACTCCTCGGGGTGCTGTCCGCGAGACAGTGTCGGCTGGCGGTGCCTCGGGGAAGGGCCTACTCTGTTGCAGCTCCTGCCTTGTGGAACCAACTACCCCTGAGGCTCCATTTGGCTCCTGATCTCCGCTCTTTCCACTGCGATTTGAAAACCTGGCTGTTTGAACAGGCCAGGCTGGACTGACCTCTTGGGGTGGGGTTTAAATTAGTTTTAAATTAATTCCAGTTATTGGGCTTGTTTAAGTTTAATTCTTTTTTAAATATTTATTGTTGTATTTTAGTTGTGAGCACTTGAGTCCTTTTGGAGAGGGGACGGCATACAAGTCCAATTATAAATAATATATATATATATATATATATATATATATATATATATATATATATATATATATATCAGAGCCTAGATAATGGTGGAGGATGACTTCTGCAGATTATCATAAATGTTTTCATCACCAAGTACACTTTATGAGGGACGTAGCTATTTATACTTTAAAGCAGGGGTGTCAAACTCAAGACTTGCAGGCCAGATCTGGCCCACAATGTGGTTATATCTGGTCCATGGAAACACCATGCAAACAGTGAAGGATCGACCAGCAGCTTCTCAGCCTGGACCAGCCTGACTGGGTGCTGATCTACAACCTGGTGGTGGCCATTCAGGCTGGAATGTGGGCAGCCTTACATCTGCAAGGCTGGCCTGAAACCAATAAGGGTCCACCCTGCCCCACCCCAACCCCTAGGCACTTGCACAGGAGGTGGTGAGTATGCACAGGGCCTAGCATCCCTCTGAACCATCTTGCCCGACAGGCTGACTGTATCCTGTGTGCTTCCCTTTCACCCAGTAAGTCAGCACTTACTGCCTCCTCTGTTCACACCCAAGTGGCAAGGCCGAAGCAGTGGGGTGGTCTCTCATTGGTTCCAAGGCAGCTGCATGCATCAGTTCTAAGGCTGATCACATTCAGGCCAGGATGGCTGCTACAATTTGTAGATCAACAACCTGTCAGCCTGAGGTGCTGTAGGCCAGTTCTTTGCTTTTTCCAGGGTGGTCCCATGGACAAAGGATAGAGTTTGGCAGTGCTACTGGTAGCCATGCTGCCAGCAGCCATATCTTTTCCATGCAGAAGCTGGGATGGTGATCTGCAAATGTTTGTAGCTTCTATTTCTCTTTTTTTATTTCCATTCCTTTTATCTCTTCATCTTGTCAAATATTTCTGGCTAATATTTCCGCAGTCAATATAAATAGCACAGGGCACAGTGGACATCCCTACCCTCCTTAATCAGGAGGTGAGGGGGGACCCTTTGCAGGGGCGGGTCAAGGAGTTTGGTCAACATCTGCTGGATAAGATCGCTCAGATCCGGGCCGGTCTGGACACCAACTGGCTTGAGTCGGATGCGGTGGCGATGACGAGTCTTGTCGATATCACCTGGGATGAGTTTGATCCTGTGACCTCAGATGTGGTAGACAGGATTATGCAGCTGCTGTGTGCCTCCATGTGTTTATTGGACCCGTGTCCCTCCTGGCTGTTATATACCGCCCTGGAGGGTACATGTGGCTGGCTCCAGGCAGTTACCAACGCTTCACTGTGAGAGGTGTTCTTCCCTACTGCCTTGAAAGAGGCAGTGGTGAGACCCCTTCTCAAGAAGCCTGCCTTGGACCCAGCCAATTTAAACAACTTCCGTCCCATCTCCAACCTTCGCTTTTTAGCGAAGGTTGTCGAGAATGTGGTGGCTCAACAGCTCCCAGCTTTCCTGGAGGAAACCGAGTACCTAGATCTGTTTCAATTGGGCTTCAGGCCCGGTTACAGCACGGAGACGGCATTGGTCGTGCTGATTGATGATCTCTGGAGGGCTCGGGATAGGGGATGTTCCTCTGTCCTGGTCCTATTAGATCTCTCAGTGGCTTTCGATACCATCAACCATGGTATCCTATTGCAGCGTCTTCGGGAGCTGGGAGTGGGAGGCACCATTCTACAGTGGTTCTCCTCCTTCCTCTTGGGACGCATGCAGTCGGTGTTGATGGGCGGGCAGAGATCAACCCCGAGGCCCCTCACTTGTGGGGTTCCTCAGGGGTTGGTGCTTTCTCCCCTCCTGTTCAACATCTACATGAAGCCGCTGGGTGAGATCATCCATGGTTTCGGGGTGAGGTATCATCTGTATGCTGATGATACCCAGCTTTACATCTCCACCCTGGACCACCTCAGTGATGCCTTCCTCATGCTGTCCCAGTGCCTGGAGGCGGTACGGATCTGGATGGGGAGGAACAGGATTCAGCTCAATCCAGACAAGACTGAGTGGCTGTGCATACTGGCATCTCGGATCCAAGAAATTCCATCTTTGGTCATGGGGGGAGAGTAGTTGCCCCCCGTGGATAGGGTGTGCAACTTGGGTGTCCTCCTGGACATACAGCTCAATATGGAGGAGCAGGTGGGAGCTGTCGCCAGGGGGGCATTTGCCCAGGTTCGCCTGGTGTGCCAGTTGCGCCCCTACTTGGACCAAGATTTCCTACGCATGCTCACTCATGCGCTCGTGGCCTCCCATCTCGACTACTGCAATGCTCTCTATCTGGGGCTGCCTTTGCAGACTATACGGAGGCTTTAACTGGTGCAGAATGCGGCCGCATGGGCAGTGATGGGAGCAGCCCGATTCTCCTATGTGACACCCCTCCTGCATGGTCTGCATTGGTTTCCAGTTGCCCTCCCTGTAAGATTCAAGGTGCTGGTGTTAACCTATAAAGCCCTGCATGGCTTGGGTCCGGGGTACTTGCAGGAGTGCCTCCTACCAGCATTGAGGTCCAATCGACCAGTACAGGCAGGCCATCCTGGGGGTGCCATTGGCCAGACAATGTCAGTTGGTGGTTCCCTGGGGGAGGGCTTTCTCTGTGGGGGCACCCACCCTTTGGAACCAGCTACCCCTGGAGCTACGTCTGGCCCCTGACCTGCGCTCCTTCCATTGCAATCTAAAGACTTGGCTGTTTTCACAGGCCGGCCTGGATTGAGCGGGGTTGAGAATTTTAACATGGGGATGTTTTAAAATTTTACAACTATTTGGATTGGTAAATTTCGGAATAATTTTATATATTGTATATATATTTTTGTGTAAGCCACCCAAGTCCCCCTGGAGATGGGGCGGCATATAAATCCAAATAAATAAACAAACAAACAAACAAACAATAAATAGTGCCTTTTTATATAAAAATTCCCCATCATGTCTTCATTTACCATCACCTTGGCTGACTGTTTGTGATAAACTGCTTTAAACATATTAATAAATCTCTCCCCAAAGTCCATATATTTTAGTTGTAACAGCATAAATTACCTATTAATGTTCCCAGATGTTTTCTGTGCATCTAGAAAAATCAATGCCATTTGTTTTCCAGGATGTGTTTCATAGTACTCCAATGTATTCAAAAATCATTCTCATATTGTTTTTAATCTGTCTCCTTGGCAAGAATCCATTCTAATCTGGATGTATAAATTCATTCAAAACCCCCTTTAATCTTTTTGCAATTATTGAAGCATATATATTTATAGTCTGCATTCAATAGGGATATTGGCCTATAGTTCTTTATCTGCATTAAAACTGAATCATCTTTCAGTATAAGTGTGATATTTGCTTCCATCCATGAGTTAGGTATTTTTGCTTCTAGCAGAATTTCATTATAAATATCCCACATCATTGTCTTGTAACTTTTTATAAATTCTGTCAGTAACCCATCAGACCCTGGTGTTTTATTGCTCTTTTGTCTCTTAATTGCTTCTGTCAATTCCATCATAGTTATTCTTTCATTCAACATGATTTTAACTGTTTCAGGTATTTTAGGGAGTTCAGATTGTTCCAAATATTGTTGTTTTTTATTTTCTGGAATTTTCTCATACAGTTTCCCATAATACTATTTTATTATTATTTTTTATCCTCGTTCTGATTGTAAAGAATCCCTTTCTCATCTATTAATCAATGTATCATTTTTCCTTCTCCTTTTTCAGTTTATATGCCAACCATCTTCCTGGTTTGTTCACATTTTTAAAAAAGTTTTGTTTTGCATTTTTAATTTTTTGTGCCAGTTCATCTTTTTCCAATAGATTCATTTTGTGTCAGCTATAACTAATCCCCAGGTATATGCTATAATAGCATCCCATACAGTTTGCAGTGAAGTCTCTCCTTTCCTCTTCTCTTTGAAGAAAAAGTCCAATTCTTTTTCCATATTTTGTATAAATTCTTTATTTTGCAATATAGCTGGGATTCAATATCCATCTCAGTTTTCTTTTTTGTCCTTTCCATACAACTTTTATCAAATTGTGATCTGCCCATACATCAGATTCTATTTCTATCTCCTGTACACATGTTTTCAGTTCTGAGGACATCCATGCCATACGTATTCTAGACCAGGATTTATGCCTATTTGAATAGAATGAAGACTGATTTTTCTTAGGGTGTGCTTCTCTCCATACATCTTGAATTCCTATTTCTTCCATCATTTTAAAGAAGGGTTTAGGGAGTGTTTTCTAACTTTTTTACCTGTTTTACTGCTCTTTTAGTCATGTTCTGTATCTACAATTGCATTAAAGTCTCCTACCACACAAATATTTTCATATTCCTTCTATAATTTTCTTATGAAGTTTTCCATAAAACTCATCTTATTTATTATTAGGTGCATATATCGCTATTAATAGAATCTGTTTTTGGTTCATTCCACCATCAATATTTTCCCATCCCATCTTCATCTGCAAAGATTTGTCTAGCCTTTATTGTTTCTTTAATATATAAAACCACCCCCCTTTTCTTTTGCTGTGCTAATGAATAATGTAGTTTCCCAGTTTTGGGGTACTCTAATAGTTTATGATATTGTTTTTAAATATGTAGCTTTTGGAGACAGATTAAATTTAATTTCAATTTTTCTAATTTATTAAAAATCCTTTTCCTTTTCCTAGATGTCAGTCCATTTATATTAATTGATAATAGTTTTGTTTTTTCTTCCATTGTTTACTTATAGATAGGTTTTGTTGTTCTAGTTAATCCTATTTCTCTCTGTTCTTTCTGTCTTGCTGCTTCTTGTTCCCTTCTCTCTTTTTGCTCTGCTTCAGTTTCTTCTTGTTGCATGCTTCCCTCTGCTATCACTTCCTCTTGTTTTTTCCCATCTATTCCTTCCTTCTCCCTTCTTTCTCATATGCTGCAAAGTACTGATAATAGAATTGTTCTGCTTTATCTATTGTGTCTAATCTATGTCTTTTTTCCAAACAAGTCACCAATATTCCCCATGGTATTAGCCATCTGAAGTTTACATCATGTTTTATTAGTTGTCTTCTCAGAAATGATACTGTTTCCTTGTATCTCTTACTCTTCTGGGTATTTGTTTCAAAGCTGCTATTTCTCTTTGTATTTCAATGGTGCTCTTTTGTAGTATTTCTGCTCTTATTACTCTCTTGCTCTTTTGAAGTATTTCTGCTCTTATTGCCTACTTTGAAAATCTCAAACTCTGGGAAGCTTGTTCCTTTTCACATACCTTGTAAATATTTCATCAATCCCAGAGAGGACTTCCTGTTTACTCTTTTACAATGCATCTGCCAACAATTCTGCAAGGTGTTTTTTTCAGCAAGGTCTTCCCCTTTTTCCTCCTCAATATTCTGAAATCTCAGAAAGCATTCTGCTCTATCTATCTCCAGAGTAAATTATAGATCGCTCAAGCTCCTTATCTACCTTGGTCAATCTCTAATCCATGTCCTTTACTTTCTTATCTGTTTGCTCTGTCTTCTGTTCCATTTTCTGAATCCATTGTCCATGTGATTATTTGCTGGATGTTGTCTATATTATCCTCCATCTTTTGTTCCATCTTTTGTATCCTAGCTGCCAAATCATAATGATTCTTAACCATGGCTTCTTGTAGTAATTGGAACATTGTTTTATATCTCAGTTTGAAAATTATTTAGCTTCTCATTCTGCTACTTAACATCAATAGACTCACTGGGCTTGATGCTGCTGCTGCAGCTGCTGCTGCAGATGGTGCATTTTTTCTCCCTGTTTTACTTAAGTTTGTATTGCTTGTCATTTTTAATACTTTTAAATAATAGAATATTTCAAATGATAATTGTTTAACAAAGGCAATCAATCAATAATCAAGCAATCAATAATAAATCAAACAGTACAATACTCCACAATGCCCAACTTAAAAAGTAGACCTGAAGCAGTCCAACAATTTCCTTTCTTATTCCCAGTTCTTATTTTCAGACCTTTAATTATTTCACTCTTCTAGCTGTTGTGTTTCTCAAAGCCAAAATACCCATAGTCCTAAGTTCTCTTCAAAAAGGTTGTTTTCTATTTAATATATTGTAATCCACAAAGGATATCAAGCAAATTATGAATCACCAAAAAGGAGAGCAGAAGGATAAAAGTCTTCACTTGCTTTATAAACAACTTCTATTTTTTTCCAGTTCAGTTGCTCAGTTTATATCCAGACAGAGAGCTACAGTGCTTAAGACTTACATTGTTTCCACTTTTTTTCACTGCAGTTTTCTCTGTAAACAGTTCCCAGAGGCAGGGTTCTTGTAACAATGTTCTTTTAATAAACCACCCAAGGTCAATTGTTACTCTCCCTTTCTTTTTTCATTTTCACTGTGTTTTTTTTTTGGCTAGCAGGTGTCACTGTTGTGCTATTTTTCTTCTGCTCCTCTCCTTCAACTTCCTTTAACATAAGCTGATTTTTTTTCCTTTTTAGGGGCTCCAGGGCCCAAGTTTCATATTAAAAAAACAACTTTTAGTTCAGTAAAAATCCAATTAATAATGTCCTTAGAATAACTAGTCAAATTTTCCTCTTTTAACTTTTATTTCTCTCAAATAGCTCAAATAATTCAAATTTCTTATTCAGATCTATTTTGGCTTTGTGCTTGTTCACTGCTATTCTCAGGGGGTGGCAGACAAACAAATCCACCCCCTTCTTTTACAGTCCAACTGTCATTCAGACCAATTTTAAAAGGGGCAAATTCCTCTACAGAAGTTGGAAAATTCTCACCTAGTCGCCACCCTGTTCCTCCTCAATCTTCACTATTCTTCTCCAGTCAGGCTGTCACAGCCTCGGTCAGGCCATCTTTTTCTTCCTGCCAGATTGAGAGCCTTCCTCCGGATCAAAAAAGGAGTTTGCAATCTCCTTGTGATCTACGGAGTGTGCTCTCTTCTTCACCACCCCTCCAAGGTGCCTTAGGTCCATCTGGACCTTCTGGCAGAAGGAATTCAGCAAACCTCCATAGAGCCCCATGGAGAGTACAGCATATCGCTATGACATTAGTTCCTCCTCCCTTGGTTAAACTTCATTGTGAAAATTTACTATTAGCTTTGCCAATGCTGTATATTTTCAAAGTTTATGTTGGAGATATTGTTGGAATTGTATCTTTCTTCTGATGTTCAGCAAAGTTATTACTCAAAGCTGTGAGCAGAATAGCAATAGCTATAGCACTTAGACTTACATACCACTTCACAATACTTTACGGCTCTCTCTAAGTGTTTTACAGAGTCAGGATATAACTTCTTTGTAGGGATTCCTGGCATATGGCCTCTTTTAGTGCAGTCTTGATAGATATTGAACTTAGTGGACTACATGTTAAACAGATAAATATAGTTTAACAAAATAAATGCAGACCACCTCAATACATAGAAAGATACATACATACATTTATTCACACTTACTGAAGTGGAATAAATTATTATTCAGTCACAGTTTTGTTCCATACACCATTAACCTTGTGAACTCTCAAGTTCTCTCCACCTCCCTCTCCCTCTCTCTCTCTGCATACTATATGTTATAGAATGTGTATATGTGTGTTATGTATGGATATGGATAGATACATACTTTCTTTTGAGAGCTGGCAATAGAATTTCATTTTTAATGTGTGCCAGTGTGCTGACAGTAAAAAATGACAATACATTTCTCTTCTCTTCTCCTCTCCCCTCTCCTCAAATCAACTCACCTTATCTTATCTTATCTTTTCATCTTATCTTGTCTTATCTGATCTTATGATGCAGACAAACCAAGAGGAGATGAAAGATATGGAGAAGAGAGTTTGATGTGATGTGACTTTTTTGTTTAGATTTGCTTAAAACAGTGGTGTCAAACAGACACCATGGGCCAGATGTGTCACACACAAACTATACTGACCCCAAATCCGTGAATGGGAAAAAACATTGTGATACGTTATGTGACAGCAACATGATGCCACAGGTTTGATACCCGTGGCTTAAAAGAATGGATCCTTGAGTCATATCAGTAACATGATCCTTTTTTTTGTAATTAGTATCTTTTAATAAAAGGTAAAGGTAAAGGTTCCCCTCGCACATAGGTGCTAGTCATTTCTGGCTTTTAATAATGGTTGCCAATTATTTTAGAATAGTGGCTTTCTGAAAACAGCATGAGCTTAATATAGACATAATTAAACAAAATAACCTTTCATTTAATCTAGAAATCAACAGTTTTACAATAACTACCTGTCAAGCACCTTAAAAAATTAGAATTGTTTTCAAGCACATGTGTACATTTAAAGGTCCTGAACCTCCACATGCATTAACTTTGTTTTGAAAATGCACCCTAATTGGAGACAAAGTCATATTTGGACATTCTGACTTAATACTCAGTATAAGTGCTAATAAAAAAGGAAAGCTCCCTGTTTCCCTCAAAAATGTTCTTTCATTCATAAATTGAATTCTTTGAAGTTGGTTCATTTGAAAATGACATTTATTACTCAGATTGGAATAATAAGTATTTACACACGAGACAACATTTTTTTCACAATACCATGGAGAAATAAAAATGTAATTATTGCCATTTTCTCTCCATATATAATTAGCATCACTATTATTAATTTTGAATTCTGGTTGCACTTAAAGATATTGAGTATGCAATAGCAAGAACAAAATATAGTGTTTATGAAAACAGTACAAAAAATCTCTGACTTCCTATTTGGAGCTAGAGTCTAGTTATAGCAAAATGCTATCAGAATAATTCCTGAAAATTAGGACTTGTTCTAAGTGTATCAGTAGAAATTAGGTGTTGTGTGGAATGGGTGACTGTATGGTTCCTTCTTATGTAACCTGGAAGATTCTAAAGCTTTATCCAAATAATTCTATTGTGGACATATGTTTAGCATAATGATCGTGATTGTTTTGCTCCTATTCTTGACTGATATAGTTTTAAAGTCTGATATGAAAAATTGCAAGGTTAATGATCCTCTCCCTATTCTTCACAATTTTTTCCAGTCTGGTGACATCATCATAGGTGCTATTACTTCTCTTCTCTTCATGTTTCAAGATCCAGCTACCATTTTTGAAGATCCCCACCATTCATTTATAAGAGAACCCATGTAAGGTTTTTACATAATAATGTTTAGTATTCCAGATTGTATTCTTGAAAATAATCTCCAAAGCAATAAAATTAGTTACAGGGTGAAATAAGTAATTTTTTCAGATTAACCATTAATGAGGTGATGGGTTTTTTTATTCTTTTTCATTTTCATTGGACTTCTAGGAAGAATTAAACTAACTGATTTATTATTCTGAAAAATGGTTTAGTATTCCATATTGTATTCTGGAATAATAATGCCCAAACCATTAGATTAAGTTAAAGGATGAAATAAATAAATTTGGGTTAGAATTAAATTAGCTGGTTTATCATTCCTAATAAAGAAATAGTTTAAACCACGAGTTTGCTAATTGAAGTCTTTCTCACTTAACTAAATGATTGGATTTGGTATAGGAATAGCAATGTTTAAGGAAAAGGACAGCTATTTTTATCATGGAAAAAGAATTCAAAACAACCTGTTTTCACAGGGAAGATTTAACCTGTGGTAAAATTTGAAAACAATAGTTAGTTCTAAAAATGTTTTTATATTAAAATCCTGTTTTTGACTGATGTCCTCTTAATGCATGTACATTTACTAATTTACTGTATTATAATGATAAAATATGATGTTGAAATCATCTTAGGCAAGAAAATATTTATATTTTTGTTAAAAATTAAAGTCTATGTTTAATAATGCCTAGCTCTTAAGTTCCAGCTGCCTGCAATTATTGCAGGCTCGAATCCCACCAGGCTCAAGGTTGACTCAGCCTTCCATCCTCTCGGGGTAGGTAAATTGAGGACCCAAGATTGTTGGGGGCAATAAGCTGACTTTGTAAAAATGCTGCTTAGTAATATGCAGGAATATACAATGGAATGAAGGCTATTGCTGAGCACATTGGGTTGTATCTCAAATTGTAAGCCGCCTGAGTCTTGGAGAAGGGCTGCACATAAATGTAATTTAAAAAAAATAAAAAATAAACTAGGGTAAATATTCCCTGTTAGATTAATTTAGATTCTTAAAATCATTTATAACTCTAACAGTAAGGTGGCACCTCCCTGTAAACATAAGAACATAGATTAATGACATTATCTGATACCTTCAAATGGCAAATATTTTAATTATATCTCCACCTTTCAAGGCCATCTCAATATTTTGCAGCAGTCTTTAATCATTTCACTGTGCTGACTTAAAAATGCCAGAATAGGCAGAAAATACTATTAGTCATTGAGATGTCTATCCTCAGAAAGACTATGGGATTTCAAAATGCACGTCTTTCTCTTCAGCTACTAGAATTATAGAAACAAAACAAAACAAAACAAACAAACACATTCTACACACAGTGTAGAATCTAAAAATGGCATGAACCAGAAAATGTGACTTAGACCTAGAAACATTGCAATATTATGAGAAATGTGAACTGATCTGGTGTCAGTCTACAATGGTACTGTTTGAGTGACATTGTGATTTTGTGATAAACTTTATTCCATTGGCATTGCATTCAAGAACAGAATGATTTGATGTATCATACTTTTTCTACAATGCCATTTTGTTAGATACAGATTATATCTTATAATGCTTTTTAATTGCAGAGTCTAGACTAAGTTTTATCAGCATATTTTAGCTTTAATATTTACTGTAAAAGTGATCAATGAAAATGCTCAGATCTTGCCCAAGCTATGATGTCAAAAGGACTTATCATGCCACAATGAAGCTTTTTTCACCATTGAAGAGACTAATCCTGAATTATAAATGTGGCTTCCAGAACAATCTGGTCGCAGACATTGGAGCTCTTTATTCTGAAACTTCTCTTTTCATGGGAGATATATTGAAAATGTACAAAGTTCCACAGGTAGGAGGTGTGGTGAGTTTTAGGACCATATGTTGTATTTGATCTGTTTACATTTTACATAATTTGGAAATATTATATATTTATCCTTCAATAAGGTGAATAAAGTATATAGATTAATAAAAGATTTTTTTAAAAATAAAATTATATTGTCCAGTGGTGCAATCATAAAATATACAGTGAATTAAAGGTATTTATTTAAAAGTGGAACTATTCACAGTATGCAAGATCAATTTTAAAAAGTTCATTAAACACATTTCCCTGTAGTAGTTATAAGAAGATATCATTTTTCTTATAAGCTAAGGAAATAAACCTTCATTCTTATACAATAACAACTGATGATATTTCTGTCATTTTTTTCTTTAAGTTAGAAGATTTTACTCTAAAAGAGTAGCCTCCTGAGAATTTTTTTATTACAAAAACCAGGCTAAAATACCTAACTGGATATAATACAAGATATAATTTTAATTTTTGTATCCAATGGCAACCTTTTTAATTTTAATTTTAGGAAGTCTTAGTCTATCAGTTATTTATTTTCTCAAAAAATAAAACATCCAGAGATGCCAGATCAAAGTGAATCTTCTTCCTTCTATCAAATGGTCCCTGATGAAAGTTTTGAATACAAAGGTCTGTGTCATCTGCTTTTGGACTTTGGATGGACCTGGGTTGGCATTCTTGTAAAAGAAGATGATGATGGAAGATTAGTGAGAATGACATTTTCAATGTTTCCTCTTCTTGGTATTTGCATTGCGTTCTTAAAAAAAATAAGACCAATTTATATCAGCAGTTTTTCTGATGATCTAGAATGGCTAGCTGAAACATATTATCTTTCAATGAACAGCAAAGCCAAAGCAGTGATTGTTTATGAAAAAAAAACACTTCTGCATTTGAGGTTACTACTACAACTTCCTAAAATGGAACTAGTGTCCTTAGAGCCTCAAGGTAAAGTGTGGATCATGGCTTCCAAGATGGATCTTGCATCAGTGTTTTACCAAAAGAGCTGGGATATTCAAGTTATCCATGGTTCCCTGTCCTTCATTCCAATGAAATTCCAGGATTTCAGCACTTTGTTCAGACAAGAGACCATTTCTCATCAAAAGAAGATGGCTTTATCACAGATGTGTGGGTACACGCTTTTGACTGTTCTTTTCCCAGGCCCTTAGTGAATGACAAAGAGAGGCATTTATACTCTGAGGGAGAAATTGAAGGACGTTCCAGATTCTTTTTTTGAAATAAGCATGACAGGACACAGTTACAGTATATACAATGCAGTGTATGTTGTAGCTCATGCTTTACATGCCGTGCAGATTGAACAAAAACAGGAAAGAAACCTGTGCAGAGGAAAACTAAAACTTAAGATTCAATATCCATGGCAGGTATGGACTTGAGCTCTCATCCTATCATCTATTCAATTTCTTTATATATATATATACATACACACACACACATATATATACATATACATATATATATTAATAAAGATTGCTTCATTTAGTCAATAAATTTGTTATACTACTAAGTTCCATTTCAATTTTGTAGATATACAAATTTACTAAGAATTTCTGCACATTTCAGGAGCCAGAAATGGATGTTTTTCCTATCTTTAAACCTCAAGCAATGTCCAAAATTCTTTTTAGTAGTTTATTGAAATACAATGAAGATATCTGTAAGAAAAAGGAGAGTATATAAAATTATAAAATCAAGACAAAAATATTATGCACATTAGGAGAAAGAATACATTGGAAATAAATTCCAAAGAAAATTTTCTCACAATAAATGTGGACTATTATGTGGTATTTGCTTTTTAAAAATCTCCGACACATTCTAAATCTTGATGCATTCAGAAGTCTGCCCCCCAAAAAACTTATTAATACCAAAGCTAAAACCTTAGCCCATTCTCTCTATGAATATCTCAGAATTCCATTGTGATAGTTCATTCATAATCTGAAAGGTTAAAATCTTCCAATAGGAGGTAGTACTCATGAAAATTAAGAACTATTGTTTATACCTATCAAGTTTCCTTAAGCTCCTTCTAATCATCTGTGAGGATTCGTAGAAGACAGAGAGCCCTTTCAAGCCAAATTATTCATGTTTCAGACATTTTTCCACATTCTCAATACTAATTAGGATTTGCTTGGAAGACAGGAAATGTTTTATTTATTTATTTATTTATTTATTTATTTATTTATTTATTTATTGGACTTGTATGCCGCCCCATCTCCGAAGACTCAGGGCAGCTCACAACTAAAAACAGCAACAACAATAAATAGTTAAGAAAAAATTAAACTAAACAAGCCCCAAGAGAATACAAATAAAAGAATAAAAGAATAAAACCACCCCACCCAAGAGGGTCACAACCTGGATTGGTCAAACAACCAGGTCTTCAAATCATGATGGAAGGTGCGGAGGTCAGGGGCCAGGCGGAGCTCCAAGGGAAGTTGGTTCCAGAGGTCAGGGGCTGCGATAGAATAGGTTCGTCGTCGGGGGACCGCCAGCCAGCATGGCTGGCCGACGGACCCAGGAGTCCTTGCCTATGTGCTCACACAGGGCAGTTAGTATTTGATGTCGGCAGGAGTCGTTCCCTTAAATTTTGAGGACCCATGTCATGTAGGACTTTGTATGTTAAAACTAAAACCTTGAATCTCACCGAGTGCAACCGCAACCAATGCAGGCAGCGCAGGAGGGGGTAACATGGGAGAATCAGGAAACTCCCATCACCACCCAGCCACGCATTCTGCACCAGCTGCAATCTCCGGATGGTATGCAAGGGCAGTCCTAAATAGAGAGCGTTGCAGTAGTCGAGTCTAGAGGTAACAAGGGCGTGAGTAACCATGCGCAGGGTGTCCCAGTCCAGGAAAGGGCATAGTTGGCAAACTAGGCAGAGCTGGGCAAAGCCCCCCTGGCAACGGCCCCCACTTGCTCCTCCAACCGGAGCCGTACGTCCAGGAGGACCCCCAGATTCCGTGCCCTATCCACAGGGGGTAACACCACTCCCCCTATGGCCAAAGATGGACATTCCTGACTGGGCCGAGATGCTGATATGCACAGCCACTCAGTCTTGACCGGGTTGAGATGAAGCATGTTTCCGTTCATCCAGATCCGCACCACATCCAAACACTGGGTCATCAGGGAGAGGGCATCACCGATCTGGTTCAGGGTGGAGATGTACAGCTGGGTGCCATCTGCATACTGATGGAAACTCACCCTGAAACCACAGATGATCTCACCCAGCGGCTTCATATAGATGTTAAATAGCAGGGGGGACAGAACTGACCCCTGAGGGACTCCACAAGAGAGCACCCTCGAGGACGACCTCTGTCCCCCTGCCAATACCAACTGCGACCGCCCCAAGAGGTAGGAGGTGAACCACTGAAGTACAGTGCTCCCCATACCCAACCCCCCGAGGCGTCGCAGAAGGATACCATGGCCGATGGTATCAAAAGCTGATGAGAGGTCTAATAGGACCAAGACAGAGGAAAAGCCCCTGTCCCGAGCCCTCCAGAGATCATCCATAAGTGTGACCAATGCCGTCTCCATGCTGAAACCAGGTCGGAAGCCCGATTGATATGGATCCAGGTAGTCCACTTCATCCAGGAAAAGTGGAAACACGCTCAACAACCTTCACTAAAAAGCAAAGGTTGGAGACTGGACAAAAGTTATCTAACACGGTCGGGTCCAGGGCAGGCTTCTTCAAGAGGGGTCTCACCACCGCCTCCTTCAAGGTGGAAGGAAAGACACCCTCCCTTAATGAAGCGTTAACAACTGCCCGGAGCCAACCGCAGGTGACCTCCCTGGTGGCATAAGCCAGCCAGGACGGGCACGGGTCCAACAAACATGTGGTGGAACTCAGGCGTCGCATGATCCCGTCCACTTCATCCTCAGAAACAGGATCGAACTCATCCCAGATCACACTGGCCAGACTGCCTGTATCCCGTTCCTCAGACCACTGCAAATCAGAGGACAACCCGCCCCGAATTTGAGTGATCTTATCCAACAGATATTGACCAAACTCCTCAGCCCTTCCCCACAATGGGTCCACCCCCTCCCCTAAACGAAGGAGAGAATGGGTAACCCGAAACAGGGCAGCTGGGCAGTTATCTGCAGATGCTATGAGAGCGGAGAGATAAGACCTTCTTGCCGCTCTCATAGCTACCAAGTAAGTCCTAATATGGGCTCTTAGCTGGGCTCGATCGACCTGGGAGCGGGTGGACCTCCACCTGCTCTCTAAGCCCCTCCGATGGCGTTTCATCTCCCAGAGCTCCTCCGAGTACCAAGGAGCCATCTGGGAGCCACGACGTGTGAGGGGTCGCATGGGGACAACCCTGTCGAGGGCATCCGATGCAGCCTGTTGCCAAGTGGCCACCAGATCCTCGACAGAGCTGTGGGCAAGGGAAGAGGGAAGAGACCCCAATTCCGCCTGGAACCACTCCGGGTCCATAAGGCGCCTGGGGCGGAAACATCTAGGCGGTTCCTCATCCCAGCAGTGAGGGGTGGCCTGTTGGAAGACCAGCCATAGGAGATAGTGATCAGACCATGGAACGGGCAAAGCCACAACAGTGGCCTGCCCTCTGTCACTACGCCACTGCTCAGAGACAAAAACTAGGTCAAGAGTGTTTCCCCCCTGATGAGTTGGGCCCTGAATTAATTGGGTCAGGCCCAAGACTCGGGAACTCCACCGCCACCCCCGAGAGGACATCAAGGAGCCCAGGCAGGGCTGCTGTCACACAGCTGGGTGAAAGGTATGCGAGCAGCAAGCCCACCCAACCATTGGGCCCCCACCTCAAGAGGAGGGTCTCACTCCCACCTATCTCTGGGACAGTGACCTCCCTTGGAAACAGGGTCTCCCGAATAACCACGGCCACCACACCACCCCTGCCCTGGGTCCGCGGCTGGTGCATGACCCAAAAACCCAGAGGGCACAGATCTACCAGAGGGACACCACCCTCTGGACCCAACCAGGTCTCGGTAAAATAAGCCAGGTCTGCAGCCTCCTCCTCAATGACCTCATGGAGGAGGGTGGACTTGTTAGCCACGGACCTGGCATTAAAATACACCAGCCTAAGCCCAGGGGTCCCAATTCCCATGCCCCCTTGGAAGGAGGCCATAGGGTCGGAGCAAGCAACTGCACAAAGATGGCGGGTGCGTGCTCCCAACACATGATATGGCCATATGCCTCGATGCCTCCTGCCAACTCCAACCACCCTGGGGATCGCGGTCCCCACCTCAGACCCTGGAGCCCCGCCGGCCCCCAACCCCCCACCACCCCCTCCATGAACCGGGTTGCACAAAGACCCATTTATCCCCCTCCCTAACCCCTTAAGATGAGCAATTAAAATTTTTAAAAGTTTTCCCTTCCTATCGAATTTAAAATTTAGCCCCTTAGTCGTGGCATGCCACCTCTCGGGATCCCAAGATCCATCATTAAGGTAAGCTCTTGACAGCGTAGGGGGCCACTTCACAGACAGGGGAACCGCCTGGAGGGCCCATAATTCCAGTGGGGGGTAGGCGGGCATGGTAAATACATCTCAGGGCAGGTCGATACAGGAGGCAGTTGAAAGATGGAACAATTGCAAGATGGAAATACAATACAAGGAACTGCATTTGATCTGCATTAAATAAAAAGTGAAAGGGAAATGTAGACTATCTTGGGACCGTCTTTTGATAAAAATGGAATTTTATGAAAATTGTAATGTAGTCATGAAAAAATATAATCCTATTAGCATATTGGTAATTTCTTAATGAGATGCTTTTATATATCAGAAAATTTTATTCATTAATGACATTCGGATCATTCTTTTTGTATATTATTTGATATTCAGCTCCACCGGTTTCTAAAAAGCATTTCATTTAATAACAGTGTTGGAGATGAGATTTTGTTTGATGAGAAGAGGGAACTGATAGTTGGATTTGATGTTTTAAATGGGGGTCACATTCCCCAACCAGTCCTTCCATCGAGTGAAAGTTGGGAAACTGAATCCCTGCACTTCTGAGGGCAAAAAGCTCATCATTCATGATGAAGCCATCACCTGGCAAAGAACTTTCAACCAAGTAGGTTCTGAATGCAGATAATTACAACTGGATGTTATTTAATATAAAGCTGGTCCTCATTTTAAAACTATTCATTTAACGACTATTAAAAGTTACAGGAGCACTGAAAAGATGTAATTTATTACAGCCATCACACTTATGACTATTGAAGCATTCCACACAGTCATGACATCAAAATTTGGATGCTTGGATAAGATGGCCACCCGTTCCTAGTGTCCCTGGGGCGGATCGAGGGTCTTTCATCTGAGAAGGTGCTACGGGGGATGTTAATGATCCCCCCTTACCCTGAATCCTGCAGCGGACTGTCTGGGGCAACGGACGACGTCATTCTGCCCATGCTTTGCTGGGTACGCGACGAGGGAGTGGGTGGCGAACCCAGCGATGCTTTCCTCCAGACCTCCAGGCCCTTGAGGATAGTGGCATGACTCAGCAGCATTGGGAGGGGTGGCTGGTCTTTCAGCCGGGATCCTGGTGGTGGCAGCAGTGGTGGCGACGGTTACAGCATCGGCGATGGCGGCACGCCCCTGGATGCCGATGGCAGTGGCAGGGGCTGTGATGATGGTAACAGCGATGGCGAAAGGTCGATGGGCCAGCGGGTGGCTATGTCTGGGCCTGGGGATGGAGGATGGAGGCAGTCCAGCGGTCCTGTGGTCATGGCTGGCACTGGCCATTCTGCTGGGCCCATTATCGCTGGAGCGCTCTTTGCCTTCTGCCCTACTGCCCACCCCCACAGCCTTGCTGAACATTCTGCTTATCCCCCTGCTGGTTTTTCCACCTACGGGCTTCTTGTGTTCCATCTATGCTTGGACTTGGGGTACTGCAGCCACTGGCTTAAGATCATTGACATCAAAGTGGAACCTACAGATGGGTTGTTTGGCCACTTTGAGGCTTAGGTTTGATTACTGCTGGGGCTGCCTGTATGTCCTTTTAACTCTGTTCTTGGCTGAAGGATCTTGTTGTGCCCTCCCACTGTGGTGAGAGAGCAGTGTGGGAGGGGCACTCTTTCCTTCCTGAGCTGGCTGTTAACATCATTTGGTCATCTCTCCTGATGGGTCTTGCTTGGGGTGCCCGCGGTGAGAGCACGAGGCCTAGTCCTTGTGGAGGCCCTGGCCATCGGCCCACAGGGTTGCCGTGAGAGGGCAACCTGGACTTGGACCTAGGACTACCTGGCTGACCATATCTAGGATTGAACTGAATTTCAATCCGGACATTACTTCTTTCCAACTATAGACCACTCTCCCTTCCCTTTATATTTACATCTTAGCTATTCGGACCTATACGGCAACGGAGTTGTGGGCCTTACGGGAGCTCCCTCTCCCCTGGGTCTGGCCTGCTGGATTGTCACTGGCCTATCTCGAGGATGGATTATGGAATCTGGAGAGATGGCATAGTGTGGGGAGGGGTAGGAATCGGGGTTCTGGGAAAGGGAAAAGGAGGGTTACCAGGACCTCATTAGTTAAATTTTTAGATGGTCTTTTAAGGAGGTTAGGGAGGGGGTGGGCAATGATTATGAGGAGTTACAGCACAGCCCAGTGCAGAATTGTGGTGGGGGGTGGGGGGAGGGGGCTGGCGGGGCCCCAGGGACTGAGGCGGGAATGGCGATCTCCAGGGTGGTTGAGATTGGCAGGAGATGGCGAGGCACAGGGCCATATTATGTACAGGGAGCGCCCCCCTGCTATCTTTGAGTGGGGGCATGCTCTGACACTTCTGCCTCCTCCCAATTTCCTAGGTTTTTGGGAACTGGGACCCCTGGGCTCCAATTGGTGTACTTTAATGCCAGGTCCATGGCTAATAAGGCTCCCCTCCTCCGTGAGATGATTGAGGAGGAGGCTGCAGACCTGGCCTGCATCACCGAGACCTGGTTGGAGCCAGAGGGTGGAGTCCCTCTGGTCAACTTATGCCCCCCAGGTTTTCGGGTGTTACATCAGTCACGAGCCCAGGGGAGGGCTGGTGGGGTGGCTGTTATTATTCAGGAAACCCTGATTCCAAGGGAGGTCACTGTTCCTGAGATAGGCGGGTGTGAGATCCTTCTCCTGTGGTGCGGGCCTGGGGGTCGGGTGGGCTTGCTGCTTACATACCTTTCCCCCAGCTGTGTGGTGACGGCTCTGCCTGGGCTTCTCGAAGCCCTCTCAGGGGTGGTGGTGGAATTCCCAGGGCTTATGGTCCTGGGTGATTTCAACCTGCCCTCCTTGGGGGGGCATCAAGTTTGGCCCAGGAATTCATGGCCTCCATGGTGGCCATGGGCCTGACCCAGATGATTCAAGGCCCAACTCATGAGGGGGGTAACACGCTTGACCTAGTTTAGGTCTTGGAACAGTGGCGTAATGATCTTGGGGAGGGTAATGTTATTGCCCTACCTGTACCATGGTCAGATCATTATCTCCTATGGCTGGTCTTCCAACAAGCTACCCCACACCGCTGGGATAAGGAGCCACTTAGATGGTTCTGCCCCAGGTGTCTGATGGACCCTGAGAGGTTCCAGGTGGAACTGGGATTTTTTCCCACTTCCCTTAGCCACAACTCTGTCGAGGATCTGACGGCAGCCTGGCAATGGGCTGCTGAGGGAGCCCTCAACAGAGTTGCCCCCCTGTGCCCCCTCAACCACCATGGATCCCAGCCAGCTCCCTGGTATACTGAGGAGCTCTGGGAGATGAAGCAACATCGGAGGTGCTTAGGGAGCAGGTGGAGGTCCACCCGCTCCAACTCTAACCAAGCCCAGCTAAGAGCCTATATTAGGACTTACCTGGTAGCTGTGGGAGCGCTGAGAATGTCTTATCTCTCCACTCTCATAGCGTCTGCAGATAACCGCCCAGCTGCCCTGTTTAGGGTCACCCACTCTCTCCTACATCCGGGGGAGGCAGTGGACCCACTGCAGTGGAGGGCTGAGGAGTTTGGTCAATATCTGTCGGATAAGATTGCTTGGATTCAGGCCGGGTTGAACTCTAGTTTGCAGTGGTCTGATGAAGGGGGTGCAGGTAGCCTGGCCAATGTGACCTGGGTTGAGTTTGATCCTGTTTCTGAGGATGAAGTGGACAGGATTATGTGATGACTGAGTTCCACCACATGTTTATTGGACCCATGCCCTTCCTGGTTGGTTTATGCCACCAGGGAGGTCACCTGCGGCTGGCTCCGGGCAGTGGTCAACGCTTCATTAAGGGAGGGGATTTTTCTCACCGCCTTGAAAGAGGCGGTGGTGAGACCCCTCCTGAAGAAGCCTGCCCTGGACCCAGCCATGTTAGACAACTTCCGTCTGGTCTCCAACCTTCGCTTTTTGGCAAAGGTTGTTGAGAGTGTGGTGGCTCAGCAGTTTCCGCTTTTCCTGGATGAAGTGGACTACCTAGATCCTTACCAATCGGGCTTCCGACATGGGTTTAGCATGGAGACGGCATTGGTCGCGCTGATGGATGATCTTTGGAGGGTTTGGGACAGGGGTTTTTCCTCTGTCCTGGTCCTGTTAGACCTCTCAGCGGCTTTCAATACCATCGACCATGGTATACTGTTGCGGCACCTCGGGGGGCTGGGAGTAGGGGGCCTTGTTTTGCAGTGGTTCTCCTCTTACCTCTCGGGGCACTCACAATCGGTTTTGGCGGGGGGCAGAGGTCGACTCCGAGGGCTCTCACTTGTGGGGTCCCCCAGGGGTCGGTTCTCTCACCCCTCTTGTTCAACATCTATATGAAGCCATTGGGTGAGATCATCCGTGGTTTTGGGGTGAGGTATCATCAGTATGCTGATGATACCCAGCTGTACATCTCCACCCCAAACCATGTCAGTGATGCCCTCTCCATGATATGCTGCTGTTTGGATGTGGTATGGACCTGGATGGATGGAAACATGCTTCGACTCAACCCAGCCAAGACTGAGTGGCTGTGCATACCGGCATCTCAGTCCAGTCAGGAGTTTCCATTGTTGGTCATAGGGGGAGAGGTGTTCCCCCTTTTGCATAGGGCTTGGAACCTGGGGGTCCTCCTGGATTCATGGCTCAAGTTGGAAGAGCAGGTGGGAGCCATGGCCAGGGGGGCCTTTGCTCAGATCCGGCTGGTCCTCCAGCTACGCCTGTTTCTGGACCAAGATGCCCTGCACACAGTCACCCATGCACTTTTAACCTCCCAACTCAACTACTGCAATGCTCTCTACTTAGGACTGCCCTTGTATACCATCCGGAGATTGCAGATGGTGCAGAATGCAGCCATGTGGGTGGTGATGGGGGTTTTCTGATACTCCCATGTTACACTCCTCCTGCGCTACCTGCATTGGCTGGTCACACAGACAGGGGCTTCTTGGGGTGCTGTCAGTGAGTCAATGCCGGTTAGCGGTGCCCCGGGGACGGGCCTACTCTGTGGCAGTTCCCACCCTATGGAATCAACTACCCCTGGGACTCCGCCTGGCCCGTGACCTTCACACCTTCTGTCACAACCTGAAAACTTGCTATTCGAACCGGCTGGGCTGTGCTGACCTCCTGGGGGGAGGGTTAAATTTTATAATGCAAATTGGGGTTTTTAATATATTTGGACTTGTGATTGTTTAATATTTTTTAAATAATTTATTGTTGTGGTTGGTTTTAGTTGTGAGCCACCCCGAGTCTTCAGAGATGGGGCGGCATACAAGTCTAAATAACAAATAAATAAATAAATGCTTGGAAACTGAAATCTAATTATGATGGATGCTGCATCCAGGGTCATCATTGGTGACCTTCCCACACAGCTTCTGACAATCCAATCCAATGCTGGATACATTTAATGACTAACTAATTCACTTAACATGCAGTGATTTCCTTAAAAAGTATAAGAAAATTGGGCATGATGCACTTAATAACCACCTTGCTTAGCAAGAAAAATTCTTGTCCTGATTGTGGTCATAAGTCAAAGACCACCTGTATAACTAAAACATAAATGTACTATTTCTATATTTTTGGTGTTGCATAAAATCTGGGAAAAATGTAAACAATATCACTAAGGGAAAAGGAGGCAGCAGTGGGTCTGTTGCACCAGTTGCATTCATACCCAGACTGGGAGGCCCTGACTAAATTAGCTCATGCCCTTATAACCTCTATATTGGACTGTTGTAACATATTCTACAAGGAACCCCCCCCCTTGAAGACCACTTGGAAACTTCAACTGGATTGGAATTAGTTGTACTAGTAATAATTGGTACCAGATATATGGCACACATATCATCACTTCTCACTCCTCAGTCAGTACACTGGTTGCCAGTGTGTTCCCAAATGCAATTCAAAGTTCTGGTGGTTGTCTATAAAGCACTACATGGCTTTGGACTAGGTGTCTGAATGAGTGCCTTTTTTTGCTAGTCTTTTCTACTGCCCAACCAGGTGAAATAGGAGGGGCATGCTGTACATTCCATCAGCCAAAGAAGGTCGGCTGGCAGGGATTGGAGGGTTAACTTTTTCTGCAGTGGCCCCTGCTCTGTGGAATATCCTCCCTTACAATGGCCCCATAAAGTTCTAAAAACCTGATTATGCTCTTGAGTCTGATGAGAGGCAAATGACATGGGTTTTATAATTTGTTAACTTACATAGTTACTTTGTGTTTTAATTTGATTTATTTTCTCTCTTTTAAAATGATGTTCAGGTTTATTAGCTTTAGATTTCCTAAACTGATAAAGAAGCTGGAGTCTAGCTCTAGATAAAAAAAGTTTGTTAGTACAACTTGGGTTCTGACTTTCCTTATAATTACGCCCCATCTGATGCCAGACCTCATTTTCATAAACATGTGTGATATTATGAGATGCAAATATGTATCATGTTTGACTACATGTAACTAGTTTCCTTTGCAAATGGGAGGTCACTTTTATTTTCTCCAATCAACTTTCCTCTTGCTTCTTTCTTGTGTTAACTATAAAAAGGAGTAAAACATGGATTGTCTCTTTCTTTTTCATAGATAGGCCCCAATGTATCAAGGTAGCCTAATAAACTGCTTTTAAATGACCTTCTGACTCAGTTGCTTATTGGGAAGGTATACTGAGTCAGTACCTAGGGCCAGATTTGGCTTTAATGTGTGCCATGATAGCTACTCCCTCACTATATTGTTAATGAGACTATATCTATCTTTTGTATGTACTTCAAATTAGACAGTTTTTTTACTGATTTAATGTTTTCTTTACTATTTTCATTGTTTTAAAATGTTTTTAAAAATTAATTGTATATGTTTTGAAGTGTGAGATATTACATAATGGAGTACATAAACATCTGTAAGAATACAACCAAGCTCCAAGAGCACCAAGGGCTCCACATTTATTTATTTATTTATTTATTTATATTTGAACTTGTATGCCGCCCCATCTCCGAAGACTCGGGGCGGCTCACAACTAAAAAACACAGAACAATAAATATTTAAAAAGACATTAAACTAACAAGCCCAAATATAAGACTCAACAATACAATAAAACACATAACAAAGAGTTTTGAACTTCTTTAAAAGTTGCCTGCTAATGAGTTTCAATTGCTTGGTAAACTTGGTAAACTGACTACCTCTTAATGGTAGAATCAAGAGCCATATGATTTTTTTCTATACATATATTTTTTCTGTATGCTAATAACTTGTGAGAATGCTAATACATACATTTCCTCCTGTTTCTGGGCCAGACATTACCTGTTCCTCTATGTACTAAGAGCTGCCTCCCTGGTAATTTCAGAAGAAAGCAGGAGGGAAAATAATTTTGCTGCTATGATTGTCTTCCATGTCCTAAAGAGAAAATGTCAAGCCTGATTGGTAAGAGACATTATGAAATAAGATCTTGTAAGTATGCAGGATATACCAAGTAGATCCATCAATATGTAAGTATGGAAATTGGGTTATATTCTTTTATAGGCAGTCCTCAAACTTTGATGACAATTGAGCCCAGCATTTCTTTTCTTTTTTAAAATAAATTTTATTAAGTTTTGAAATTCTAAAAACATAAAATAAAAACTTTATACATTATAATCAACATCAAGACATCTTTTATATCTCTTTGCATTCCTCAGTATATATATTTACTTATTCCTTTACCATTACATCTTACTCTTGCTATAAATCAATATCTTTTATCTTTACACATCAATATTCTCTATAATATCTTTACCTATTTACATATTCCCTCATTCTTTTCCTAATTGCCATTTTATTTTCTTTTTATTTCTAAACCACTCATACCAGGCATACCAGGCCCGGTATTAAATTGAATCTTCTCTGTCTTTTATTTTCATCATTAGCCTATCCATCTCTGTACAATCTATTTTTTTTAATAACCATGCCTTCCGTTGGAACCCTTTTTCCTTCCAGAGTTGTGCGTATGAGATCCTTGCAGCTGTTAATATATGTAACATGATATATCTATCTGTTTTATTGCATGTTTGTGTTAATATGCCTAATAAAAACATGGATTAAGTTCAATTTTCTGATTCGTAATTTCTTCTAGCCATTGTCTAATTAAATTCCAATATTTTTTCACCTCTTGACATGTCCACCAGGTATGGAAATAGGTGCCTTTTTCTTTTCCACACTTCCAACATTTTGGGTCTGAGTTAAACATTTTTGCCAGTCTAGCAGGGGGAAGATGCCATCTGTAAAACATTTTATATTGATTTTCCCTGTATGCTGTAGTTGTAATTAATTTGTAATTTGATCCCCACATTCTCTCCTATATTATGGCCAACGTTTTTCGCCCATACCACCATTGTCTCTTTGACCACCTCCTCTTCCATTTTAAAACCCAGTAGATAATTTTATATTCTTGAACTCATTTTCTTTTCCATTTCTTGTAGAATTCTATCTAATTGATGTTTTTCCATGGAGAAACCAAATTGTTCTTTGTCGTTTTTGTATCTCGCCTGAATTTACATGTATGGCCACCAATCTATATGTTTAGCTGCTGTAGTTCTTGTCTTGTTTTTAATCTTCCTTGTGTGTCTAATAATTCTTTATAAGTCCTCTTTTTTCAAGGTCCATTACATTTGGGTAGATTTGTGCTTCCATAGTTGACAACCAATTTGGTGTAATGATTTTTTAAAATTTTATTCCATGTCCGAATTAATGAATCTCTAATTGTATGGTTCTGAAAATATGCATGTGGTTTACATTGGGTTATATTCTTTTACAGGCAGTCCTCAAATTATGATGACAATTGAGCCCAGCATTTCTATTGCTAAGTGAGACAGTGGTTAAGTAAGTTTTGCCTCATATTATGACTTTTCTTGCCACAGTTGTTAAGTGAATCACTGCATTGTTCAGCTAGAAAGTGAATCTGGCTTGCCCATTGCCTTTGCTTATTAGAAGGTTGCAAAGGTGATCACATGACCCTGAAAAATTGGAAGAGTCATAGATATGAAGCAGTTGCCAAGCATCCGAATTTTGATCATGTGTCCATGGGGTGCTCCTACAGTCATATGCATGAAAATAGTCATATGTCACTTTTTAAAAGCTCCATTGTTTACTTTCAATGGTCACTGAATAAATACTTGTAAAACAAGGAGAACTTGTATTTATCAGCAGTATTTGCCCCTTGACTTTCTCTTTAAAAGAAGGGAGAAAGAGTTATTAAAGGAAGTTTAATTTCCTTGGATAGTATTACCTGAATTGGGCATTTTGGCTTTCTCACTATGTCAACTTATAAAACAGCCCATCAACTTACCTTTTACAACATCTGCTTTAAGGGAATGGAAATGCTTGAGAAATTTTTTCTTTTCCATTGTTTAATGACAAACCAATCTCTCATCTTTCCTTCAGCAAAAAAAACCTCTCTATTTATTTTATTTAGAAAATTTATATGGCCACACACTCAGTCTGAACGAGATATGTTGACTCTGGATGGCTTACAGAAAATAAAAATCTGATATACAATAATAAAAACAATAACCCCATCAGCCACTTGATGACAGCAATCAATAAAACAACTTGATGAACTCCATTCCATTCTGGGTTCCCCAAATCTATTGGCAAAACCCGATCTTCAGGACCTTGTGAAAGAGTGTCAAAATTGGGACCTTAGGGAAAGATTTTCCAAAATGAGGGAGCCACCATGGAGAAGGCCCTTCTTCTGGATCCCACCAAATGTACCTCCTTAGGAGAGGAGAGATACAATTTTCTGCCCCGCTTTGATGGTTTGTGTGGAAGTAACCAGGGAGAGACAATCCTTCAGATAACCTGATCTCAATCTCATGTAAGGCTTTAAAAGTGACAGCAAGTACCTTAAATTGTACTTGTACAATTGTACTTGTACCTTAAAGTCATATAAAGAGAGTTACAACTATGCTATTAATTACAATTTATCCCAAATAATAAATAAAATATAGCTTCCCACATTACTAGCTTCTTAATTTTCATTTATTAACCTGTATCCACAACATTTAAGGATAACAATAAGAGAGTACAAAGACAAGCTGAAAATATTGGTGCCATGAATGAAGCCATGGATGAAGAAGAAAGACATGGGAAAATCGTAAACAATAGAAGGAATAATGAAATTATAATACAGGAACAAAAAGATTTTTTTAAAATGCTTACAGATATGGATGACTGTTCTGAATGTCCAGCAGATCAATATCCAAGCAAAGACCAAGATTCATGTCTTCCAAAGAGAATGTCTTTCTTATTCTATGAGAAACCAATGGGAAGAAGTCTAGTTATTCTGGCTCTCTTTTTTTCTTTTTGCACAGTATTGGTGTTGTCAACATTTTTGAAGTATCACCATACTCCCATTGTCAAGGCCAATAACAGAAACCTCACCTACATTTTGCTCCTCTCCCTCCTCCTCTGCTTCCTTTGCTCACTGCAGTTCCTTGTTGCACCAAGTCATTTAATATGTCTCCTCCGACAAATTAGCTTTGGCATCATCTTCTCAGTGGCTGTGTCTTCTGTGTTGGCAAAAACCATCACTGTGGTTGTGGCTTTCATGGCCACCAAGCCAGATCCAGAATGAGGAAATGGGTGGGCAGAGGCCTGACCACCTGCATTGTTCTTACTTGTTCCCTGATTCAAGCAGGCATCTGTATGGTGTGGCTCTTCACATATCCCCCATTCACTGATATTGATAACCATTCAGAAATTGAGGAAATGATAATGCAGTGCAATGAAGGTTCAGCTACCATGTTCTACTGTGTTCTTGGCTACATGGGCTTGCTGGCAGCTGCCAGTTTCACAGTAGCTTTTTTCTCCAGGAAGCTCCCCAGTAGTTTCAATGAAGCCAAATGTCTCACATTTAGCATGCTGATCTTCTGCAGTGTGTGGCTCTCTTTTGTTCCATCCTACCTGAGCACCAAAGGCAAATACATGGTGGCTGTGGAGGTTTTCTCTATTTTGGCTTCCAGAGCTGGATTGCTGGGCTGCATATATTTCTTCAAATGTTACATGATTATTTTTAAGCCAGAGCTAAACAACAGGGAGCAACTTATTAAGAGAATCTCTTAATAAATGAAAGAAACATTTCATTTCTTTTTTTTTCATTTCTTTTATTCTCCTTTGAAATCTTTAGTTCTTATTCAGTAGAATAGGAAATTTTCTGCTCATTTTTCTCAGTGGAATATTAAATATTAATATTAAATTTAATAGTAAATACTAAACATTAAATGTGTTAGGTTTATCAACTGATTTCTATTTTCTATATATGTAGAGTATGAAGCAAATTGTAGAATAGTATTTTCATATGTTATATGTTATTTTGATTAAATGTCGGTAACATTTCTGGAAATCCACAATTAATTGCAAGAAGCTTTTAGAATTACGTACTTGATGCAAACATGCCCCCCAAATTTAGCAATATGAAACAAATCTATATTTCAATTCTACATGAAATCACTCTTTCCAGTTATTATGAAATTCAAACTTTCCTGATAATACTGCTGTGTATAGGACTGTTTTACTTTGTGAGTTTCTCTGTTTCTTTGCATAAGTATATCAAGAGTGTGTGTTATGATGCATCTAGTATTATAGATATGTGATATGTATGTATGTAAGGGTGTGGGTAGATATATACTTTCTTTTGAAGGGAGGCAATGGCATTTCATTTTTAATGTGTGCCGGTATGCTGACAGTAAAAATGACAATCAAGGTTCTCTTCTCTTGTCTTCTCTAGTCTTCTCTTCCCTCTTCTTCCCTTCTCTTTTCTCTCTTCTCACCTAACCTAATTTAACCTCACCTGACCTCCTCATCTCATCTCATCTCTGTGAATTTGCAGCAGAAATTCAAGTCCAGAAAACACAGAGATGACTGATTCAGCAGGATCATTAACTTCTTTAATAATGTAATGTAATAATGTAATAATATAATTACAATATAATTTGTAGATTCTTTCAACATAACATAAGCAAAAAACACAAGCAGCAGCAACTCAGAGCAGATGTCAGTTTCAGCAAGCAAGCTAGTTAATTTTACTTTAGAGCAACAAGAGACTAGAGCCACACCCAGGCTACTTCCAGTTTCAGTTTCCATTCAGCTCCCATTGGCTGGTCTGTTGTCATGCCTACTCGTTTGCTGACTTTGTTACTAAGCTCTATTCCAGTTCATGAAAATACTCTGACAATCTCATCTTCTCTTCTTTTATCTTATCCTATCTTGTTTTATGATGCATCAAAACCAAGAAGAGATGAACGTTATTGAGCCCTAAAGTCAGGATATATAAAAAGAGCAGATGTAGATAGGCAAGGGAGAGCTAGATATGCAGAAGAGGGTTTAATGTGGATTGTTTCACAAAATTTCTGAGTTCTAGAAGACCATTTTCTGTCTAAGAAAATAGACTCAATATTTATGGGCCTTTCCCAGTTACTAAGCAAAGAAGCCCAGTAGAATTTGATTCACAATTGCCAGCATCAATGAAGGTTCATTATATATTCCATTGCTCTTTATTTCTGTAGGAGGCAGCTCCTGCATTCTGAGTTCACAAATGGCTCCCTTTCCCCATATTTGTAAATATATGGAAGGAGGAAAAAAAGTACAAGGTGAAGGTGGTGCTAAACACAGATGGAAATGAGCTGAATACTCAATACATTGGAAAGTTACCCAGAGTCTGAGAATCCATGGTAGGCAGCAGTGGATGTAAATGTACTACAATTGGTATACTTCTTTCACAATCAAATATCCAAACAAACCCCTTTTTGGTAACCACTAGCCTTCCAGGACTTAGTCACTGGCAAAGATGAGCAGGTGGAGTTCTTCTATAGGATAGAAGACACCTCAGGGATATCAAGTTGGGAGAGATGGAGGAGACCAAGTAATGGGACTGGGAAATAACCGAGATATTTCCATATCAGGCATATAGATTTTGGGAGACAGCGGTGTGGGAGAGGAAGACAATCAGATTCACAATGAAGGGTGGCAACCACCTCTGTAGGCACAGTTGAGTTACTGGATACCTTGTGCCATTTTGGGAGTTATTGACAGAGGATGGGAATTGTCAAGCCTTTCTCTGCTACCATTTTCAAAGGCTTGGAAAAATCTTCTGCCAGGGAGTAAAAACGGTTCAAAAACATTCCTGCTAATTAGAGGTGATAAACCATGTTCTTCTCTGCTGTCAATAATGATAAAAATGAGACCCAGAAAGTAACCTAAAAACATTTTTATTTATAAAATAAGAAAACCTAACGGAGCTAGATGTTTGCAACCTAATCTCCACCAAGGCATATAGAAAAAGAACAAAGGAAAAGTACAACAGAAGTGACAGGAAGTGAAGTCAAAACTTCATATACATGCGCAGTAAATCAAAACATTCTTATCTCATTACTAGGGAGACAAGATAACACAGTGCTGGCTAGCAGACACCTGCTTGCTAGAATATGAGCTTAGAAGCTTGAAACAGACAAACCAAAAAAACGCAGTGACATCCCCTTCTTTTGTCTGTTAAGCTAAAATCAGATAAGGCACATCTTCTCTTGCAGATATTTGTGCTGCGCTGCTGGAAGTGGTTTGTTGAGCATGTCAGCAATCTGATCATGTGTGGACACATACTGTAATTTAACAAAACCTTGTTTAACTAATTGCTTTATGTTCTTATAACGAATGTCAATGTGTCTGGACCTAGAACCTGTGAAACGTGTTTCAGAAATATAAACCACAGATTCGTTGTCTTCCATCACGGTGATTGGCTGGATTGGGCGTGTCCAGATATCTGTGACTAAAGCATCAAACCATGTTAGAGAATTGCAAACATCTGAAACACAAGCATATTCAGCTTCAGTAGATGAGCAAGAAATGAAATTCTGTTTACGCACTTGCCAGTAAACAGGACACCCATTTAAGAACATCATATAACCTGAAGTACTTTTACGTGACTTCTTATCACTTGCCCAATCAAAATCTGCATAACAACATAATTCTGCATAATCAGTATGTGTTGGTTCTAACAACAACTTCATATTTTTAGTGTGCTTTAAATATCTCAATAACTTCTTAATGCATAACCAATGAAACTGTTTTGCCTTACCTACGTGTCGTGACAAAAGATTAACACTAAGTGCAATGTTGGGTCTGGTCCAACTACTAATGTATAACAATGACCCAATGACTGAACGATAAAGTGTTTGATCTTCAAAATCAGGACTTGGTTCATGTGCCAGATTATGAAAATCTGTTTGCATAGGTATGCTAGCCGTTTTAGCATCCTTCATATTGCAATGATGCAAAAGTTGTTCAATCTTATCCTCTTGTGAAAGACTAAACCCCTTCTGAGTTTTTGTAATCTGAACACCCAAATAAGTGTTAATGTGTCCTAAAGATTTCAATGTAAAATATTTCTGCAAAGCTTTAGCAAAATTTTCACTCATGTGCTTATTTGGACCAATATAAACAATATCATCAACATAAACAAGAATTATCTCATATATATTCTTAGATCTTTTTGTGAACACGCATTCATCAGTTTCGGACTTAATAAAGCCCATTGAATTTAGTTTGTCAGTAAGAGATAAATACTACATTAAACCAGATTGCTTCAGGCCATAAAGACTTTTATTGAGGAGCCAGGTATCCCCTTCTTGCTTCCGGAACCCTGGAGGACCTCTGACGTAAATTTCTTCATCCGGGTCAGCATTTAGATAAGCTGTTTCAATATCAAACTGGAACTTCTAAAACAAGAATAGTTGCAGTGGCTAAAGCAATTTTCACGCTCTCAGTCCGAACTGTCGGTGAGTAAGTATTTGTGTAGTCCTCAGGATAACGTTGAGTGAAACCCTGAGCTACAAGTCTGGCCTTGTATAATGACTCACCATTTGGCTTCTTCTTAATTCTGTAGACCCATCTGGTGCCAATAACTTTCTTATTTGCTGGAGGACTTGCAGGCGTAAACACCTTGAGTTTCTTTAGACTGTCCATTTCAGCCTGCATTGCCTCATACCATTTCTCTTGCTCTGAATCAGGAAGATGCTTTATTTGTGTGAACTTGTCAGGAGGCAGTGTAACATTACAAACCAACGGTAAAGGTGCTTTTGTCAATTGCCATGAATATCATTTCAGAGGAATCCCCTTTGTGGTCCTCTCGGAACGTCTCGGAACAACTGTTCATTCTTCTTCTGATTCGTCCTTGTCTTCTTCATAGTCACTAGCCTCAGCATCTACGGCTCGCGAAGATGGAACATCTGGTTGAGAACAACTAATTGATGGAACATTCACCTGTGAATCTCGATCATCAGGCTGCTTATCATCAATGGCATCATCTCTAGGAAAATAAACTCCAGGATCACTGGAGTGAATCCTGGACCAGTCAGCATCTTCCTCAAAATTGAAGGACTGAGAAATCACAATTACATGTCTGGAGTCGATGAATTTGCTCCATTTTGAATTGTCATCAATACCCATGAATCTCATTCTTTTTGCTGCTGGACCTCCTTTCTTTCTTTGAGCTAAGGGAATGTTCACCATAGTGTATGCACCAAAAATATGGATGCTTTTGACATCGGGTTTATACCCATATAACTTGAAGAAAGGTGTCTGATTTATTACACTACTCCAGATGCAGTTAACAATGTAATTTGCATATTTAATAGCTTCACCCCAGTATGGGAGACTGAGATTAGCATCTTCTAGGAGACAACGCATCATGGTTTGTAGAACACCATTCCTTCATTCTGCCACTCCATTCTCAGCAGGAATGTAAGGGGCTGAGGTCTGGTGCAGAATTCCATTCCTACGCATCCAGTCCTGAAAACGCTGAGACATGAATTCAGCACCACAATCACTTTGAATTCTAGCGATGCGAACATTGTGTTGGGTATTGACATAAGTTGCAAAGTCTTTAAGGATCTGAAAGGTCTCTGATTTTTCCTTCATAGGAAATACAAATCCATATCTATAATAATGATCAACAATTGTTAAGAAATATTTTTTGCCACCAAAGGTTGGTGCAAATAGACCTACTATGTCAGTGTGTACCAAATAAAAAATGAGTGTTGACCGGCGTGTAGCGTGCTTTGGAACAGCTGCTGCTTTGGATTTGGCTTTCTTGCAGACAGCACAATCCAAAAACACCTTACACCCCTTCAGATCCAAACCTTTCATGAATTCTGGCATCTTTCTGAGAACACGAAAACTGGCGTGCCCCAAACGTCTATGCCACTTATGGATACACCTGGAATGTAAAGGTTTACCTGTTAATGAATTTTCAACATATTTATTAGAAACCTCAGGCTTGCTTTGAGCAAACTGTTTCTTTTTATTGGCTTTAGGAGCCTTTGGAGTAGCAGCAGGATCTCTCTCTGAGACATCTCTCTCTGGGCCTGTGCTCTCCTTTGGATATTTTATACTTGCCTGTGCTTGCGAGTTAGACTTTGGCTTTAGGTAATAAACACCACCAATTAATATGGTTTCAGCAGCAATATTACCCTCTTTCACCACATAACTTGCTTTTTTAAAATGGTGAACCTGGTACTTGGACACCCTCGACTTTGGCTAAGCAAACTGCAGGTTGCTGTTGGTATGTAATAAACATCAGAAATCAATGCATCGAGCTCTTCAATATAAACAGTTCCTTTTCCCCTAACCTGAACAGGATAATTTGAAAAAGTCTACAGTTCACGCATGTCAGGTTCAGGCTCATGCATCTCTGTGAAGATCTCTTCTGTAGGTAACATGCACTGCTGCTCCACTGTCTAAAGTCCAGAGAAGTCATCTGTCATACTCTGGATCAGGTTGTGGATCATTGGTCAATGCCAATGTGATGTGTGAAGCTTGTAGATCACGTCTGGGACCACGACGACCTTGTCCTCCACCTCTGCCTCTGCCTCTGGAATCTGTTCCTCTGGGCTGGTACCTGGCGGGTGCTTGAGATTGTTGGGGACAATCCTGGGTGGCATGTCCCACACGATTCGCAGATATACATCTTGGCATCCTTGGAACGAAGCCTCTTCCTCGAAGGGCCTCGCTGGAGCTCTTGATGCAGGTGGTCCTCTCAAATGTGGCGTGGCTTGCATGAGTGCTTCTTCAGTTAAAATTCTGCATACATGATCAACTGTGCACTGAGCAATACCTGCTTGGCCACCAGGGGGCGCTGGAGCTGGCACTGTGCTGGCACTGGTTGATCTGCTAAAAGCATTTGTGGCTGCATGTGGACTTGTTGCTGTTGAGCTGCTATTGGATTTGAGCACCACCAATTTGGCCTGCAGGAGTAGGTGCTGGCATCTGCATCTGAGGCATTTTACTAGCAGCTATATCAGGAAGCTGAGTTGGATGCAATTTGAGTAGCCTCAGGAGGCATTTGCATAACTGGAGATATATTATCTTGTAAAAAAGATTTCCTCATTAACATCTCATCAAAAGATATGTGTAAATTTTTTTATGTTCATTTATTGCATGCATTTCATCAGCAGATGGTGCTACAACATTAGAAAACACAGGAGCTCTCGCTGAGTCAGGATCATAAGACACTCCACGTGATGTAGGCACAGCTCTCTGCTCTGACTGGTCTGACACCACACCCATGTGACCAACTTGTGGGTGGACCCTTGGCTTCCAAGAAGAAGGCAAGATGGAGGGCTCAGGAACTTGAACCACACCCATATCTGGCTGAAGGGATAATGCAAAGGCCTTGGCTTGCTTTACATTCTCTTCTAAAAATTCAATTGATTTCAAATACTTGCACAGTTTTCTGCCTCATTGTCTGCTCTGGAGACATTGGAGAATAAAGAATTTCACCTTTCTCTTGGGTGAAAAATGCTCAGCTGACTGTAAAACTTTAGGCTTTGCTCCAAGTAATTCATAATCTTGAGCTTGTTTTTTCAGACTGAGCTTTCTTGGGAGGTAGCATAGCATGCATCATAGATATAGGAAGAATTTAGACCTGGTCTCTTGTTGCTCTTCCATGGCAGAAGCATGTGGAGTGACTGCCATAAATCGTCCTTGGACAGATCCTCCTTGTTTCATCTTGCTTTCTTTCGAGGCATTATCTTGCAGTTATTCACCAGGTCCTCAGACCTGAGGAACTAACTAAAAATAAGCCCTATCATCACAACGAGCAAAGAAAACACATATTAAGCTTTGAAGCTTTGAAAACCATTTTCTACCAATGTCAAGCCTTTCTGCTACCATTTTCAAAGGCTTGAAAAACCTTCTGCCAGGAGTAAAAAGCTTCCAAAACATCCCTGCTAATTAGAGGTGATAAACCGTGTTCTTTTCTCTGCTGTCAATGATGATAAAATGAGACCGAAAGTAATCTAAAAACATTTTTATTTATAAAATAAGAAAACTAACGAGCTACATGTTTGCAACCTAATCTCCACCAAGGCATATAGAAAGAACAAAGGAAAAGTACAACGGAAGTGACAGGAAGTGAACACATGTGCAGTAATCAAAACATTCTTATCTCATTACTATGGAGACAAGATAACACAGTGCTGGCTAGCA
>CM019155.1:120497792-120545294 GCA_009733165.1 Naja naja
CAGCAGGATCTCTCTCTGAGACATCTCTCTGGGCCTGTGCTCTCCTTTGGATATTTTATACTTGCCTGTGCTTGAGTTAGACTTTGGCTTTTTAGGTAATAAACACCACCAATTAATATGGTTTCAGCAGCAATATTACCCTCTTTCACCACATAACGCTTTTTTTTAAAATGGGTGAACCTGGTACTTGGACACCTCGACTTTGGCTAAGCAAACTGCAGGTTGCTGTTGGTATGTAATAAACATCAGAAATCAATGCATCGAGCTCTTCAATATAAACAGTTCCTTTTCCCCTAACCTGAACAGGATAATTTGAAAAGTCTACAGTTCAGCATGTCAGGTTCAGGCTCATGCATCTCTGTGAATCTCTTCTGTAGGTAACATGCACTGCTCCACTGTCTAAAGTCCAGAGAAGTCATCTGTCATACTCTGGATCAGGTTGTGGATCATTGGTCAATGCCAATGTGATGTGTGGCTTGTAGATCACGTGCCTGGGTTGATGACCTTGTCCTCCACCTCTGCCTCTGCCTCTGGAATCTGTTCCTCTGGGCTGGTACCTGGTGCTTGAGATTGTTGGACAATCAAAGTGTGTATGTCCCACACGATCGCAGATATAACATCTTGGCATCCTTGAATGAAGCCTCTTCCTGGAAGGTACTTCTGGAGCTCTTGATGCAGGTGGTGCTCTTAAATGTGGCGTGGCTTGCATGAATGCTTCTTCAGTTAAAATTCTGTATACTTCATCAACTGTGCACTGAGCAATACCTGCTTGGCCACCAGGGGGCGCTGGAGCTGGCACTTGTGCTGGCACTGGTTGATCTGCTAAAAGCATTTGTGACTGCATGTGGACTTGTTGCTGTTGAGCTGCTATTGGAATTTGAGCACCACCAATTTGGCCTGCAGGAGTAGGTGCTGCCATCTGCATCTGAGGCATTTTACTAGCAGCTATGTTAGGAAGCTGAGTTGGTGCAATTTGGGTAGCCTCAGGAGGCATTTGCATAACTGGAGATATATTATCTTGTAAATAAGATTTCCTCATTAACATCTCATCAAAAGATTTGTGTAGAATTTTTTTATGTTCATTTATTGCATGCATTTCATCAGCAGATGGCACTACAACATTAGAAAACACAGGAGTTCTTGCTGAGTCAGGATCATAAGACACTCCACGTGATGTAGGCACAGCTCTCTGCTCTGATTGGTCTGACACCACACCCATGTGACCAACTTGTGGGTAGACCCTTGGCTTCCAAGAAGAAGGCAAGATGGAGGGCTCAGGAACTTGAACCACACCCATATCTGGCTGAAGGATGATAATGCAAAGGCCTTGCCTTCACACTCTCTTCTAGAAATTCAGTGATTTCAAATACTCTTGGAAAGTTTTCCGTCTAATTGTCTGCTCTGGAGACATTGGAGAATAAAGAATTTTACCTTTCTCTTTGGGTGAAAAATGCTCAGCTGACTGTAAAACTTTAGGCTTTGCTCCAAGTAATTCATAATCTGGAGCGTTTGTTTTTTTAGACTGAGCTTTCTCTTGGGAGGTAGCATAGCATGCATCATAGATATAGGAAGAATGTATAGACCTGGTCTGTTGTTGCTCTTCCATGGCAGAAGTATGTGGGAGTGACTGCCATAAATCGTCCTTGGACGGAGTCCTCCTTTGTTTCATCTTTGCTTTCTTTCGAGGCATTATCTTGAAGTTATTCACCAGGTCCTCAGACCTGAGGAACTAACTGAAAATAAGCCCTATCATCACAACGAGCAAAGAAAAACATAATTAAGCTTGAAGCTTTGAAAAAACCATTTTCTCTACCAATATCAAGCCTTTCTCTGCTACCATTTTCAAAGGCTTGGAAAAACCTTCTGCCAGGGAGTAAAAAAGGTTCCAAAACATCCCTGCTAATTAGAGGTGATAAACCGTGTTCTTCTCTGCTGTCAGTGATGATAAAAATGAGACCCGGAAAGTAACCTAAAAACATTTTTATTTATAAAATAAGAAAACCTAACGGAGCTACATGTTTGCAACCTAATCTCCCCCAAGGCATATAGAAAAAGAACAAAGGAAAAGTACAACGGAAGTGACAGGAAGTGAACACATGTGCAGTAAATCAAAACATTCTTATCTCATTACTATGGAGACAAGATAACACAGTGCTGGCTAGCAGACACCTGCTTGCTAGAATATGAGCTTAGAAGCTTGAAACAGACAAACCAAAAAAAACGCAGTGGCAGGAATGACATCACTACAGTTCAATTCATAGCCCACAAACAATTTTCTCTGAGAACTTGAGAATGGCAGATGAGACTGGAGGGGAGGGTAATATAGGTATGTAGGTAAGAAATTGGGAGACATGGTGTTAAAATAATTTTTGTGAGACTAATAAAATCAATGGAATGTAAACCTTTGTCTATAATGAAATTATTCAAAAAGAGTTGAGCCCAGAAGAGTTCAATCCAGAACTTGTTTATTGTTACAACAAATAGATAAAACAAATAAATATTCAAGAATGCATACCAATGTCCTCTATTTCTTCTGAGTGTCCTCAAAGTCCTTTAATTCTAACAACTTCCTATGCAGCCGGAGTTTCAAGAGTCCTTTCCAGAAAAGGATAAACAGAGCACTTCCAAACGGTCCTTTGCCTAGGAGATATCTTCCTTGCAGCTTCTTTGGAACAGTCTGCCTATGCAGATTATCCTTGGAACTGTCTTGGAACAATCTCTTGATATCTTGGAACTTGCATGGAATGTGCCTTTCTTGGAACTGGGTCACTGAGGCAGTTCCTTTTATAGCCTTATATCAAGAAGGAGTGTGGCTATAAAAACCAGTACATTCAAAATGCAGCTACGCTGCAATTGGCTCTTTCAAACTTTTAAATATAAACAGTGAAAAGAGCACAGCAAAGTAGAAATTCTTCCACACATGGCAAAGAATTGCTGCCTGGGGAATGGTCAGATAAGAGCTAGGATAAACCACAGCTGCATAGAATGTGGAGTAAAAGGTTCAGAAGGACTGTCCCTAAGTCATTGGGTTGTAAAAGTGTCAGTAGAAGAATTTACTTTCAGACTTCCAAGGTTCTGCTAATGTAGTTTTACACTAAAGCAGGATTAGGTTATTGGGTTTGAATTTCCTGGTCTACCTGGTATGGCTGATAGAAATTGATATATTAAGATGGAAGAAATTAAAATTGTCATTGTTGGGGAGAATCATTATCAATATTTTGCCAATAATTATGTTTTTGTTTCAGGCAATACATGTTTATAAATGATACAACTGATGTATTATTTAAATAATGGCAAAAATATATATCTAATTTTATATAGCAAGGAAAAATACAACATTAACAACATTAACATAATCTTATATTAAACTTTAAAGTTTAATATAAACTTTATATTAAACTTTAAGGATAAAGTTTAACAAGATGAAAATGAAAGAGATGGACTGACATTTATTGAATTTGAAATTGTATTTTGCTGCTCAATGTTAGTCAGGATGAAAAAGTATAGCTGAGAAACTAGAGATTTAAAATTAAAAGGTCATGACCTGAAATTTGGGTGCCATGATATTTATGGTGTGATGAAAACTAACATGGATTTTAATGAAAAATTTATTAGATGTGCCATATTGAGAATATCAAATAGATATGAATCTAGATTGTGTCAATCAAACAATTTTATGAATTTCAGCTCAAGAATGTCATAAAAAGGAAACCGTAGATAAAGACAAATGTTGACATACGATGTATTATTGGAATATGTATGTATGTATGTATGTATGTATGTATGTAAGTATGTATGTATGTGTAATCATCATGATTTTATCCATTGCCAATCCACTGCAGGGTGTAGTTATCTTCTGCATTTTTCTAACCAATACAGTTCAGAGCTTTCTTTTGCCAATAGTCCACAATGCTTGAGATATTGTTGTTTTAGGTTTCTTTTGTGGATGCTTTTTATCAAATGGGATCCATTCTATGACTGCCTTGGTCCACCTGCCATCAGTTCTTACTATGTGAGCAGCCCATTTCCATTTCAATTCTCTTGGTGATATTGTATACTTTTGTTTGTTACATACACAGCATGGTAACATACTCAGAATGCAGTCATAAAATGCAGAAAACTAGCCTTAAATAGCAATCATTATAAAAAGGAACTGTACTTTCATGTTGATTTAGGACAATCATGTGACTTCTTTCTAGTATGCAATAAAGATATTTATCTAAACATCCCAAGTTGAGTGTCTAAGTAGTTTCTACTGGATTTCATCCAGGAAGCCTGACAATGTTATTTGGCCTAGTCATAGGGTTGCTAGAAAAGGTACATTAGCTCTAAGCAAACAGATTTGATGAAAAAAATGGATCTATGAGTCATATCAGTAAAATGATACTTTTTCTTTTCTTCCTTTTTTTTTGGCTAATGTGTATCTTTTATTGCTGGTTGCCAATTATTTTACAATAGTGGCTTTCTGAAAACAGCATAAGCTTAGGATAGAGGGAGACCCTGCTGCCAATAATGGCTTCCCAATGTCCCGTGCAATCTCACAGGCAGGGCCTCCTTGCAGTGCCATCAGCCAGACAGTGTCGGCTGGTGACCCCTAGGGGTAGGGCCTTCTCTGTGGGAGCACCCACCCTATGGAACCAGCTGCCCCTGCAGCTTCGGGTGGCCCCAGACCTCCGGTCCTTCCAGTGGGGCCTGAAAACATGGTTGTTCCAACTCGCCAACCTGGACTGAAGAGGGGGATGGGTTTTTTAATGAATTGTGTTATTGTTTTAATCTGATTATTGGGTTTCATATTTAATTTCTTTTTAAGTGTACAGTGTTTGTATTGTTTTTATGATTGTACGCTGCCCCAAGTCCTTGGGAAGATGGTGTGGCATAGAAATCCAATAAATAAATAAATAAATAAATAAATAAATAAATAAATAAATGCAATTAAAAAGTATAACTTTCCATCTAATCTACAAATCATAAATGTTTTAAAATTACTACCTGTCAAGCACCTTAAAAATTAGAATTGTTTTTAAGCACATGTGTACATTGAAAGGTCCTGAAGCTCCACATGCATTAACTTTGCTTTGAAATTGCCCCCCAAATCGAGACAAAGCTATCTTTGGACATTCTGATTTAATACAGTATATATGCTAATGAAGGGGAAAGCTTCCTATTTCTTTCAAGTTCTTCCATTTCATAAATTGATTTCTTTTGAAGTTAGTTCGGTTCATTTGAAAATGACACTTTTTAGCCAGATTGGAAGAATAAATATTTACACATGAGAAATTTTTTTTTCACAATACTATAGAGAAATAAAAATGTAATTATTGCCATTTTCTCTCCATATATAATTAGCATCACTATTATTAATTTTGAATTGTGATTGCACTTAAAGATATTGAATATTTATGCAATAGCAAGAACAAAATATAGTGTTTATGAAAACAGTACAAAAAATCTCTGACTGTTCCCATTTGGAGCTAGAGTCTAGTTATAGCAAAATGCTATCAGAATAATTCCAGAAAATTAGGACTTGTTCTAAGTGTAGAATTCAATAGAAATTAGGTATTGTGTGGAATGGGTAAATGCATGGTTCCTTCTTATGTAACCTTGAAGATTCTAAAGCTTTATCAAACAAATTCTATTGTGGACATATGTTCAGCATAATGATCATGATTGTTTTGCTCCTATTCTTGACTGATATGGTTTACAAATCTGATATGAAAAATTGCAAGGTTAATGATCCTCTCCCTATTCTTCACAATTTTTTCCAATCTGGTGACTTCATCATGGGTGCTATTACTTCTCTTGTCTTAATGCCTCAAGATCCAGCTACTTTTTCTGAAAATCCCCACCATTCATTTATAAGAGAACCCATGTAAGATTTTTATATAATAATGTTTAGTATTCCAGATTGCATTCTTGAAAATAATCTCCAAAGCAATAAAATTAGTTACAGGGTGAAATAAATGTTTTTTTTTTCAGATTAACCATTAATGAGGTGATGAATTTTTTTTATTATTTTTCATTTTCACTGGACTTCTAGGAAGAATTAAACTAACTGAATTATTATTCAAAAAAATGATTTAGTATTCCAGATTGTATTCTGGAATAATAATCCCCAAAGGAATAGATTTAGTTACAGGGTGAAATAAATAAATTTGGGTTAGAAATAAAGTAGCTGATTATCATTCCTAACAGATTAAACCATCAGTTCGCTAATTGAAGTCTTCTCACTTAACTAAATTATTGGATCTGATATAGGAATAGCAATATTTAAATAAATGGCAAGAAATTCTTATCATGGAAAAAGAATTCAAAACAACCTGATTTAAGATATGCTGAAACTTGAAAAAATGGTTAGTTTATTATATTAAAATCCTTTTTTTGATTGATATTATACATCATCCTTCTACTGCATGTGCATTTACTAATTTATCAACTATAATGATAAAATGTGACATTGAAATCATGTTAGGCAGCAAAGTATTTATATTTCTGTTAAAAATTAAATGTATTTTTAATAACCTAGGGTATATATTCCCTGTAAGATTAATATAGTTCTTAAAAATTATGTCCCAACCTTTCAAGCCCTTCTCAATAGTCTTGCAGCCAATCTTTAACCATTTAACTATGCTGACCTCAAAATACAAGAAGAGGCAGAAAATACTATTAGTTATTGAGATGTCTTTCCTGAGAAAGACTATGGGACTTCAAAATGCACGTCTTTTTCTGAAGCCAACATAATTACAAAAACAAAACAAATGAACAGTGTAGAACCCCAAAATGCCATGAACCTGAAACTGTGACTTAAACTTAGAAATAAGGCAATATTGTGACAAATGTGAACTAAAGAGGTGTCAGTCCACAATGTTACTATTTGAGTGACATTGTGATTTTGTAATAAAGTTTATTTCATTGGCAATGCAGATCAAGCATTGCATTCAAGAACAGAATGGTTCGATGGATCACACTTTTGCTGCAATACTTTTTGCTAGATCCAGAATATCTCTTATAATGCTTTTTAATTGCAGGGTCCAGACTAAGTTTTATCAACATATTTTAGCTTTAATATTTGCTGTAAAGGAGATCAATGAAAATGCTCAGATCTTGCCCAACATCACCTTAGGCTTCAATATTTTTGACAGCTATGATGGAACATGGACTTATCATGCCACAATGAAACTTTTTTCACCATTGAAGAGACTAATCCCGAATTATAAATGTGGCTTTCAGAACAACCTGGCCGCAGTCATTGGAGCTCTTTATTCTGAAACTTCTCTTTTGATGGGAGATATATTGAAGACGTACAAAGTTCCACAGGTAGGAGGTGTGATGAGTCATGGAAACATATTTGATCTTTTTACATTTCTGTAACTTGGAAACATTATAAAAGATTTTTAAAATTAAAATTAAAGAGTCTAGTGGTGCAATCATAAAATATACAGTGATTTAAGGATATTTATTTAAAAGTGGGACTATTCACAGTATGCAAGATCAGTAAAAAAAGCTCATAAATCACATTTATTTGTCAAAGATATAATTTAATTGTTTTTCTCAGAGACAACCTTCATTCTTAAACAGTAACATGAAATGATATTTCTCTCATTTTTTCAGGTTAAAGGATTTTACCTAAAATGTAGCCTTCTGAATATTATTTTATTACAAAAACCAGCTAAAATGCCTAATTGTATATAATACAAAAAGAAAATTTAATTTTTATATACAATAATGACTTTTTACATTTTTAATTTACATTAAAATTTTAGCAAGTCTTAGTCTACCAGTTATTTATTTCCATGGAAAAAACACTAATTTCTTTCCATTCTCCATATTTGTCCATTTTTGGTTTTTGTTTTTGACTCCTATAGATTATATATGGATCACATCCAGAGGTGCCAGATCGAAGTGAATCTTTTTCCTTCTATCAAATGGTCCCTGATGAAAGTTTTGAATACAAAGGTCTGTGTCATCTGCTTTTGCACTTTGGATGGACCTGGGTTGGCATTCTTGTAAAAGAAGATGATGGTGGAAGATTTGTGAGAATGACATTTTCAATGTTTCCTCTTCATGGCATTTGTATTGCCTTCCTAAAAAAATTAAGGCCAATTTATATCAGCAGCTTTTCTGATGATGTAGAATGGTTAGGTGAAATATATTATCTTTCAATGAACAGCAAAGCTAAAGCAGTGATTGTCTATGAAAGAACACTTCTGCATTTGAGGTTACTACTACAGCTTCCTAAAATGGAACTAGTGTCCTTAGAGCCTCAAGGTAAGGTGTGGATCATGGCCTCCCAGATGGATCTTGCATCAGTGTTTTACCAAAAGAGCTGGGATATTCAAGTTATCCATGGTTCCCTGTCCTTTTCAGTTTATTCCAATGAAATTCCAGGATTTCAGCACTTTATTCAGGCAAGAGACCATTTCTCATCCAAAGAAGATGGCTTTATCACAGATGTGTGGGTTCATGCATTTGACTGTTCCTTTCCCAGGCCCTTGGTGAATGAGAAAGATAGTGACATTTGCACTCTGAGGGAGAAATTGCAGGATATTCCGGGTGCTTTCTTTGAAATGAGCATAACAGGACACAGTTATAATATCTACAATGCAATATATGTTGTAGCTCATGCTTTACATGCCCTGCAGATAGAACAAAAACAGGGAAAAAACCTGTACAGAAAAAAACTAAATTTTCAGGATCAACATCCATGTCAGGTATAGACTTGAATAGTCATCATTTAATCTGTTCAGTGTCATTATATATACATACAGATTGCTTCATTTAGTCAATAAATTGATATTAGATCTATTATACTACTGTCTTCCAATACAATTTCATAGACATACAAATTTACTAAGAATTTCTGCACATTTCAGGACCCAGAAATAGAAGTTTTTCCTATCTTTAAACCTCAAGAAATGTCCAATATATTGTTTTAGTAGTTCAGTGAAATACAGTGAATATACCTATAAGAAAAAGGAGAATATGTAAAAATTATAGAATCGACACAAAAATATTAGTAAAAATAATGGACATTAGGAGAAAGAATACATTGAAAATAAATTCCGAAGGACTATTTTCCGTTATATGTGTGGATTATTATGTGACATTTGATTTTTAAAAGATCTCCAACACATTCTAAAAGTTGATGCATTCAATTGTCTGCTCCCATGCAAACAGTAGCCAAAGCTAAAACCTTAAGCCATTTCCACTATCTAAGAAAAATTCAGAATTCCATGATGATAGTTCATTCATAATCTGGAAGGTTAGAATCTTCTAATAGGAAGTACCACTCTTGAAGATTAACCACTATTCTTGATTTCCATCAAGTTTCCTTCAGCTTCTTAGAAGACAGAAAGCCCTTTCAAGCCAAGGTTTTCATTGGAATACAGGAAATGTTTCATTTTATCTGCATTAAATAAAAATTGATAAGAAAGTGTAGACTATCTTGGGACCATTTTTTAAAATGAAAATTGAATCTTTAAGAAAATTGTAATCTATTCAGGGAAAAATATAACCCTACCTGAATACTTTAAGTTTCTTAATGAGATTCTTTTATATATTAGGAAATTTTATTCTTAATGACATTCTGACCAATTTTTGTGTATTATTTGATATTCAGCTCCACCAGTTTCTAAAAAGAATTTCATTTAATAACAATGTTGGAGATGAGATTTTGTTTGATGAGAAGAGGGAACTGATAGTTGGATTTGATGTTATAAACTGGGTCACATTCCCCAACCAGTCCTTCCATCGAGTGAAAGTTGGGAAATTGAATCCCTGGACTTCTGAGAGAAAAAAGCTCATCATTCATGATAAAGCCATCACCTGGCACAGAACTTTCAAGCAAGTAGGTTGTGAATGCAGATAATTACATCAGGATGTTATTTAATATACAGGTGGTCCTGTATTTACAACTATCCATTTAGCGACTATTCAAAGTTACAGGGGCACAGAAAAGTTTATTATGGCCGTCACACTTATGAAACATTCCCCACAATCATATCATCAAAATGTGGATGATTGGAATTATGATCGTTGCAGCATCTCAAGGTCATATGAACACCATTTGTGACCTTTCCAAACATGTTCTGACAAGTACTCAATGCTGGATACACTTAATGACTATCTAGTTCGTTTAACAACTGCAGTGATTTCCTTAAAAACCATGGGGAAAAAGTAGTAAAATTGAGCATAATGCAGTTAACAACCACCTTGCTTAGCAAGAGAAATTAGAGTCCCAATCAAGGACCACCTGTATAAATAAAAGATAAATTTACTCTTTCTGTGTTTTTGCTGTTGTATGAATCCGGAAAAAATATAAGCAATGTCACCAAGGGAACAGGAGGCAGCAGTCACCAGGAAGGCCTTTGCACATCTTCAGATGGTACTCCAGTTGCTTCCATACCTGGACTTAATGGCCTGATCACATTAGCTCATGCCCTTGTAACCTCTTGATTAGACTACTATAACACATTTTACAGGGAGCTGCCCTTGAAGACCTTTGGGAAACTTCAACTGGTGCAGAATGCAGCTGCAGGGGTAATAATTGGTGCCAGATACATGGCACACATAACACTACTTCTCACTCTTCAGAGTGAGCTATGCTGGTTGACAGTGTGTTCTCAGGTGCAATTCAAAGTTCTGGTGGTTATCTATAAAGCCCTACATGGCTTTGGACCAGGTATCTGAATGAGTGCCTTTTTTTGGGGGGGGTAGTCTTTTCTACTGTCCAACCAAATAAAATAGGATGGGCATGCTCTACGTTCCATCAGCCAATGAATGTCGGCTGGCAGGGATTAGAGGGTTAACTTTTTTTGCAGTGGCGCTGTTCTGTGGAACATCCTTCTTTTGAATATCACAATGGCCCCAAACCTGTTAGCCTTTCATAAAGCTCTAAAAAACTGGTTATCCTTTTGAGCCAGGTGTACTGCATGTGCCAAGATTGCCACCCTCTGACTATATTGTTTATGAGACAGATATCAAGTTTTTGTATGTATTTCAAATTAGCCAGGTTTTTCTTACTGATTTAATTGTTTTTTTTACTATTTTCATTGTTCTAAAATGTTTTTAAAATGTAATTGTAGTGTATGTTTGAATTGTGAGATATTACCTAATTGAATACATGAACATCTGTAAGAATACAACAAAGCTCCAAGAGAACCAAGGGCTCCACATAATGAAGAGTTTTGAACTTCTTTAAAAGTTGCCTGTACTGCTTATGAGTTTCAAATATATCAATTGCTTGGTAAACTGACTACCTCTTAATTGTAGAATCAAGAGTCATATGATTTTTTATACATACATTTTTTCTGTATGCTAATAAATTGTGAGAATGCTAATACACACGTTTTCCCCTATTTCTGGGCCAGACATTACCTATTTCTCTATGTACTAAGAGCTGCCTCGCTGGTAATTTCAGGAGAAAGCAGGAGGGAAAACAATTTTGCTGCTATGATTGTCTTCCATGTCCTAAAGAGAAAATGTCAAGCCTGATTGGTAAGAAATATTATGAAATAAGATCTTTTAATTATGCAGAATATACCAAGCAGATCCATCAATACATAAGTATGGAAATTGGATTATATTCTTTTATGGGTAGTTATTGGATAGTTGTTAAGTGAGTTTTACCCTAAATTATGACCTTCCTTGCCACAGTTATTAGGTGAATGACTGCATTGTTCAGTTAGTAAGTGAATCTGGCTTGCAAATTGACTTGTTTGTTAGACAGTTGCAAAAGATGTTCATATGACGCAGAAAAATTGGAAGAGTCATAAATATGAAGCAGTTGCCAAGCATCCAAATTTTGATCATGTGTCCATGGGGATGCTGCTACAGTCATATGCATAAAAAATGGCTATATGCCATTTTTTCAGGGCTGTTGTAACTTTGAATGGTCACTAAAAATGGTTGTAAGTCAAGTACTACCTGTAATTATTAGCAGAATTTTCCCCTTGACTTTCTCTTTAAAAAGAATAGAGAAAGAGTTATTAAGGGAAGTTTAATTTCCTTGGATTGTATTACCTGAATTGGGCATCTCGGCTTTTTCACTATGTCAACTGATAAAACAAAGCACATCAATTACCTTTTATAACATTTGCTTTAAGTGTCTGGAAACACTTGAGAAACTTTTATTTTCTGTAGTTTAATGACACACCGATCTCTCATGTTTCCTTCAGCAGAAAAAAATCCTATTTATTTTATTTAGATAATTTATATGGCCACACACTCAGTGATTCTGGATGGTTTACAAAAAAATAAAAACCCAATATACAATAATAAGAACAACAACTCTATCACCTCCTTGGTGGCAGCAATCAACCAAACTACTTGATCAACTCCATCCCACTCTGGATTCCCCAAGTCTATTGGCAAAAGCAGATCTTCAGGACCTTTTGAAAGAGTGTCGAAGTGACACCTAGGGAATGATGTTCCAAAGTCAGTGAGTCACCATGGAGAAGGTTTTTCTTCTGGATGCCACTAGATTACCTCCTTAGGAGAGGAGGGATACAATATTTCCTGCCTCCCTACTGTGTTTGGTTGGATGGATGTAATCAGGGAGAGACAGTACTTCAGATAACCTGATCCCAAGCCATGTAAGGTTTCAAAAGTAATAACAAGTACCTTAAATTGTACCCAGAAGCAAATTGACACCCAATGAAGCTCCTGCAGGAGAGGAGACACATATGCATAACTGGGCCTGCCCAAAACCATGTAGGTTGTTGCATTTTGAACCAATTGGAGTTTCTAGACACTTTTCAATGAGAGCTCTGTGTAAAACTCCCAATGATAAGATGCATTTGTGCCTCTCAACTGATGATTATTAGAGATTTTTCCTCCAAAAATTATGACTCAAAAGCAAAAATAAAATCTAGGAAAGTCAAGATTTTTTTTTTCAAATATGTCTGCCTGAAACGGTGTAATACAGGAATATTATCTCCAATTGATCAGCCATATCAGAATCTTATCTCCCCAACATCAATAATATTTCCATTTCCATGTAGGCTTGGGGATTAATATTAAGTATTTGCTCAGTTCTGTCTAATAAAATTCTTCAACATGCATGGAAGGCACAGTTTAGAGCTTTATCTCTACCTACATTGTTTCTATTCAAATTTTTATTAAAATCTGAATAGAAATTATATAGGTAAAAATACAGTAGATACTGATCTTTGGTCACCTAATCATAAAGTCATATTAAAAGAGTTTGGGGATTAAAACTGTACTATTAATTAAATTTTATCCCAAATAATTAAAATTAAATTTAGATTTCCTCCCCATTACTAGTTTCTTGATTTTCATTTAATAACCATTATACCAAATATTGAAAGATAGCAATAATAGAGTACAAAGACAAGCAATATTGGTGTCATGGATGAAGCCATGAATGAAGTAGAAAGACAGGGAAAACCATTTACAATAAGGGGTATATTGGAATTATAATACGGGAAAAAATTTTTTTAAAAAAAACTCTTACAGATATGGATGATTGTTCTGAATGTCCAGAAGACCAATATCCAAACAAAGACCAAGATTCATGTCTTCCAAAGAGAATATCTTTCTTATCCTATTCAGAGCCAATGGGAAGAAGTTTAGTTATTCTGGCTCTCTTTTTTTCTTTTTGCACAATATTGGTGTTGTCAACATTTTTGAAGTATCACCATACTCCCATTGTCAAGGCCAATAACAGAAACCTCACCTACATTTTGCTCATTTCCCTCCTCCTCTGCTTTCTTTGCTCACTGCAATTCCTTGTTTCACCAAGTCATATAATATGTCTCCTCCGACAAATTAGCTTTGGCATCATCTTCTCAGTGGCTGTGTCTTCTGTGTTGGCAAAAACTATCACTGTGATTCTGGCTTTTATGGCCACCAAGCCAGGATCCAGAATGAGGAAATGGGTTGGCAGAGGCCTGACCACCTGCATTGTTCTTACTTGTTCCCTGATTCAAGCAGGCATCTGTATGGTGTGGCTCTTCACATATCCCCCATTCGCTGATGTTGATAACCATTCAGAAATTGAGGAAATGATAATGCAGTGCAATGAAGGTTCAGCTACCATGTTCTACTGTGTTCTTGGCTACATGGGCTTGCTGGCAGCTGCCAGTTTCACAGTAGCTTTTTTCTCCAGGAAACTCCCCAGTAGTTTCAATGAAGCCAGATGTCTCACATTTAGCATGCTGATCTTCTGCAGTGTGTGGCTCTCTTTTGTTCCATCCTACCTGAGCACCAAAGGGAAATACATGGTGGCTGTGGAGGTTTTCTCTATTTTGGCTTCCAGTGCTGGATTGCTGGGCTGCATATATTTCCCCAAATGTTACATAATTATTTTTAAGCCAGAGCTAAACAACAGGGAACAACTTATTAAGAGAAGCTCTTAATAAATGAAAGCAACATTTCATTTCTTTTCTTTCATTTCTGTTCTTCTCCTGTGAAATCTTTAGTTCTTATTCAGTAGAATAGGAAATTTCTGCTGATTTTTCTTAGTGGAATATTAAATATTAATATTAAACTTAATACTAAATATTAAACATTAAATGTATTAGGTTTATCGACTGATCTCTGTTTTACTATATAGTTAGAGTATGAAGCAATTTGTAGAATACTATTTTCACATGTTATGATTTTATTTGAATAAATGTTAGTAACATTTCTGGAAATCCACAATTAATGCAAGATTAATTAGCTACTTAATGCAAACAGCATTGGCTACTTAATGTAAACAGGTAGGGTTGTTTATTTTAGTTTTCCAAGTTTAGCAATGTGAAACAAATTTATATTTCAATTCTACATTAAACCATTCTTTCCAGTTATTTGAAATTCAAACTTTTCTGCTAATACTGCTCTGTATAGGACTGTTTTACTTTGTGAGTTTCCTTTTACCTGAGCACAAAGGGCAAATATATGGTGTCTGTGGAAGTTTTCTCCATTTTGGCTTCCAGTGCTGGTTTACTAGGCTGTATATTGTAAATGTTATGTAGTAATTATTAAGCCAGAATTAAACACCTGGGAGCAACTCATTAAGAGGAATTACAAATAATGCAAACAGAATGGTTTATTTTTTATTTTAGTATATTTTGTTTTAAATTTCCATATTTAATCATTTATACTTGTATGTTGTGGAATTTTTTGTCATGTATATATTGAATAGAAGGTTCTTGGAAGTTTTCTACCTTAGAATATATGTTCTAAGAATGTGTCAATATGCCATTGTGGTCAACACAATATCATCATTGCTTGTACAAATAGTTTCACACATTGAGGTCTCCATGTTTTCTAGGCCCATTTTATCCTTTGATACTAATGTACCCCCCACTCTCTTTTTCCCCATATGGTTCCATTGTAGTCTGATGCTGTAATGAAGAATTTAAGTTGAGTTTCACAGCACTAAAATTCCTACATTACAACTTGCTATTGTTGTTCACTACTGTTCAGATGAGCAACCATAGACATTATTTAAATGACTAAATAAAAATAAATCAGTCTAGCCACTATATGTATCTGTTAATTGTTTCACTTCATGAAACTGATGCCTTTAATAAACTTTGTACCTTGGAAGAGGTCCTACTAAGCTCCTTATCATTTATTTCTTAAACCTAGTTGCTTCTCCCAGACTTAGGAAGGTTGGACTTAAGAGTGTGGGTTACTCTTGGTGATGCAAGTATTAGATTGTCATTTTTGAGACAGTAGATATAGTGGATACTATTAGTGCCATCTCTGATGATCTATATGAAACTACTAGGGGTAATTATCAGAGGGAGTTTCTCTGGGTTCCATGTGGATACAAATGACTGGGTGCATATTCCAAGTGGAATGCTGCATAGAGTTCTAATCAACATGATATAAAAAGATGCTGAGACTCTGTTAAGAGTGCAGAGAAGAGCAACAAGAATGACTAGGGTGCTAGAGACTAAAGCATATGGTGAATGGTTACAGGAATTGGGTGTGTCTACTCTAATGCAAAGAAAAACTAGGGGTGGCATGATAGCACTGTCCCAATATGTGAACAGCTTATGCAAAGATGAGGGGGTCAAACTATTTTCAAAGCACCAAAAGGGAAGACAAGAAATGGTTGAAAACTAACCAAGGAGAGAAGCAACCTAGAACTAAAGAGAAGTTCCTAATAGTGAGGAGAATCAACCAATGGAACTGCTTGCCATCACTGACGGCTTTCAAAAAGAGACTGGCAATCATCTGCCTGAAATGATATAGGGTCTCCTGCTAGAGCAGGGGGTTGGACTAGAAGTTCCCTGAAGTCTCTTCCAACTCTATTATTCTGTATTCTATGACTCCTTGACCTGTGTCTCATTTCCATCATTTTCAGGGGCAATCTTCTCCATTAGGGGCATATTTTTTTTCTAAACAAACAAATATGCAACACTAGATCTATGAACATTTAGATCACCACAGTGATCACTAATTTATAAACAAGTTGCTTTTGGGAGAAATCTTTCCTGGCCATTCTTATTCATGTATCGGATACTTGTCAGGTAAGTTACTGTAATTGGAGTTACTAACAAGGAACTCCCACATGGAATACATAAGGGTTATCTCACAATCTTCCTTTGATCCAAGATTGCACAAGCCAGAATCTGTCTTCCAGCTGATGTTCTCAATTTTGATGTCTCTCCATTTCTTCAGAAAGTATCAGTCTTCATAATCTCATACTGGAAGCCTTCCAGATATATTATTATCATGTAAATTGCAGCAGGTGAAGAATATGGTGGCCAGTGTCTGTCCATTTTTTTTCATGTAAGCATGGGACACCAGTTCTGCCAAAGTTATACTAATTTCTCATAATTATCAAGTCAAATTCAAGTGCTTCTGTTGAAAAATAAATCACTAAATTCTTGAGCCCTCTCTAATGGAAAGAATGATTTCCTTTGGACCGGGCATCACTTAGTATGATGTTCCATTTTGTTTCTAATTCTGATTCCTGTCCAACAGATATTCACAGGTATTCTGAAAGTATTAAAATGGGAAAACTATTAATTTATGGAGAAAAAACAATGTAGGATTGAGTCAGGAGGTTGAAGAGGTGGTATTAATAACACAACTATTTGACATGGCTAGTAGATAAGTAAACAGGGCCTATTACAATATAATATCTATTTTATATTTCTTGGCTTAATCTGCAATAGGCTACCTGTCTCAACTTAAAGTTCTGGAGCCCATCATGCCATAACTACTAGCTGAGGTCATGCTTTATCCAACATGATTCTGCCTTATATACAGTAGTAAGATCTTCAATAGATGCCATTATATAATGTCCTGCCCCCACCCCCCCCAAGTGGGAAATGAACTGCATAGTATGGCTTGTATATAAACATCCCATGACACTGAGATGTTTCCATTGGAGACCTAGGATATTTCACTTGGTCCTTTAGCTCCTGGATTTTAATATCTCTTTCAACACCTGCCATTCAAATGGGCTCTTGTTGATCTTGATGACCATCAAGGAGGAATGATGACCATTATTATTGCTACTTGCATTGATTATTCCTTTTATGTAAGATTGTTCTTATTTTTCCTGAATAAATAGGTTGAGGATATACTATATTACTGCTATTCTAAATAGGTAAATATTTGAAAGTATATCAGAGATACTTATTTAACTAGAAAAAAATTAGAGCAATATCAGTTGATATTATCAGTTCTGCTTCAGATAATGTATGACCTTACACAGTTCAATTCTAGTTTCAACAAGAGGAAGTCTCTTTAATTCTGCCACTGACTAATTACATCGCATTTGTCTTGGAAGCAATGAGGCATTTCTGGATTGAAAGAACTAGTCAGTAACATTACCGCTGCCTGAGGGATGCCCAGTTGGGGATTCCTTTCATGTCCATGGCAAGAGCTAGAGGAAAGGATGAAAGCTCACCTTGCTGCATGGCAGCACTTGGATCTCAAACATAGGCTTGTCAAGCCAGTATCCTAACTGCACAAGATTGATAAAAACACGTTTTTAAAAAAGGATTACAACTATCCTATTTTATAAGTAAAATCCAAAAATAAACAGTGTTGAATATTAATGTTGTGTCTAAAGGGAGTAAAATGGGGTACTAGAGAATACAAAAAGATATGAATAAAGGATGATAATAACTTAGAGACTAACAAGTTAAAAAGACCAATGGCAATAACTGGTTACCTTTTTAAATGCTTGCTAAAACGTAATTGTGATGATACAGTCAGGCAATGTTGGAGATTAGTTTTACAGTGCTACATGTATTTATTTTCTTTATTTATGTTTCATTTTTCTTAACTGCCAATGTCCCTTAGAGAGGGGCTTTACAGGCAAAGTATCTCTTTAATGTTTGTCAGTATGTGTGTACATCTGATTCTTTCTTTCTATCTCATAATATTTTCTTAATATGCTTAATGGTTGTTTTTGTATTAGTCAAGGTTCTTCATAATGCACATATGTCTTGATCCATTACTGGATGAAATATAAGAATTATTTAGTGGTAATAAAGAAAGTTTAAATAGAGAACTTGTCTCCAGCCTATAATCATTGAAAGTGGTGGGGTTAATTCTGTTTTTTCAGACTAAGTAAACATTAGCAAATCTAAAGAGAATGCAAAGAATTTACAGCCTCAGTGGAAAATGGGAGCATTCGAAGAAATCAGTTTAAATTAGATTAGAAATTAGTGGAAAAATTTCAGAATAAGATAATTGAGAATCGACATAATAATGACACACCTGTTGCTTTCAATCTTTTTTTTAAAGTTTTTATTTTTAAGACAAACATAGAAACAAAACATAAAAACATAAAAGCCATCTTCCATTTTATATACATACAGTGTGTCAGTTGGTTACAGATTTTTTTGTGTTATCCTTTCATAGTCATCACTCACAGTTTATAAAAAGGATTCTCATATTGTCAACGTAAAACATTCTTATATATTTATCAGTTATTATTTATGCATGACTAAACTATTTATTTCATCCTTTGTATGAGATATTCTCAATTTTATTATAAAGTTTACATTACACTTTCATCCAATGGTTATATATGTCTATATTATATTTTATATCAATCCATTAAATTTCTATTACAGAATTATGTAGTCTATTACATTACCAAGTCTTTTTATCCAACCATTGATAAAACAAATCCCATATCTTATAAAATTGTTTATCTTCTTGATCTCTAGTTTCAAATGTCAATTTACTCATTTCAGCACAGTCCATAATTTTCTTAATAACTTCCTCCTGCATAGGTATTTTATCGTTTTTCCAATTCTTAGCAAATACAATTCTAGCTGCTGTTAAAACATTTACAATCAAATATTTCAACTCTTTATGTAAGTTTCTGGTATGATTCCCAATAAAAATATTTCCAGTTTAAAGTCTATATGTTGTTTTATCATTTTTTCCAACTATGTGTGGATTTTAATCCAATATATTTTTGCATCCGAACACGTCCACCACATATGGTAATACGAGCCAGGTATCTGACATTTCCAACATTTATCCAATTTATTCTTAAACATTTTTGCAATTCTCGTTGGGGTTAAGTGCCACCTGTAAAACATCTTATACAGATTTTCTTTATAAGCAGTTGACATTGTCGTTTTATAATTCTGAGACCATAGTTTTTGCCATTTCTCTAAATCAATCCCATATCCAAAAAATTTTCCCCAAGCAATCATCATTTCTTTAACTTGTTCTTCTTCCAATTTAAATTCTAATAAATGTCCATAAAGTTTTTTAATTACCTTTTCATCAGTACCCATCAAAATTTTATCTAGCTCAGTCAACTTATCATAAATACCTTCTATTTTAAAATCTTTATCAAATCTAGATTGTACTTGCAAATATGAAAACCAATTCATTTTTACCCCTTGTTCTTCCAACGCTTGCATAGATTTAAGTTCACCCTTTTCATTCAATATCTCACCATATCTAACTGTTTGTTCCTTTTTGTATATTACTGGATATGGAAAAGCTTCAATAGTAGATATCCATCATGGAATTTTTAAATAGTATTGCTTTTTAATCTTCTCCCAATTTAAAAACAAAGCCTCTCGAATATAATGTCTTCTAAAATACCCTTGTGTTTTAGTTCCCTTACACCAAAGAAATGCATGCCACCCCAACAGCAGGTCATGTCCTTCTAAGGTCAATAGTCTACTATTCCTTAGTGTTATCCATTCTTTTACCCACATCAAATTTGCTGCCTGATAATATAATTCCCAAATGGGCAGTGCTAACCCTCCTCTTATTCTTACATCCTGTAACAGCTTAAGTTTTATTCTCGCTTTTTTGTCTTGCCATATATATTTCAACACAATTTTATTTAAATCTTCAAAAAAACTCTTTCCCTAATCTAATTGGAATTATCTGAAATAAATATAAAATTCTAGGCAATACATTCATCTTAATTGTTGATATTCTCCCAATCAATGATAATTGTAAATTTTTCCATTTTTCCAAATCTGTCTCAATCTGCTGTTTGAGTTTAATATAATTATCCTCCTTCAGTGTGCTACATCTCGATGTAATGTGTATCCCTAAATACTTAACCTTGCTTGCGACCTGTATTTCTAAAACTTCTTGCAACTCTTTTTTTTAGTTTAGTTTACTTTATTGTCATTGCACCTCGTAGAAGGAAATCAAACACCATCTTCAGTGCACATCATGACCATGAAAATAAACACAAACATACATCCTTCACCCTTCACGCATTGAACCGGAAACCCCCGATACCACACCAACACTGCACTATACAGCAGAATTCAAAAGAGCTACTGCCCTGGGATAGAAGCTATTTTTCAGCCTAGTTGTCCTTGTTTTTATTATTCTGTACCATCTGCCAGATGGTAATAGTTCAAAAAAAGGGTTCTCAGGATGAGATGGATCTTTGAGAATCTTTTGAACTTTCTTAAGGCAGCAGGAGCTATAAAGCTCTTCCAAAGAGGGGAGAGGGCAACCCATGATCCTCTGGGCAATGACATTAACCCTCTGGAGTGCTTTGCTTTTTAAAAAAATATTTTTTTATAATAAATTTTATTCAACAAAAAAAGAATTAAAGCACACAGAGACAAAACAACACAAATATATATGTACATATATACATTTTACAAACTATTTGAGCACTGCTTAAGATCTTCCTCATATAGTATAACGTGATCTACCTTGTCAAAGTAGCTTCTTCATTCTTTTAATGGCTTAATTTCTCTATGTCATTACTATCAGTTACACGTCTAACTCTTCCTTATCTCATCAGAATATCATAAATTACATTTCCTTTATCCATTTGTACCATATATTCCATATTTTGTAGTATTCACTGTCTTGTTTGTTTTTTAGTATCTTAGTTAAACTGTCCATTTTGGCGCATTCATGAATCTTTTTGATTACTGTGTCATCTGAGGGGGGAGACGACAATTTCCAGTTCTGTGCATAGGCTATCCTAGCCGTGGTTATAATGTGAAGAATTAAATAGTAGTATTTCTTTTCCATTTTTAAATTGATCATACCTAAGAGAAATATTTCAGGATCTAGTTCTAAGTTTTGCTTTGTCATATTTAGTATCCAGTTTTTTATTTTCCTCCAATATTTCTTAGCAAATGGACATGTCCACCACATGTGAAAGTATGTTCCTTGTGGATGATTACATTTCCAACATTTGAGCGATAAGTTGGTATACATCTTTGCCAATCTGACCAGGGGTAGGTGCCAACGATAAGTCATTTTATATAAGTTTTCTTTGTAGGCTACAGGCAAGGTCAATTTGTAATTCATTTGCCAAATATGTTCCCATTTGTCTGTTTCAATAGTATGGGCCACATTTTTGGCCTATTTTATCATGGTATCTGTAATTGTTTCTTCTTTTAGTCTATGGTTCAGGAAATATCTATAGATTTTGCTGATTGATTTCTTTTCTTCTCCCAACCATATTTTATCAAATTCTTGTATAATCATGTTAAAGCCAAATTGTTGTCTATCTTTTTTATAATGTGTTTGAATTTGTAAAAAGGGCCACCAAGCTATCTCTTTCCCTTGTATTTTTAATTGGTTTCTATTCTTGAGCTCTCCTGATTCATATAATAGATCTTCATATCTAAGTATATTATTGTAATCCATCACATTTGGGTGAGTTACTGCTTCCAGAGTGGGTATCCAGAGTGGAACCTTTAGATAGTGATTCCTTTTGATTTTTTCCCAGACAATAGATAATACATTCCTCACATGATGCCTTCTGAAATATGAGTGGTGCTTGTATTTTTCGTCCCACATAAACGCATGCCAGCCAAGTTGGAGATCAAAACCCTCTAACGTTAATACTCTCCTTTTTTCTAATTTAGCCCAATCCCTAAGCCAATTTGCTACTGCTGCCTCGTAATAAAGTTCGAAATCTGGAAGGCCAAACCCTCCTTTCTTCCTGGCATCCTGCAATATTTTGAATTTAATTCTAGTTTTTTTTCTTTTGCCATATAAATTTAGAAATATGTTTATTTAAATCTACAAAAAATTTCTTCTCCAACCTGACTGGCACAGTTTGAAATAGGAACAACAGTTTCGGTAAAATGTTCATTTTTATTGTTGAGATGCGCCCCAATAATGATAATTGTAATTTTGTCCAGTTACTTAAATCTTTAACTATTTGTGATATTAATTTATCATAGTTATCTTTTCTTATTGATGAACACCTAGCCGTTAACCAGATCCCTAAATATTTTACTTTGTTAACTGTCTGAATACCTAATATGTTTGTTAATTCTTCCTTAAGTTCCTTTGTACAATTTTTTGTCAAAATTTTTGTCTTATCTTTATTAACTCTTAATCCTGTGACCTCTCCATATTCTTCTATTTCTTGAAATAATTTGGGGCTAGTCTGTATCGGTTCTTCTACTATAAACACCATGTCATCAGCAAATTCCTGAAGTTAATATTCCTCTTTTTTAATTTTTAATCCTCTAATTTCCTGATTTTGCCTTATTTGTGTTAGAAGTATTTCTTCTGCCAATATGTACAGTAATGGAGCTAGGAGACATCCTTGCCTAACCCCTTTATTTATCATTACATCATCTGTACTTTCCCCATTTATTAATACCTATGCTGTTTGAGTATTATATATTGATTTACTAAATCCTATAAAATTTTTACCACATTTCATACCTATTTTTGTTTTATAAGGAAGTTCCAATTCAAATGGTCAAATGCTTTCTGGGCGTCTACAAAAATCAATGCCACCAGTCTGGTTGTATGTACCTCATAATATTCTAATATGCCCATAATTATTCTCGTATTTGTTTTTATCTGCCTGTGGGGCAAAAAACCATTCTGGTCCGTGTGAATTATTCTACTTGATATCCTTTTTAATCTTTCCGCTAGAATTGAAGCCATTATTTTGTAATCAAATTTAATAAAGATATTGGCCTATAATTTTGTATTTTGGGGGGGGTCTGATTGTTCTTTGTGTATAAGTGTTATGTATGCTTCCATCCATGTTTTAGGTACCTTAGCACTCTCCAACACCTCATTGTAGAGATCGACCAATATCTCCTCTAACATTTCTTGAAATTCCGTATAGAATTCTGAAGGAATTCCATCTGGTCCAGGGGTCTTGTTTGCTTTTTGTATTCCAATTGCTTTTCTAAGCTCTTCTATAGTAATTTTATTATTTAGATACTGACTTTCTTCATCCAAAATTTCTGTTAAGTTCTTTTCATCCAAGTATTGATTGATGATATTTATTTTATTTATTTATTAATTGAACTTATATGCCGCCCCATCTCCGAAGACTCGGGGCGGCTTACAACTAAAAAAGCAAAGAACAATAAATACATTAAAAAACAATTAAATCAGAATTATAAGTCCAAATATTATAAAATGAATTAAAAATTTAAAAATAACCCTCCCCAAAGGGTCACAGCCCGGGTTGGTCAAATAACCAGGTCTTCAACTCGCGGCGGAAGGTGCGGAGGTCAGGGGCCAGGCGGAGCTCCAAAGGCAGTTGATTCCAGAGGTCAGGGGCAGCAACAGAAAAGGCTCGTCGTCGAGGAACCGCCAGCCGGCATTGGCCCGCCGACGGAACCCCGAGGAGTCCTTGCCTATGAGCTTGAACAGGGCGATCGGTGTTTGACATCGGAAGAAGGCTCCTTAAATATTGAGGACCCATGTCGTGAAGGACTTTGTATGTTAACACTAAAACCTTGAATCCCACCCGAGCGCAACCGGCAACCAATGCAGGCGCGCAGGAGGGGGTCACATGGGAGAACCGGGTAACTCCATCACCACCCGCGCCGCCGCATTTTGCACCAGCTGCAATCTCCGGATGGTATGCAAGGGCAGTCCCAAATAGAGAGCGTTGCAGTAGTCAAGCCTGAGGTAACAAGGGCATGAGTGATCGTGCACAGGGCCCCGATCCAGAAAAGGGCGAAGTTGACGAACAAGACGGAGCTGGGCAAAGGCCCCCCTGGCAACGGCCCCCACCTGCTCCTCCAACCGAGCCGACATCCAGGAGGACCCCAGATTCCGCCCTATCCACAGGGGCAGCACCTCTCCCCCTATGGCCAAAGATGGATAATCTTGACTGGGTCGGGACGCCGGTACGCACAGCCACTCAGTCATATTCCCTGGTATTTCCTCTTGTTTATATAATTTAGTAAAGAATTCCTTTACTATTTCTTTCTTTTTGGGGGGTTGGGTATATGGGTTCCCTTCTTGATCTTGTAGAGTTATGATTGTTCTTTTTTCTTGCTCTTTTCTAATTTTGTGAGCTAACCATCTTCCAGGCTTATTTGCATTTTCGAAATAATTTTGTTTCACCAATTTAATTTTTTGGGCTGTATCTTTCTGTGTACTTAAATTTATTTTGTGTTTTATTATATCAATTTCTTTCTTAATCCTCGGGTTATTCAAATATTTTTGTCTAGCTATTTCTAGTTCTTTTAATTTCTTCCTCCATAAACTTAGTTGGTATCTCATTTCTTTATTCTTTCTAATATTATATGCTATGGTTAGACCTCTCACATAGGCCTTAGTCGTATCCCAGAGATTTTGTAGAGAGGTCTGTTCTCTTTTATTTATTTCAAAGAATATACTTAATTCCTTCTTTATCATTTCTATATATGCTTTATCCCTTAGTATGGCATTATTAAATGTCCATCTTCCTAATTTCTTTTTTCCTTCCATTGAATATGTATAGGGTTATGGTCCGCCCATATGTTTGTCCCAATCTCAATTTTTCCAATATTTTCCATTAGGCCGGAGCCCATCCATACCTGATCTATTCTAGACCGTGATTTTTGGGAATTCAAGAAAAACGTGTATTGTTTTTTATTTGGATTTATTTCTCTCCATGCGTCTTTGAGATTTAACTCTCTTACCATATTTTGAAACGGCGTGGGGAGAGTACTCCTTTCTTTCTTTTTTCTTTCCACTTCTATAGTCTTTATCTTTGTCTGGGATTGCATTAAAGTCCCCTATAATACATACATTGTCATATTCAAGTTCTATTATATTTTGGTGAAGTTTATAGTAGAAATCTCTCTGATTGGTATTTGGGGCATATATTATAGCTAGTAACATTTTTTTCTGATTTATAAATACTTCTATAAATAACATTCTTCCCGCTTGGTCTTTATATATTTGTTTATGTTGCAGCCAATCTTTTATATATACCACAATACCCCTTCTTTTTTATTTGCCAATGCCGAATACATTTCCCCCCAAATCTATATTTCTTAAAAGATCTACTTGATTATCTACAATATGCACTTCTTGAATACAGATTATGTCAGCATTTTGTTTTTTAGGTTTCTCAAAGGTTTGCTTTCTTTTTAAAGGCGAGTTTAAGCCATTAATGTTAACTGAAAGTAAATTAATTTCTTTACCATTATCATTGGTTGTGGAGGGCATGTTTCATTTCATTTCTGGTTCTGGGGTCTTTTCTTCTCAATTTGTTGTCTTCCTTTTCTTCACTGGGATTTGAAGGTGGAGTAACTAAATCCAGTTCTTTTTCAGAGAATTGTTCTTCCTCATTCCTTCTCTTTGAGGTGTCTCTATTGTCACATTTTTCTTCTGGTCCTATATGTCGATAGTAAAATTCTTTTGCTTTTTCTATTGAGTCTGTTTTGTATTTTTTATCCTGCCATGAGACCAGTAGGCCTTCTGGTATAAGCCATCTAAATGGTATAGCATTTCTAATGAGTTGTGCAGATAAAAATTGATAACCCCTCCTCTGTTCCCTAACTCTTCTAGGGATTTATTTAAGTGTGACCACTTCATGGTCTTTGTAAACAAGAGGGTCATCCCTAGTTTTAGTGTAGAGCAGGTCTCGTGTTAATTTCCTAGCAAAATGGACATGAACTTCTCTTGGCAATCTGTGTTTTCTTGCATAATGGGTGTATACCTTATATATCTCATCCACCTCATTTTCAATTTCTGCTTTTGGTTTTTGTAGGGCTGTTGCTATCATATTTATCATCACCATGCGTATATCTTCTTTTTTGTCTTCCACCACATTTTGGAATCTAAGGTGGAATGATGCCTTTTCTAACTCCATATAAGTCATCGATTCATATAATTCACTGTAGAGTTCTTTCCAGTTCTGTTCAGTATCTTCCAATTTCTTCTCTACCTTCTCCATTCTTGCCTCTACAAGATTTAGTTTTTGTTCATTTTTTAACACTTTTTCCTGCATCATTCTGATTTAAATATTCAGGCCTTGTATTTTATTTTTTACTTCACCTATTTCAGTTCTCATCTCTGTTTTCATATCATCATGGTTTCTTGCTATTAGTTCATAGGTCTTAACCATCATTTCCTGCATCATATTGAGGGTTGTCTGGACCGTCTGAAGACTTTGGGTTGATGTCATCTTTTCTGCCAATAACATCACATCTAATGATCTCTGCCCCCCCTGGTGAAGCCATCATCGTAGTTTTCTTTCCTGCTTTTGTACTTATAGTTGTGGTTGTTGTCATTTTCACTATCTGCAACAACCCTTTCCAATCAAACATCAATTAGATAATAGAGTACTATTTTCCTCTCCTTCTCAATCCTACTATATATCTAGTACATCTAATAACCCTAGTATTCCTTATTAATTACACAATTTCTAATATAACCCTTCTAAATCAATTCTTATTTCTTATTTCCTTACCAACATTAAACTTATCAGTATATTAATCTTATTTCTATTATGTTAGTTAAAGTAAAATCATTCTTAATCATGTATCAACATATATTAACCATTTCATTAGGGTATTTATATTCTTATCTGTAAACAATTCTCAATTTTAAATTTATCTAACCTAAATATGAATATCTATTTTTCTTAATCTCTTGTGTATTGTCAATCTATGCTATTATCAGCAAACAAATTTCATACCTTATATCTTACAAAATCTTCTTTCACTTATTCAATTCAATATTCAATAAAAATTAACCAATGTTTAGATAGTATAACAATTATGCATCTTTTTATACTTCAATAGTATTAGTTCATTGCTAGTATCTAGAGCTTTGATATGTGTCTTTTTGCAGTTTTTGTGTTTTATGTTTTATGTTTTGTGTCCAATTCAAGGTAAGTTCTCTAAGGTTGCAAAGACATATAAAGTTCTAAAGAGTTCTTCTTCTTGATCTTCTTATTCCTTTATTCTTTCTTAATATACAGTTCTTAGTTCCTCTTTGCTTCTTTATCAAATATATGAACAACAAAAAATATCCACAAAGTCCAGTATTATTTATCTAGAAAAGACCACTCTCAATCTCCCACCACAAGATTAAATTTGCTGTCTCACCCTTCCGTTCTTCCGTTTCCACCTTCCATTAGTCAGCAAAAAGCCAAAAGTTTTTCTCCTTCTAATAGTTCTAATAGTTCTGCCACCCTGCAAAATCCAAGTTCCAAGTTTCCTTTTACTAAGTCCGGAAACTCTTCTTTGATTTTGCCTTCCCATGCTCAAAGTGTTGCTCTTTATTTTCAGCTTCCTTCTTCTTTGAACTGCTGGACTGCCACATCTATGGTTCTGATCGTGATGATCTCCCACTTCTAATGCTGGATTCTGGGGATTCCTTTGCCGTCTCCAGGCTCGTGGCACCATCCTGGAATCACCAAGTCTTCCTCTTCCTCTTTCAAATGTCTAGCTCTCCAGGATTCGACGTGCTCCAGGGAGCCTCCAGCCGATAGAAATCCGGATCCTTCAGAGCGGCGACCTACTCCTCAGCTCCGTGTTGACGCAGCGCCCAACCGGAAGTCCACTTCTTGCAATTCTTTCTTTTGTCTTACTAACATGTTCTTTGTTAATATCTTTGTTTTATCTGTATTAATTTTCAAACCTGCTACCTTTCCATACTGTTCTATCCTTTCTATTAATTTAGGTGCTGATTCCAATGGATCCTCTAGTATAAATACCAGGTCGTCTGCAAAAGCTTGCAATTTATACTCTTCTTTTTAAATTTTCATTCCTTTTATTTTTTTATCCTCTCTAATACACCTATTCAACACTTCCAATGTTAACAGAAACAGCAGAGGTGACAGTGGACAACCTTGCCTAGTCCCTTTTCTTATATCTATAGATTCTGTCAATTCTCCATTTACCAAAACCTTTGCAGTTTGTTCATGATATATCGTCTCAATGGCATGTATAAAATTTTTACCAAAGCCCGTTTGTGCCAGTTGTAATAACATAAAATGCCAACTCACATTATCAAAGGCTTTCTGAGCATCGAAAAACATCAAAGACATTTGCTTTTCAGGGTGTGCCTCATAGTATTCCAAAGTGTCCAGGATTATTCTCATATTATGTTTAATTTGTCTCTTTGGCAGAAATCCATTTTGATCAACATGAATAAAATTATTTAAATATCTTTTCAATCTTTCTGCCAAAATTGAAGCAAAATTTTTATAGTCTGAATTTAATAGGGAAATAGGTCTATAGTTTTTAACTTGCTGTAAATCTGTATTTTCCTTTGGTATAAGTGTGATATAAGCTTCTGACCATGTCTTGGATATTCTCTTCTTTAATATAACTTCATTCATAACTTCTAATAATTGAAGGTTCAACACCTCCTGAAAAGTCTTACAAAATTCCACTGGCAGACCATCTGGACCTGGTGCTTTCCCTGTATTTTGTTTCTTTAAGTCTTCTATTATTTCCATCATTGTTATATTCCCTTCTAGCATTATTTCAATGTCTTTGGGTATCTGTGGTAATTTTGCCTTTTGTAAATATTGTTTGATTTTTCCTTGTTTTCAATCTTTTTGTTGCTTTCAATCTTGTTCTTCCCACTAACAGTATGCATGACAGGCAGATTATCCTTGGTAGTATCACATCTCTCATCAACATCCCTATAACCTCTCCTACTTTTGGTGAAGATCCCCACCATTCATTTAATGATGAATTTCTGTGAGAAACCTTCTTTCTCTTCCCTCTCTCCTCTTTTTCTACCTGTATGCAAGTGTGTCTCTGTGTGTTGGTGCTTAGATATCTGGTTATACTTATTTCACATTATTATTCAAAGTAATTCATATTGAAATGTATGCCCATAAAATAAAAATGAAAATTTCACTGTGTTTGATCCTTGATGTACTAACTACAAAAATAGTTGCCTAGACTATATTAGAGGCTAAAAGGAATTGATTTCCTTATCAGAAAATGACTTTAAACTAATCACATGCTAAGAAAGATTTTTTACTAGTTATATCAAAGACAAAAGAGAATAGCATAATGTGACTGTGCTTTCCATTTAAGTATTACTCAAAGCATTGGCCAAATAAAAAATATTTTTATAGTGCCACAAGCTGCCCTATTTTTAGTCCACAAAATAGATGCAATCAACTAAGAAGATGAGGAAAAATATAAAGAAATCTAATAGTTCTACAGAAGATTTATTCTTGTTCCATGCAAAGTAATCCACACATGAACCATCTAAAAATGCCTGAAATAATAGTCTGAAATGATTTTCATTCCATGGCAAATGCATGTTGTATTCTGGAGGCCTTCAATGAAGCATCAATTTAAAATAGGTTTCTGAGAATTTTCCTTGATATGATATTTTATCATGATTGCAAGTACTATCAACATATTTTGGCTTTGGTATTTGCTGTGAAAGAGATCAATTATGAAACCCCTCACATCTTACTGAACATCATTCTAGGATACAGAATGTATGATAACTATGCTGGAAGATATACCTCATATACCACAATAAAACTTTTTTCCATACAGAAGAAATGTATCCCCAATTATAAGTGTGAAATTCAAAACAAACCTAATTTCAGTCATCGGAACACTTTATTCTCTTTCACAATGGCATGTATTTTGTTTTCCTAAGGTTGAGAGAGACAGAGACAAAGACATTGACACAAAATTATACAGCTGGGTTACATTCCTAGCCAAAATTACAATTCATTCAAAATAAGAGGTGGTGAACTAAAAGCACTAAGCTAAGAAGTGTTTAGAAGGGTGTTTTTTTCCTGAGTTAATATTTGGAACTATAATTGTCTACACACACACACACACACCACACACAGTATCTCTCAGAAGTGAGTTCACCCCCTCACATTTTGTAAATATTTAAGTATATATTTTCATGTGACAACACTGAATAAATGACACTTGGCTATAATGTAAAGTAGTGAGTATACAGCTTGTATAACAGTGTAAATGTGCTGTCTTCTCAAAATAACGCAACACACAACCATTAATGTCTAAACCCCTGGCAACAAAGTGAATACACCCCTAAGTGATAATGTCCAAATTGGGCCCAAAGTATCAATATTTTGTGTGGTCAATATTATTTTCCAGAACTGCCTTAACCCTCTTGGGCATAGAGTTCACCAGAGCTTTACAGGTTGCTGCTGGAGTCCTCTTCCACTCCTCCATGATGATGTCACAGAGCTGGTGGATGTTAGAGACCTTGCGCATCTCCAACTTCTATTTCAGGATGCCCCACAGAGACTCAATAGAGTTTAGGCCTGGAGATATGCTTGGCTAGTCCATCACCTTTACCCTCAGCTTCTTTAGCAAGGCAGTGGTTGTTTTGAAGGTATGTTTGGGGTTATTACGTGTAGCTGAGTCTCTGGAGGGAGGAGATCATGTTCTGCTTCAGTATGTCACAGTACATGTTGGCATTCATGGTTTCCTCAATGAACTGGAGCTCCCTGGTGCTGGCAGCACTCATACAGCCCCAGATCATGACATTCCCACCACCATGCTTGACTGTAGGCAAGACACACTTGTCTTTGTACTCCTTACTTGGTTGCCGCCACACATGCTTGACACCATCTAAACCAAATAAGTTTGTCTTGGTCTCAGCCCTGCAGACCAATTCAATGCAGCATGTGGCATATGGTCTGAGCACTGACAGGCTGACCCCTCCCCACCCCCCTTCAACCTCTGCAGCAATCCTGGCATGTTAAATAATATTAATTGAATTTGGCCTGGATCTTTAAACCTATGTCTATTTCACAGAGTCATTCAATAAATTGCAATGCCAAGTTGTCAGATCAAAACAGATTTATTTATAACAGAGAACAATCAATAAATATATTATTCTTAAGTATATACAGAGTCTTTTCTTCTTTCATTCCTCTTAAACAGTCCTTCAAGGTACTAGAAGTTACTATGAGAGATTCACAGTTCTTCCTCTCATAATCTCTTCTTAGATATAGCTAACCTCTTTAGAAAGTCCCTTTCTCTTTAGGTTATAGATCTTCTCTCAGATCCCTTTGCTATATCTTCTCATACACAGACCTCAGTCTGTCAGATCCTAATATTTCCTCAGAGTCTTGGATCTTCTCAGTATCTCCAATCTCCTCAGACAAAATGAGTCTCCACAGAATCTCCTCTGAATCTCCTCTTTTAGAAAATGACAGTTGACAGCCCCTTTTATACTCAGGGGCATGTCCTACAGTATCACAGTGGGGTGCTCAATGCCACCCTGTCATTTGTGGGTTTGATCACCCCATCAAACTCCACTAATTTGTAAACTGCATAGTAACTCCAGAAAGTTCTACTTTCTGACAATCCCCTTCTCTATGCATTTACAGAATTTTTACACATATATATATTGGGCTATATATATACACACTCTATTTACAATCATTGAAATAATTATACTTACATAGTTAAAGGTAATTTTTCTAGCAGGTACATGTGTTGTTCTCTAGGCAAGGGCTTGGTGAAAATGTCAGCGATCTGTTCCTTTGTTTTGGTATATATTGTCTTTATGAAACCTGTTTTAGACAACTGTCTAACATGCTTATATTTTATGTCTATGTGCTGTGATCTGTGGCCTACAGCTTCAGCTTTTGAAATTTCAATTGCTGCAAGATTATCCTCGTGGATAATTATAAGGTATTCGGGTTCTCTCCATAAACTCTTCAAGAGTTCTTCGAACCATATTAGGTTGTGGGAGACTTTAGACAAGCATGCGTACTCAGCCTCAGCTGTTGAGATGGCAATTAACTTTTGCTTACCGGAGTACCAATGTACTGGACAGTTATTAAGGTATACAATATAACCTGAAGTACTCTTCCTTGATTTGGTATCACCTGCCCAATCGGAATCAGAGTAGGTGTGGAGTTGAGGAATTTCCGAAACGTAAGGCTCAAGTAAGAGTGAGAGATTTGCTGTGCTCTTAAGGTATCTAAGAACCCTCTTGATACCAGTCCAATGTATTTGTTTGGGATTTTCAGAGTGCCTAGCTAGGATATTTATAGATAGGCTGATGTCAGGCCTAGTCCAACCTGCTATATACAAGAGCGAGCCCAATGCAGTTTGTACAGAGTTTTATGTACAAAATCCTCACTATCACTATACATGTTTCTTGGGAAATCTGTTTGCATTGGAGTGTCACAGGGCTTGGCCTCTGCCATGTTGCACCTGTCAATCAAATCTAAGATTTTATCCCACTGAGAAAGCTCAAATCCTTTCTCAGTTTTTGTAACTGAACCCCAGAAATTTGTCAATCTGGCCTAGAGGCTTCAGTGCAAACTTTCTACTTACCTGATCAGAGAAGGATTTACTCCTCTCCTCTGATTTGCTGATGTACAAAATGTCATCAACGTATACAAGGACAGTTTCCTTGATACCATCTTGTTGCCTGATGAAAACACATTCATCAGCTGGTGAGGCGGTGAAACCTATTTGCCTTAGACACTTGGTAAGGCATTCATACCACCTTCTCCCAGACTGCTTCACACCATAGAGACTTTTGTTAAGAAGCCAGATTTCATCTTCCCTATGATCTACACCCGGAGGTGCCCTTACATAGATTTCCTTGTCCAATTTGGTGTGCAAATAGGCGTTTGTACATCAAACTGCAGAACACTCTCCCCATGTATGGCCGCTATAGTGAGAGCTGTCTTTATGCTCTCAGGGTGTACTGTGGGTGAGAAGGTGTCATCAAAATCATCAGGGTATCTCTGCGAGAATCCCTGTGCCACCAGTCTCGCCTTGTATAAGAAGTTCCCATCATCCAGTGGCTTCTTCTTATAAACCCACCTTGTGCCAATTGCTTTCTTATCTTTTGGCAATTTAGCAGGTGTGAACACCTCCAGCTTCCTGAGGCTGTTCATCTCCAAATCCATGGCAGCATGCCAACTTCCCTGCTCTTTTGGAGATAGCTTTAAAACATCCTATCTTTGAGGAGTGGTCGATGCCAAATTTACATTAGTGATGAAGTCATTAAATTTTTCAGGTTTCTTATTTCTAGTAGTCCGGATTGGTCTACTAACTGGCTCCTGTTCAAAATTTGAATCATCCAAATTATCCAAATTGTCATTGACTTCATCATTATTAATTTTGCCAGTTTTAACTTTGGGATGTCCCTTCTCCTGGGTCACTCCCATTTGCTTCTTGAGGATTCCCTTAAGGGGTCTGGAGATTGCCCTCTCTCCACAATCCTCTGAGCCAGATGTGTCACCATTACTAGATGGGGTTTGCAACACATTTTTATCTTTGCTGGCCGAATCATGGGCTTGTTTGGGAGCCAGAATCTCATTGGCGTGGATTCTGCTCCAGTTTGTGCTCTCATAGAAGGTGGCCAATCTTGAGATGACAATCCTTTTGTCATTTCCACAAAATTTGTAAGCCTTGGACCCAGGCTCATACCCTATGAATCTTAATTTGATCGACCTCCTGTCCCCTTTCTTCCTTAACTCCTTGGGGACATGCACATTGGCCATCACCCCAAATACATGCAGATGTCTTAAACTGGGTTTGCACCTATAGACCATCTCATAGGGGGTTTTCTCTACAACACTCGACCATACTCTGTTGAGAGTGTAGTTGGCATACAATATGGTCTCTGCCCAATATGCAAAATTTAGGCCAGCATCCTCAAAGGTGCATCTCATCATTGATTGGAGAACCCCGTTTCTCCTCTCTAAAACCCCGTTCTGGAATGCGGAATAAGGAGCTGTCCTAAGGTGGACTATCCCCCACTCCTTTAACCAGACAGAGAAGTTGTTAGAATTGAACTCGGTACCTCTGTCTGTCAAGATTCTCTGAATCTTGATTTTGTGCTGATTTAGGATCAAATTATAAAATTCCCTAAATTTTGAAAAGGTCTGATTCTCGGATTTGAGGGGGTGCACAAACCCATATCTACTATGGTCGTCCACTATGGTGAGAAAGTAGATGTTCTTACCAAGGGAGGGTTTCAATGGACCCACCAGGTCCATATGCACCAGCTCAAAAATGTGTTTGGATTGCCTCTGGGATTTTCTGGGCACTGGCTTCACCCTGGACTTGGCTCCCCTGCAAACAGAGCAATCCATGAATACATTACATTCAACCCCCTAGAGCACTCAGGTAACCTCTGCACAATTGGGAAACTGAGGTGACCTATCCTCCTGTGTAGGAGATGGGCACACTCATCATGCAGGGGTTTGCCAATGGTCAAGGTCTTGGCACCCTTAGACTGTTCATCACTGTGCTCTGTGACAAATCTTACATGTTTGGTTGTATTTACAATACAATTAGTTTTCCCCTTCTCTTGTGTATATCCCTCATGGTCAACTTCAGGCTCTGCTTGGGAGTCACCATCTGGATCACCAGCATTGACCTGGTTCCTGGCACCAGACTCCTCAAGCTTTGTAATGGGGGAGTAATATGGTAGGTTATTGATTCTAATAACCTCTCCCACCATGTTGCCATCCTTGGTTACCATGGCTTCCCCTTCTGAGAAGATCACTTTTACATTATATTTTTCAGTGAGTTTTAAAATACTGAGAAGGTTATGTTCCAGCTTTGGAACATATAACACATTGTCAATGTTACCAAGACCATGTATACTTACATTCCCTATACCTGTGGCCTTTGTTCTTAGGCCATTAGCCATGGTTACAGTGCTATCATGGTCAACCAGGTCATTCAACAACAGCTTGTTACAAACCATGTGCTTGCTAGCACCACTGTCCAGCAACCATAATTGCTCACGTTTCTGCTTGGTGAGTCTGGGTTAACTCGTCTCAGATATACTTGTTAAGTCATTTTGCTTGTGCTGGTTCTTTTTGTTGCTTACATAGCCCCTTTACCCTTCTCTGGTTGACAGGTTTTTGTTTGGGGGTTCCTTTTAGGAGTGGGTGACCTCTTTCTGTTTCTACTGTTTGAGCGTCCCCTTTGATTTGTCCTTGGGCCCACAACTTTAGGACAATCCCTCCTAAAATGTCCCATTGATCCACGTCCATAGCACTCACCAATTGTGTTTACTCTATTGGGACTTCCAGTCCCTCTAGTCATCCCCTTTTCTTTATGGAAGGCTGCCCTATCCTTCCTGAAATTAAATTCTGCAATGAGCTTGCCAGTCAATACTTCCAGGGATATACCATTATAGTTGGAGTTATCCAATTGGGAAATAAAATTGTCCCAACTGGCATCCAAGGAATTAATTATAATACTTATTAAACTCCGTTCAGAGATGGGTTCCCCCCTTGAATTTAATTCCTCCCTCATCCTCTTTAAATTACAGAGGTGCTCATTGATATCCATTCCAGCCCTTAATTTGGACAAATGGAATTCTCAGGAAATTCTGGCTGTGGCATTACAATTCTTAGAATTAAACATGTTAAATAAAATTTCCCAAAGCTCACATACAGTGAGTCCATGGGGGATGCTAGTGTAAAGTGCTGGATCAATTGAAAGGAGAATCAGACAAAAAATCTTATGGTGAAGCATATCTACTTCCATAGACCAGGGCTTGTGAGGAGGATTTATAAGTAAATCAAGCCTATTTTCCCTCATTAGTATCACTTGGGTCTCCCTGGCCCATTCATGCAAGTTTCTCCTGGAAACAGACAGCTTATTAAAACCTAAAGGCAACAAGTTAGCATTTCCCTCTGTAAAAGAGTTACTTTTGTATCCATTGTGCTGGTATTCCCTGTCAGCACAATAAGGGAGGGGTATGGTAACAGCAGGCCTGTTCCCCATTGGCCTAGATGTGAGCAATTGCTCCTCCCAGATGGGAGGGGGAGCAAAAACCTTCTGCACATGTGCAGAGCTCATTCTGGCTTGGCCTTCGCAGAAGAAGGAGCTTGTTGGTTGAGCTTCTGAGGTAGGCCTCTGGCCTGCCTTGGGAGGTCCCAACTGCAGATGCCATTTGAAGAGGAACGATGCTGGAGAAGGGGGTCTTTGCTGGGGCTTCTCCAGAAAAACTCGGGCCAGGTAAGCAAGCCGCAGGAGTGGTGCCTGGGTAGGCCAGGGGGTTGGCAGCATAGGGAGCGGTGTGCTGGGAGCCTTCCTTGCAGGTCGCTGTAGCCTGGGGCTTGTCTAGATGACCACAGGTAGAACGGCCCCCATCTTGGCTGCAAGTAGACCAGGGCCTCTCTGGGTAGCTTGGAGTAGACCAGGTGGCTGGGGGGTGTAGGAAATTTGTTCCAAAGGCCATGTTTAGAGTTTTTAAGGCCTTTTGGATTTCTTCTTCAGTAGGTGAGCTGTTTTCTGCTTGTTGCTGAGCTGTCATTGCTGGTGGGGTCAGCCTTTGGGCTGGCTGGCTATTGTGGGCTGCTGCAGTGGTAGGTGCTGCCAGGAGAGTAGTTCTTAAGCTGTAGCCATGCTGGCTAGGTAGGGTCTGTTCCTCAGCTAGGAAGGTTGCAGGCGCCATTTTAAAGTGAGATTTTTGAATCTCCTGCCTTTGGGTGGCCATTTTGTTGGGTGGGAAAGCCGAAAGAGAGTGCTTTGGGCTTTCTGTACTTGTCATGCCAGCAGCTAAGGGGGTTTCAGGGCAGGAGTGGGTGACCCTTACCAGTCTGCTGTCTTCATGGGCCTCAATCCTGGCCCTGACTGCTCCTCGGTGCAATCTGGTGGGCTGGATTGCAGAGATCTGGAGCCATGAGTGAGTGAGAGGTTTTGACAGCTTTCAGGTTCCTTTCCACGTCGCTTGCTGTCTCAGACTCTGTTTCTGTTCTGTTTTGTGATGCCAGGAGCCTTGCTTTGGCTCTGGCCATCACCCTGGCACTTTTTCTGGTAGTTTTTAGAGTTGGCATTTTTGAACGACTTGAAAATAGATAGGTTTAACTAACCGCCCACTGCTACCAATTGTTAAATAATATTAATTGAATTTGGCCTGGATCTTTAAACCTATGTCTATTTCATAGAGTCATTCAATAAATTGCAATGCCAAGTTGTGTCAGATCAAAACAGATTTATTTATAACAGAGAACAATCAATAAATATATTATTCTTAAGTATATATAGAGTCTTTTCTTCTTTCGTTCCTCTTAAACAGTCCTTCAAGGACCTAGAAGTTTCTATGAGAGATTCACAGTTCTTCCTCTCATAACCTCTTCTTAGATATAGCTAACCTCTTTAGAAAGTCCTTTTCTCTTTAGGTTATAGATCTTCTCTCAGATCCCTTTGCTATATCTTCTCATACACAGACCTCAGTCTGTCAGATCCTAATATCTCCTCAGAGTCTTGGATTTTCTCAGTATCTCCAATCTCCTCAGACAAAATGAGTCTCCACAGAATCTCCTCTGAATCTCCTCTTTTAGAAAATGACAGTTGACAGCCCCTTTTATACTCAGGGGCGTGTCCTACAGTATCACAGTGGGGTGCTCAATGCCACCCTGTCATTGGTGGGTTTGATCACCCCATCAACCTCCACTAATTTGTAAACTGCATGTCCTTAGTCTGCTTGTCTGCAGCAAACTGTTTGTGGGCTTTCTTGTGCATCATTTTTAGAAGCGGCTTCCTTCTAGGACAACAGCCCTGCAGACCAATTCAATGCAGCATGTGGCATATGGTCTGAGCACTGACAGGCTGACCCCTCCCCACCCCCTTCAACCTCTGCAGCAATCCTGGCAGCACTCAGACATCTATTTCCCAAAGCCAACCTCTGGATATGACACTGAGCATGGGGACTCAGCTTCTTTGGTCAGCCATGATGAGGCCTGTTCTGAGTGGAACTAGTCCTGTTAAACTGCTGTATGGTCTTGGCCACCGAGCTGCAGCTCAATTTCAGAGTCTTGGCAATCTAGCCTAGGCCATCTTTATGTAGAGCAATAATTCATTTTTTCAGATCCTCAGGGAGTTCATTGCATGAGGTGCCATATTGAACTTCCAGAGTGAGTGAGAGAGATAACACCAAATTTAACATACCTGTTCCCCCTTCATACCTGAAACCTTGTAACACTATGGAGTCACATGATACTAGGGAGAGAAAATGGCTACTTGGGCCCCATTTGGACATTATCACTTAGGGATGTACTCACTTTTGTTGCCAGGGATTTAGAGATTAATGTCTGTGAGTTGCATTATTTTGAGGGGACAACACATTTACACTGTTATACAAGCTGTATACTCACTACTTTACATTGTAGCCAAGTGTCATTTCTTCAGTGTTGTCACCTGAAAATATCTAAATATTTACAAAATGTGAGGAGGTATACTTGCTTCTGTGAGATGTAAAAAAATTCAGCTGCCAACATAATGGAAAGGGGGGTGGAGGAGTTGAAAAGTTCAAGGTTATTGTGTATGTCGTACTAAGAAATTCCAGTTGCAGTTATTTGGTTCTTGTGATTTATGAAGTGTAGAAGTGGGAGGAGAAAAGGTGGATTCTGTGTAGTGTGCAAAAAAACTTTCACTTTGGTAAATTGCCTTAGATGTACCAGATCTGTTCCTAGTAAATCAACTGGAGAGAATATGTCTCGGAGTGATTGACATCATGGATACTTTCTGGATGCCTTACATTTATTTCCCAAAGTCCACTTTCAGTTTTTGAGGGGCTTGGCTGATACCCAGGAGGTCCTTTCCCAGAGATGGAGAAAGACCAACAATCAGCTGAAGTTGGAGAGCTGCGGGAGGGGGCATGTGGGGGCCCTCCCTCTAGAGCATTAACTGGATCTGACAGCCCTTGTTTGGAGAAGATGATGGATGCTTTCAGAATAGCAGTAAAGGAAAGAGATTTAGGAGCTATACCGAAGCATTTCAACTCAAGAAGTTGTTATAACCCAGATGTATCCCAGCTGTCTGAAGAGAAATCTTTCTCTAGCCCCAGGCATATTGCTATTCTGTCAGATTGGAGGGAAGAGAGACAATTGGGGTTGGAATTCTCTCAAGAACACAAACCCAAGATTTATCCTGTGAGGCAGATTTACATTAACATTTCCAGAATTTAAAGGTGACAGGCTTGGTCTCACAGTCAGTTTCAATGGGTGGAAGCCTGAGACCACCCATGTTCACTTACCCAAGTATCATGAGGGACAAGGAGACTATACAGATGCCAGTTGGAGGAGTCCAGTAGGAAATATCAACTGACAGAGGTATGTTGCAGCCTCCAAGGCAATCCCCTCATTTTCCAGAAGGAATTTTGCCCCCTGCAGAGAGTATCCCCAGGCTGGGGATTTTATTCAGGCCAGGGGTGGATTCGGTGCCAATGGCAGCCAGCACCAACACAGCTCTGGTCTGAAGGGGGGTTGCCCAGACAACAGACAGCAGCCACTTCCTCTCCACCTGACTAGGGAACCAGGCCACACCCATCTTCCTCCTGGCAACCACAAATGCAACCCCAACCTGCAGCAAGGCCACAGGGACCCCTATTCCAGAGAGGCACCACCCAGCCAGGCTTCAGGGGGCCTACCCAGTCTACATACACCACCTGGCTGTTCCTTTCATTCCAGTTCAACCTGCAGGGGCCTGACATGGGCTACCTCCCCAAACATGACCCAGGACAGATCAAATACCCTTTAAGGCCATATTCGATGGCTGCCATGAACATTTCAATTACTTCCTCACTTGAATCCAATCCCATATAGAACAATTTGGACATCAATACGCCACAGAGCATGATTTGGTTATGGCTGTAACAGATGGGATGCTTATTAGAGATTCAGATTGCAAGTAAAGTTAAATACCTAGGAATATATATAACATGAAGATGCAGTACATTGAAAGAAGATAATTATATAAAACTTAAACAGCAGATGGGAAAATATGCAGCTATCTCTTATTGGCAGAATATCGACAGTTAAGATGAATGTACTCCCTAGAATCTTATATTTATTTCAGACAATCCCAATTAGTCTTGGGAAAGAGTACTTTGAAGATCTAAATAAAATCACATCAAAATTTATATGGCAGGGCAAAAAACCAAGAATTAAATTTAAGCTATTACAAGATGCAAGGCTAAGAGGGGGATTTACACTACCTAATTGGGAATTGTACTATCAAGCTGCAAGTTTGATGTGGGTGAAAGAATGGATAATGCTGAGAAATAATAGATTATTAACTTTAGAAGATCATGATTTGTTACTAGGATGGCATGCTTTCTTATGGTATAAGGGAACTAAAAAACAAGGATATTTTAGAAGACACTATGTTTGAGAAGCTCTATTTTTAAATTGGGAAAAAAATAGAAAACAACATTATATACAAATTCCATTATGGGTATCTACTATTGAAGCTTTTTCATATGCAATAATATACAAGAAGGAACAAACAGTTAGATATGGAGAGATTTTAAATGAAAAGGGTGAACTCAAATCGATGCAAACATTACAAGAACAAGGTATAAAAATGAATTGGTTTTCGTATTTGCAAATACAATCTAGATATGATGAGGATGTTAGGACTGAAGGGATTTATAAAAACCAACTGAATTAGACAAAATTTTGATGGGTACGAATGAAAAAGTGATTTAAAAACTTTATGGATATTTATTAGAAGTTAGAATGGAAGAGGAACAGGTTAAGGAAACAATGATTGCTTGGGGGAAATTTTTGGTTATGGGATAGATTTAGAGAGATGGCAAACACTATGGGATCAGAATTATAAAATGACAATGTCAACTGCATATAAAGAAAATTTGTATAAGATGTTTTACAGGTGGCACCTATCCCCGAGAAGGATTGCAAGAATGTTTAAGGATAAATCGGATAAGTGTTGGAAATGTCATCAGATACCCAGCTCCTACTACCACATGTGATGGACTTGTGCTGATGCTAAAAGATATTGGACTAAAATCCACATGTGGTTGGAAAAAATGACACAACAACATATAGACTTGAAACCTGAGATATTCCTATTGGGAATTGTACCAGAGACACTTAGCAAAGAACTGAAATATTTGATTGTTAATGTACTGACAGCTGCTAGAATTGTATTTGCTAAAAATTGGAGAAATGATAAGATACCTACGCAGGAGGAAGTGATTAAGAAGATTTTGGATTGTGCCGAAATGAGTAGATTAACATTTGAAATTAGGGATCAAGAAGAAAAGCAGTTGTATAAGATATGGAATATGTTTTATCAATGGTTAGATAAAAAAGTTTGGTGATATATGGAACAATGGAGATAAATAGAATTGTTGAAAGGAAATATAATATAGAGATTATAACATGATAGAGAATTAATAATAATGATAGCTTTTTTTCTGTAATAGGGAATATGGATGATGAGGGGATGGCACTAAGATTTGTGACCGACCGACACACTTGAAATTGATATTGGTTTATGTACTGTATGTTTGTTTGTCTTGTTTTTTTTTGGAAAATAATAAAACTTTCTTAAAAAAAGAAAAAGAAAAAAACATTGAAAGAAGGTAGTGTATATTGATAACTCTCTCTTATAGTCAGAATTTCCTAATTATACACCACTTGTAATAATTTCTGGCTGGCGTAGCCAATAAAATCAATCAGTCAATCAATACATGTTTTAAATATTTTGAGCTCCGAATATAGTCTAGTTGAGTTATCTTCAGCTGGAAATTTTGGAATCATTCCAATTTTAAGAATATAAAACAATATGTAAACCATCGTTGGTTACTTTTGATTTTAGAATTTCTAGGCTAATGCTCTCTATTATTTGCCAACATTTTAAACTACAGTCTTTGTTGCCACCTATTGATGGATTTTGTATCATCAAGTCCTTGTTGATTCTTGACAACTTCAAAGATAGCTTTTCTCCCTGACAAGCTGTGACCAATCTGGTTCTTCATATGTTCCTTGTGCATCAATTCTGCCCTTCTGTAGATTAGGAGTCCCCATTTAGTCAATTTCCTTTATGGTATGCTTGCAATGTGTGACTGGGCAGAATTATGTGATGTGAATGATTAGGAGAATACCTTGTTTCTGGTCAGTGGACAAGGTAGTCCCTGATCATAGTGCAGGGAGAGATGCATTACAAACTAAAAAGAATCCTAGACTGTACAAAGGGGGGCTACAATACCTGGTGTAATGGAAGGAATACCCACTGTCCTGGGTCACCTGGGTAAAATGCTGGGATATAAAAGCAGATAAGCTGACTAACATATTCCACAATAAATACCCTCAAAAACCAAAAGCACCTCCAGGGGCAGATAGAAGTGGTTGATTGAAGAATAATTTATTTTCTAAGAACTTCTCTCAAGTTAAGGGAGGGGGAGATCCAACTGTCAACTCTGAAGCGAATCTGGATGAAGCCATCTTTCACTGCTTCATAGTTGCCACAAAACCTGAGAGGGGGATCAAAGAAGGGAAGTAGATAGACTGGCTAACAGAAAACGAAGCACAGTAATAACTCCATCTACCCCCACTGTGCCAGCTAATCAGAAAACAATTGAAGGGATGCTGGCCCCAGAGAAAGCGGCGGCACAACCAAGTGCTCAAAACCTGCAAGCATCCCTATTAATGATACAAACCACAATGCTTGCATTACAAGAATCTATACAAAAAAATCATGTGGAAAGTAAGGTAGAGAGGGAAACCATAAAGGACAAAATAAAAAATGAAATAGGAGAGATAAAAAATGAAATTAAGAACTTAGAGGGAACTATTGTTCAGCTACAGCAAGCAATTAAAGTAAATGAAAGAAAAATTAACCACTATTGAGAAACAAGCAGATAGTGCAGGAAAAAAGATGGAAGATATGGAACAAAAAATTAGGGAACAGAAGAAAGAAACAAATGAGACCCTGGCATATCTGGAGTTTGACAAAGCATCATACTATTTGAGGTTCCAAAATGTGGAAGAAGAGAAGGGGGAGAACCTACCTTTGGTCATGGCAGAAATGTTAGCGGATCTGATGGGCAGAGACAGGAATGAAATCATAAACGAACTAGACAACGTATATCGAATCCACACCAACTATGTGAGGCATTTATTTATTTATTTATTTATTTATTTATTTATTTATTTATTTATTTATTTTGACTTGTATGCTGCCACTCTCCAGAAAGGACTCAGGCGGCTCACAGATAAAACACAGAACAATAAATTAGTTAAAAAGAAATTAAACTAAACAAGCCAAAATACAAGTATAAAACCGAATTAAAATCAATTTAAAACCCACCCTCTCCCCTAGGAGATCAGTCCAGCCCAGCCTGTAAAAACAACCAGGTTTTAGATCACACGGAAAGAGGAGAGATCGGGAGCCAGCCGGAGCTCAACGGGTAGCTGGTTCCATAAGGCGGGGTCGATGCAGAATAGGCCTTCCCGGTCACCGCCAACCGACATTGTCGTGTGGACGGCAACCGAGGAGTCAGAACCTGTGTGCCGCACAGGGGGGGACCGATATTTGATATCGGCAGGAGACGTTCCGGCAAGTACCCCAGACCCATGCCATGAAGGACTTTGAATGTTAATGTCAAACCTTGAATCGCACTGGAGGCAACTGGTAACCAATGCAGCTCATGCAGGAGGGGCATAACATGGGAGTATCGGGGACTCCCATCACAACCAGCGTGACCGCATTCTGCACCAGCTGGAGCCTCCAGATGGTATGCAAGGGCAGTCCTACATAGAGAGCGTTGCAGTAGTCGAGTTGGGACGTAACAAGTGCATGAGTGACTGTGCGAAGGGCATCTTGATCCAGGTAATGGCGGAGCTGGCGAACCAGCCGAACCTGGGCAAAGGCCCCTGGCCACGGCTCCCACCTGCTCCTCCAAACTGAGCCATGAGTCCAGGAGAACCCCCAGGTTCCCGCCCTATCCACAGGGGTAACACCTCTCCCCTATGGCCAAAGGTGGAATATACTCACTGGAGCGAGATGCCTGTATGCACAGCCACCAGTCTTGGCCGGATTGAGCTGTAGTCTGTTCCTGCCCGTCCAGATCCATACCGCATCCAAACAACGGGACATCACAGAGAGGGCATCACTGATTTGGTTTGGGGTGGAGATGTATAACTGGGTATCATCAGCATACTGATGATACCTCACCCCAAAACCTCGGATGATCTCGCCCAGCGCTTCATATAGATGTTGAACAGGAGGGGCGAGAGGACGACTGCGGGACCCCACATGTGAGAGCCCTTGGGGCCGACCTCTGCCCCCCTGCCAACACCGATTGCGAATGCCCTGAGAGGTAGGAGGAGAACCACTGCAGAACAGTGCCCCCACTCCCAACCCCTCAAGGCGCCGCAATAAGATACCATGGTCGATGGTATCGAAAGCCGCCGAGAGATCTAATAGGACCAGGACAGAGGAAAAGCCTCTGTCCCACGCCCTCCAGAGATCATCCACCAGTGCGACCAATGCCGTCTCTGTACTGAACCCGGGCCAGAAGCCCGATTGATAGGGATCTAGATAGTCCGCTTCATCCAGGAAAAGCGGAAACTGTTGAGCCACCACACTCTCAACAACCTTTGCTAAAAAGCGAAGGTTGGAGACGGACGAAAGTTGTTTAATATGGCTGGGTCCAGGGCAGGCTTCTTCAGGAGGGGTCTCACCACCGCCTCTTTCAAGGTGGCAGGGAAAGAGCCCTCCCTTAATGAGCTGACAACTGCCGGAGCCAGCCGCATGTGACCTCCCTGGAGGCATACACCATCCAGGAAGGGCACAGGTCCAAGAAACATGTGGTGGAACTCAAGTGTCGCATAATCCTTTCCACTTCATCCTCGGAAACAGGATCAAACTCAGCCCAGATGATATCGGCCGGACTTCTGTCCTCCCTCCTCAGACCACTGCAAGTTAGAGTCTAACCTCCGAATCCGCCGGCGATCTTATCCAGCAGATACTGACCAAATCCTCAGCTCTACCCTGCATAGGATCCAACCCCGTCTCCCGATGTAAGAGGGAGTGGGTGACCCTAAACAGGGCAGCTGGGCAGTCGTCTGCGGATGCTAGAGAGCGGAGAGGTATGACCTCTTGCCACCCCAAAGCTACCAGGTAAGTCCTAATATAGGCTCTTAGCTGGGCTCGGTCAGATTCGAGTGGGTCGATCTCCACCTGCTCTCTAACCCCTCCTATGCCGCTTCATCTCCCTGAGCTCCTCTGTGAACCAAGGAGCCATCTGGGATCTTGCGGTGAGTGAGGGGACGCAAGGGGACAACTCGGTCGGGGGCCTCAGTGGCGGCCTGTTGCCAAGTGGCCGCCAGTACCTCGGCCGAGCTGTGGATAAGGGGGCGGGCAAAACCCCAGTTCTGTCTGGAACCTTTCAGGGTCCATCAGGCGTCTGGGGTGGAACCATCTCAGGGCTCCTCATCCCAACGGTGTGGGGCCACTTGTTGGAAGACCAGCCGCAGGAGATAGTGATCTGACCATGCTATGGGTTGGACATTCATGATGCCCACCCCCAGATCACTACGCCAACGTTCCGAGACAAAAACAAGGTCGAGCGTGTTGCCCCCCTCATGTGTGGGGGCCTGTATTATTTGGGTCAGGTCCATAGCTGCCATGGAAGCCATGAACTCCTGGGCCAATCCTGACATCCCCCAGGGAGGGCAGGTTGAAGTCACCCAAAACCAAAAGGCTTGGGAACTCCACCGCCACTCCCGAGAGGGCATCAAGCAGCCCAGGCAGGGCCGTTGCCACATAGTTGGGGATAGGTATATAAGCAACAGGCCCAACCGACCACCAGGCCCCAACCTCAAGAGGAGGGCTTCACACCCGCCTATCTGTGAACAGTGACCTCCCTTGGAATCAGGGTCTCCCGAATAACAACAGCGACCCCCACCCCTCCCTGACCTCGCGGCTGGTGCAAAATCTGAAAACCGGGGGGCAGAGATCGACCAGAGGCACTCCACCCTCTGGCCCCACCAGGTCTCAGTGATACAGGCCAGGTCGCCGGCCTCCTCCTGATCAATTCACCAGGAGGGGAGCCTTATTAACCACGGACCTGGCATTAAAATACACCAACCTGAGCCCGGGTCTCCGAGTCCCGTATATCCAGGGAGTGGGCAGAGGCATGGGAGTCGGAAGCACACCACAGCTCTTCTTAGATAGCGGCCGCTCCCTTCACGTGATATGACTCCCGCCTCTCCATCCCCTGCCAAGTCCGATCGCCCTGGGGATCGGCATCCCCGCCTCAGCCTCGGAGTCCAACGGGCCCCCCCCCTCCACAGCATGATCCCCAGTTGGGCTGGACTGAGTTCCTTCCTTTCTGGGCAAAAATTGATCATCCACATGCCCAGACGGACAACCCTCCCCCTTCCCTAACCCTTTAAGATAGCGAAGCAAAAAATTTAAAAGTTTCCCTTTGCCCAATTTAAAATTACCCCCCTTGGTCGCGCAATGCCACCTCTCGAGATCTAACAATCCATCATAAAGGTAAGCTCTTGACACCCCCATGGGCCATACTAGAGACAAGGGAACAGTCCTGTAGGCCCGCTCCATAGGTGAATACAGCAAAATCATGATAAAAATTAAAGCACAGAAGATAGGGAAGATAAAAACGGCCACAAATAATTGATGCTAAAACATATTAGAATTAAGAAGTCGTTATCATCATCTCCAGTCCTTGCAACCAGCACCTACAGTTATCTTGACCCACAAAGGCTCTCTCACCATCCCTCGGGGGGGGGCAGATGAAAATATGGTCCAACCACCACTCTCCCACCATGGCGGTTCTCACCAGGCTGGAACAATGGAGCAGCCTGCTGTTCTCTCACAACAGCAGCCCAGACAATAGTCAAGGACAATGGTCATGACAACAGAGAAGGGAATTGATTAGAGCAGCAATAAATATCAAAGGTCTTTAAAGTGCAGAAGATAAAGTGCAAAGTCAGAGTTCAGAGATGTACAAATAGCAGAATCAGGAGATGTCCATGGAATAGGTGGAATTATTGGTTGAGGAGAACAGGAAAAGCAGAAGCCGAGGACCACCAGCAAGAACCAAACTAGGTCCTGCTGCCACACA
>CM019155.1:120546294-120605560 GCA_009733165.1 Naja naja
AATGTACTCCCTAGAATCTTATATTTATTTCAGACAATCCCAATTAGTCTTGGGAAAGAGTACTTTTGAAGATTCTAAATAAAATCACATCAAAATTTATATGGCAGGGCAAAAAGCAAGAATTAAATTTAAGCTATTACAAGATGCAAGGCTAAAGAGGGTTACACTACCTAATTGGGAATTGTATTATCAAGCTGCAAGTTTGATGTGGGTGAAAGAATGGATAATGCTGAGAAATAATAGATTATTAACTTTAGAAGATCATGATTTGTTACTAGGATGGCATGCTTTCTTATGGTATAAAGGGAACTAAAACAAGGATATTTTAGAACACTATGTTTGAGAAGCTTTATTTTAAATTGGGAAAAAAGGAAACAACATTATATACAAATTCCATTATGGGTATCTACTATTGAAGCTTTTCATATCAATAATATATAAGAAGGAACAAACAATTAGATATGGAGAGATTTTAAATGAAAAGGGTGAACTCAAATCGATGCAAACATTACAAGAACAAGGAATAAAATGAATTGGTTTTCATATTGCAAATACAATCTAGATATGATGAGGATGTTAGGACTGAAGGTATTTATAAAAGCAACTGAATTAGATAAAATTTTGATGGGTGCGAATGAAAAAGTGATTTAAAAACTTTATGGATATTTATTAGAAGTTAGAATGGAAGAGGAACAGGTTAAGGAAACAATGATTGCTTGGGGAAATTTTTGGTTATGGGATAGATTTAGAGATGGCAAACACTATGGGATAAGAATTATAAAATGACAATGTCAACTGCATATAAAGAAAATTTGTATAAGATGTTTTACAGGTGGCACCTATCGAGAAGGATTGCAAGAATGTTTAAGGACAAATCGTGTTGGAAATGTCATCAGATACCCAGCTCCTACTACCACATGTGGTGGACTTGTGCTGATGCTAAAAGATATTGGACTAAAATCCACATGTGGTTGGAAAAAATGACACAACAACATATAGACTTGAAACCTGAGATATTGGGAATTGTACCAGAGACATTAACAAAGAACTGAAATATTTGATTGTTAATGTACTGACAGCTGCTAGAATTGTATTTGCTAAAATTGGAGAAATGATAAGATACCTACATGGGAGGAAGTGATTAAGAAGATTTTGGATTGTGCGAAATGAGTAGATTAACATTTGAAATTAGGGATCAAGAAGCAGTTGTTATAAGATATGGAATATGTTTTATCAATGGTTAGATAAAAAGTTTGGTGATATATGGAACAATGGAGATAAATAGAATTGTTGAAAGGAAATATAATATAGAGATTATAACATGATAGAGAATTAATAATAATGATAGCTTTTTTTCTGTAATAGGAATATGGATGATGATGAGGGGATGGCACTGAGATTTGTGACGACCGACACACTTGAAATTGATATTGGTTTATGTATTGTATGTTTGTTTGTCTTGTTTTTTTGGAAAATAATAAAACTTTTTAAAAAGAAAAAAAACATTGAAAGAAGGTAGTGTATATTGATAACTCTCTCTTTATAGTCAAATTTCCTAATTATACACCACTTGTAATAATTTCTGGCTGGCGTAGCCAATAAAATCAATCAGTCAATCAATACATGTTTTAAATATTTTGAGCTCCGAATATAGTCTAGTTGAGTTATCTTCAGCTGGAAATTTTGGAATCATTCCAATTTTAAGAATATAAAACAATATGTAAACCATGGTTAGTTACTTTTGATTTTAGAATTTCTAGGCTAATGCTCTCTATTATTTGCCAACATTTTAAACTGAGTCTTTGTTGCCACCTATTGATGGATTTTGTATCATCAAGTCCTTGTTGATTCTTGACAACTTCAAAGATACTTTTCTCCTGACAAGCTGTGACCAATCTGGTTCTTCATATGTTCCTTGTGCATCAATTCACCCTTCTGTAGATTAGGAGTCCCCATTTTAGTCAATTTCCTTTTATGGTATGCTTGCAGTGTTGTGACTGGGCAGAATTATGTGATGTGATTGGGAGAATACCTTGTTTCTGGTCAGTGGACAAGGTAGTCCCTGATCATAGTGCGAGGAGATGCATTACAAACTAAAAAGAATCTAGACTGTACAAGGGGGCTACAATACCTGGTGTAATGGAAGGAATACCCACTGTCCTGGGTCACCTGGGTAAAATGCTGGGATATAAAGCAGATAAGCTGACTAACATATTCCACAATAAATACCCTCAAAACCAAAAGAAAGCACCTCCAGGGGCAGATAGAAGTGGTTGATTGAAGAATAATTTATTTTCTAAAACTTCTCTCAAGTTAAGGGAGGGAGATCAACTGTCAACTCTGAAGCGAATCTGGATGAAGACCATTTTCACTGGCATAGTTGCCACAAAAACCTGAGGAGGGGATCAAAAGAAGGAAGTAGATGGGCTGGCTAACAGAAACGAAGCACAGTAATAACTCCATCTACCCCCACTGTGCCAGCTAATCAGAAAACAATTGAAGGATGCTGGCCCCAGAGAAAGCGGCACAACCAAGTGCTCAAACCTGCAAGCATCCCTATTAATGATACAAACCACAATGCTTGCATTACAAGAATCTATAAAAATCATGTGGAAGAAGGTAGAGAGAGGGAAACCATAAAGGACAAAATAAAAAATGAAATAGGAGAGATAAAAATGAAATTAAGAACTTAGAGGGAACTATTGTTCAGCTACAGCAAGCAATTAAAGTAAATGAAGAAAAAATTACCACTATTGAGAAACAAGCAGATAGTGCAGGAAAAAGATGGAAGATATGGAACAAAAATTAGGGAACAGAAAGAAACAAATGAGACCCTGGCATATCTGGAGTTTGACAAAGCATCATACTATTGAGGTTAAATGTGGGAAAGAAGAGAACCTACCTTTGGTCATGGCAGAAATGTTAAGCGGATCTGATGGGCAGAGACAGGAATGAAATCATAAAGAACTAGAGCAGACAAGCGTATATCGAATCCACCAACTATGTGAGCATTTATTTATTTATTTATTTATTATTTATTTATTTATTTATTTATTTATTTGTTTTGACTTGTATGCTGCCACTCTCCAGAAAGGACTCGGAGCTCACAGATAAAACACAGAACAATAAATTAGTTAAAAAGAAATTAAACTAAACAAGCCAAAATACAAGTATAAAACCAATTAAAATCAATTTAAAACCCACCCTCTCCCCTAGGAGATCAGTCCAGCCAGCCTGTAAAACAACCAGGTTTTAGATCGCCGGAAAGAGGAGAGATCGGGAGCCAGCCGGAGCTCAGGGTAGCTGGTTCCATAAGGAGGGGCGATGCAGAATAGGCCCTTCCCGGGTCACCGCCGACATTGTGTGTGGGCGGCAACCCAGGAGTCCCAACCTATGTGCTCGCACAGGGTGACCGATTTGATCGGCAGGAGGCGTTCCCAAGTACCCCGGACCCATGCCATGAAGGACTTTGAATGTTAATGTCAAAACCTTGAATCGCACCGGAGGGCAACGGCAACCAATGCAGCTCATGCAGGAGAGGGGTAACATGGGAGTATCGGGAGACTCCCATCACAACCCAGCGGACGCATTCTGCACCAGCTGGAGCCTCGGATGGTATGCAAGGGCAGTCCTACATAGAAGCGTTGCAGTAGTGAGTTGGGACGTAACAAGTGCATGAGTGACCGTCGAAGGGCATCTCGATCCAGGTAAGGCGGGCTGGCCAGGCAAACCTGGGCAAAGGCCCCTGGCCACGGCTCCCACCTGCTCCTCCAAACTGAGCCGTGAGTCCAGGAGAACCCCAGGTTCAGCCCTATCCACAGGGGGTAACACCTCTCCCCTATGGCCAAGGTGGAATATACTCACTGGAGCGAGATGCCTGCGCACAGCCACTCAGTCTTGGCGGATTGAGCTGTAGTCTGTTCCTGCCCATCCAGATCCATACGCATCCAAACGGGACATCACAGAGGGCATCACTGATTTGGTTTGGGGTGGAGATGTATAACTGGGTATCATCAGCATACTGATGATACCTCACTAAAACCTCGGATGATCTCGCCCAGCGGCTTCATATAGATGTTGAACAGGAGGGCGAGAGGACCGACCCTGGGACCCCACATGTGAGCCCTTGGGGCTGACCTCTGCCCCCTGCCAACACCGTGCGAACCTCTGCCCCTGCCAACACCGATTAGAATGCCCTGAGAGGTAGGAGAACCACTGCAGAACAGTGCCTCCCAACCCCTCAAGGCGCCGCAATAAGATACCATGGTCGATGGTATCAGAAGCCACAGAGATCTAATAGGACCAGGACAGAGGAAAAGCCTCTGTCCCAGCCCTCAGAGATCATCCACCAGTGCGACCAATGCCGTCTCTGTACTGAACCGGGCGGAAGCCCGATTGATAGGGATCTAGATAGTCCTTCATCCAGGAAAAGCGGAAACTGTTGAGCCACCACACTCTCAACAACCTTCGCTAAAAAGAAGGTTGGAGACCGGACGAAAGTTGTTTAATACTGGGTCCAGGGCAGGCTTCTTCAGGAGGTCTCACCACCGCCTCTTTCAAGGCGGCAGGAAAAGAGCCCTCCTTAATGAAGCATTGACAACTGCCGAGCCAGCACACGTGACCTCCCTGGCGGCATACACCATCCAGGAAGGGCAGGGTCCAATAAACATGTGGTGGAACTCAAGTGTAATCCTGTCCACTTCATCCTCGGAAACAGGATCAAACTCAGCCCAGATGATATCGGCCGGACTTCTTGTCCCTCCCTCCTCAGACCACTGCAAGTTAGAGTCTAACCCTCCCGAATCGGCGATCTTATCCAGCAGATACTGACCAAATTCCTCAGCTCTACCCTGCATAGGATCCAACCCCTCTCCCGATGTAAGAGGAGCGGGTGACCCTAAACAGGGCAGCTGGGCAGTCGTCTCTGGATGCTATGAGAGGGAGAGGTATGACCTCTTGCCACCCCCAAAGCTACCAGGTAAGTCCTAATATAGGCTCTTAGCTGGGCTCGGTCGAATTCAGAGTGGGTCGATCTCCACCTGCTCTCTAACCCCCTCCTATGCTTCATCTCCCTGAGCTCCTCTGTGAACCAAGGAGCCATCTGGGATCTGCGGTGAGTGAGGGCCATGAGGGACAACTCGGTCGAGGGCCTCAGTGGCAGCCTGTTGCCAAGTGGCCGCCAGTACCTCGGCCGAGCTGTGGATAAGGGAGGAAAAACCCCAGTTCCGTCTGGAACCTTTCAGGGTCCATCAGGCGTCTGGGGTGGAACCATCTCAGTGGCTCCTCATCCCAACGGTGTGGGGCCACTTGTTGGAAGACCAGCCACAGGAGATAGTGATCTGACCATGCTATGGGTTGGACATTCACGTGCCCACCCCAGATCACTACGCCAGCGTTCGAGACAAAAACAAGGTCGGCGTGTTGCCCCCTCATGTGTGGGGGCCTGTATTATTTGGGTCAGGTCCATAGCTGCCATGGAAGCCATGAACTCCTGGGCCAATCCCGGCATCCCCAGGGAGGGCAGGTTGAAGTCACCCAAAACCAAAAGGCTTGGGAACTCCGCCACTCCGAGGATCAAAGCAGCAGGCAGGCCGTTGCCACATAGTTGGGGATAGGTATATAAGCAACAGGCCCAACCGACCACCAGGCCCCAACCTCAAGAGGAGGGCTTCACACCCGCCTATCTGTGGGCGGTGACCTCCCTTGGAATCAGGGTCTCCCGAATAACAACAGCGACCCCCCACCCCTCCCTGAGCTGCGGCGGTGCAAAATCTGAAAACCTGGGGGCAGAGATCGACCAGAGGCACTCCACCCTCCGCCCCAACCAGGTCTCAGTGATACAGGCCAGGTCAGCGGCCTCCTCCTGATCAATTCACCAGGAGGGGAGCCTTATTAACCGGACCTGGCATTAAAATACACCAACCTGAGCCCAGGGTCTCGAGTCCCGTATCCCAGGGGAGTGGGCAGAGGCATGGGGTCGACACACCACAGCTCTTAGATAGCGGCATGCGCTCCCTTCCGTGATATGACTCCCGCCTCTCATCCCTGCCAAGTCCGATCGCCCTGGGGATCGGCATCCCCACCTCAGCCACCGGAGTCCAGGCCCCCTCCCCCTCCACAGCATGATCCCCAGTTGGGCTGGACTGAGTTCCTTCCTTTCTGGGCAAAAATTGATCATCATGCCCAGGCGGACAACCCTCCCCTTCCTAACCCTTTAAGATAGCAAAAATTTAAAAGTTTCCCTTTGCCCAATTTAAAATTAACCCCCTTGGTGCAATGCCACCTCTCGAGATCTAACAATCCGTCATAAAGGTAAGCTCTTGACACCCCATGGGCCATACTAGAGACAAGGGAACAGTCCTGTAGGCTCCATAGGTGAATAAGCCAAAATCATGATAAAAATTAAAGCACAGAAGATAGGGAAGATAAAACGGTACAAATAATTGATGCTAAAACATATTAGAATTAAGAAGTCGTTATCATCATCTCCAGTCCTTGCAACCAGCACCTACAGTTATCATATCTTGACCCACAAGGCTCTCTCACCATCCCTCGGGGGGCAGATGAAAATATGGTCCAACCACCACTCTCCCACCATGGCAGTTCTCACCAGGCTGGAACAATGGAGCAGCCTGCTGTTCTCTCACAACAGCCCAGACAATAGTCAAGGACAATGGTCAGTGACAACAGAGAAATTGGATTAGAGCAGCAATAAATATCAAAGGTCTTTAAAGTGCAGAAGATAAAGTGCAAAGTCAGAGTTCAGAGATGTACAAATAGCAGAATCAGGAGATGTCCATGGAATAGGTAGAATTATTGGTTGAGGAGAACAGGCAAAGCAGAAGCCGAGAGGACCACCAGCAAGAACCAAACTAGGTCCTGCTGCCCACACAACCTCCAATGAAGGGGCTGAGAGACTCCCAGGGAGGATCAAAATCCACCCAGAGCTCTCAGCCAGTCCAGGCAGTGACTCCCAGGCAGCAGTAGATGAAGGCCTAAGGGGGCTCCGACCTCCACAGGGGCTCCTCCTCCAATGACTAAAAACTCCTTCAGCCCCTGCCTGGTCATCACCGGTCGCCAGGCCAAGCGCTGCCTTCCAGAGCGCCGCCCTGATCTTCGTTCTCTCCACTGTTAGTCCTGCCTTCTAAGATGTTAAATACCTTCTCAGCCACCTTATCCTTGCCCCAGCCCCCACAGCCGTCCTTCTTCGTGAGGCTCTCACCCTCACAAGCAGCAATGGAGCTCTCACCTCCATCGCCATTGCCACTAGCTCCAAGCTGTCTTCAAGATGTTAAATGCCTTCTCAGCCACCTCATCCTTGCCCCAGCCCCCACAGCCATCCTTCTTCATGAGGCTCTCACCCTCACAAGCAGCAACGAAGCTCTCACCTCCGTCGCCACTGCCACTAGCTCCAAGCTGTCTTCCACTGCCATCTCCGACTGCGCGGCAGCATGCACCCCATCTTCGGCGCGCTGCGCTCAGATAACAAGCCGATCGGGTGCGAGATAAGAACCGGCAGCTCTACACCCCCTGATCAGCACGCGACCATCTCCGACCCCCCGGACAGCCAGATTCCTAAGGAACAAGTCCAAGGAATTGGAGGAAGACTACCAGCCCCTTCCCAGCAGGCCGACAAAAGCTCCCATTCTTCGGAGCCTTTCACGCCCGGACCACCATCTTCGGGCATGCGCAAACCATCATAAGTTACCTAGAGAGGCTATATTAGATTCGCTAGAAGAAGGGTTAAAGATATAGTATACAGAATTACTAGGGATGAAGGGATGAAATTTAAAGGTAGAGAGGTGATTGTTCTTAAACAAGTCTCAAGAAGAATTCGTGAGGCAAGAAAAGAATATTACTTCTTGTCAAACTTCTTAAATAAGAGGAATATTCCTTTCAGATGGATTACTCCGGAAGGTCTACTAGTAACTTAGAAGGAAAAGAGGATAAAGATTGACACCTTATCTAAAGCCCAAGAATTTTTTGAACAGGTAGGGGGAACCATAGAAGAATTAAGTAGTCAAGATGATATTGAGAGCCAGGATGAAGCACAAGATAGAAATAATGGAAGGGAAAAGGAGAGGGAGGGGAAAGGTGATTTTGAGAAATTATCGCAAAGAGAAGTAGGAGCAAGAACGAGAAGCCAAACGTCAAACAGAACATAGTGAACTAAGAGTAAGAGAGAGGATGAATAAAGGAGTAAATTTAATTTCTATTAATATTAACGGATTAAATGACCCTGCAAAAAGGGAAAGAATGTTTCGCAAATTAGAGAAAATCTGCACCAATATAATCTGTCTTCAGGAAGTCCATATTAAAATAAAAGAACAGAGATGTCTAGAAAATAAGAAATTAGGGAAAAATATGTATCATTAGCGGAGGAAAAAAAGAGAGGAGTAGTTCTCTATGTGAAAAGAGACATAACATCCAAAATGATTTATAAAGACGATTTAGGAAGAATACTCATGGTAGAAATTGAGATACAGAGTAAAAAAAAATTGTTAGTTGGGATCTATGCCCCCAATAAATGCCAACATGATTTTTATAAAAAAACTGTATGGAAAATTAAAAGAATTTGATACACAAAGAATATGCATTATAGGAGATCTCAATGCAATATGTAATAAAGAACAAGATTACAATAGCGTTTATTATCAATATAAAAGAAAGAATATATTACCTAAACCTTTTTTTGAGATGGTGGAAGAATTGGAGCTGGTAGATGTATGGAGAAAAAGGAACCCGGACTTGCGACAGTATACATATTATTCCAGTCCTCACAATTCATGGTCTAGATTAGATATGGTCTGGGCAACCACGGAGTTATATAAGGAAATTCAAGATGTAAAAATTTTAGCTAACACATGGGCAGACCACAAACCAATCCTGATAACAATGAAAAGTAAATTACAAAATAAAAGTAGATGGTCTCTCAACGTTCAGATAATTAAAGAAGAAGATTTTCTTTCAAAACTGAGGGAAGAACTAACAAGTTTTTTCCAGTTTAATTACAATCAAGATACCTCATTGCAGAACTTATGGGATACAATGAAAGCTTATATAAGGGGAATCTCTATAGCTTATATTGCTAACAGGAGAAAAAAAAGAGGAGGGCAACGCTTGGCTCTACTGGAAAAATTAGAGAAATTGGAAAACCAGGAAAAAAGTGAGCAGAATGAAAAGCAAATATTAGCACTCAAACATGAGATTAACAATCTGGAACAGGAAGAGTTAATGCAAAAATTGCAATATGTAAGACAGAATTACTTTGAACATGCCAATAAATGAGATAGGTGGTTGGCATACAAATTAAAGAAAGAAAACCAAAAAAGAATGATATACCAGCTAGAGAACAGTGAGGGAGTGGTAGAAACAGACCCTGAGAGGAAAAAGGAAATTGCTAGGAAATACTTCCAAAACTTATACAATCAAGAAAAAATTGAATTAGATAAAATAGAAAAATATTTGAGTGAAAGAGATGTGAATATAATAGCAGGAAACCAAAAGGAGTCACTTAATAGGGAAATAACCTTAGAAGAATTGAGAGCGGTAACACAAAAACAAAAGAGTAATAAAACACCAGGCCCTGATGTTTGCCCAACGAGCTGTATAAAGAGATGGGTGAGACGATAGAAAATATTTTTTTGAAAGTCTGTAATGAGGTATTAGAGAGGGCAAACATGCCAGATTCATGGAAGGAGGCCTACATAATGCTAATCCCAAAGGAAGGAGCAGATGCTACTCAAATAAGGAATTATAGACCAATCTCACTATTGAATGCTGATTATAAGATATTCATGGCAATAATAGCCGAAAGGCTAAAGAAAATACTTCCTGAAAAAATACATTCTGATCAAAATGGATTTCTTCCCACAAGACAAATTAGACACAATGTAAGAATGGTCATAAATACATTGGAATACTATGAGGTGCACCCAGGAAGTCAGGCGGCATTGGTCTTTTTAGACGCACAAAAGGCGTTTGACAACCTAAATTGGGATTTTATGAAAATGCAATTCAAACTGATGGATCCAGGTGCTAAATTTTTAAATATGTTAAGCGCAGTTTATTCAACACAGAAAGCTAAAATATTGATTAATGGTGATGCAACACAATATTTTGAGATAAAGAAGGGGGTTAGACAGGGATGTCCTCTGTCCCCTCTGCTTTTTATTACAGTATTAGAAACCCTATTGGAAAGAATTAGAGACAATCCTAATATCAAAGGACTAAAAATTAAAAGTCAGGAATTCAAATTACAGGCGTTTGCTGATGATTTAGTGTTTATCATGGAAGAACCTTTAGATACAGGTCCATTATTAATAAATGAAATAGAAAAATTTGGAAACCTAGCGGGACTAAAAATAAACAAAGAAAAAACTAAATTATTAGTTAAGAATATGCTATATGCGGCCCCCGACCTCTGGAATCAACTGCCTCTGGAGCTCCGTCTGGCCCCTGATCTCCGTACCTTGAATTAAAAACTTGGTTGTTTGACCAACCCGGGCTGTGACCCTCCTTTGGGGGGAGGGATGGGTTTTTTAATATATTTTATTGTATTGTCATGTCTTATATTTGGGCTTGTTAGTTTAATGTCTTTTTAAATATTTATTGTTCTGTGTTTTTATTGTGAGCAGAGTCTTGAGATGGGGCAAGCATACAAGTTCAAATATAAATAAATAAAAATAAATAAATAAATAAATATAGTAAACAAAACCAATTACAAGAGAGAATAGGGTTACAAATTGTAAACAAAGTGAAGTAATTGGGTATATGGATGAGAGCTAGAACTTTAAAATTAGAAGATAATTATGAAAAGTTGTTGAAGCAAATTAGGAAAGATTTGGATAAATGGAATAAACTACAGATTTCGTTTTTAGGGAGAATAGCAACAATTAAGATGAATGTTCTACCAAAAATTTTATACTTATTCCAAACGATTCCCACATTATTAGACAAAAAATTCTTCAAGGTATTAGATAAAGTTGTCGCAAAGTTTATTTGGGCAGGAAAGAAAGCAAGAATTAAAAATACCTTTTCTACAGGATGCCAAAAGCAGAGGTGGATTTGGACTACTGGTCTGGGAATTATATTACAAAGCAGCCTCTTTAATATGAATAAAGGACTGGATAAAACTGAGAAACAAAAGAATATTAACAATTGAAGGTCATGATTTACATATAGGCTGACATGTGTTCCTTTGGAACCCTAATAATAAAACCCATTCATATTTTAGGAGACATATTATTCGTAATGCTTTAATTAAAGTGTGGACTGATATTAGGCAAAAACTGATAACTAGAATCCCAAGATGGCTCTCTACAATGGAAGTGATGTTTTACCCCAACACTTTAGACATCTCCAAAAAACTTAGGTACCATCAAATCTTAGACAAAGAAGGGAAATTGAAACCATTACAGGAGTTAGTGACACAAGGAATTTCTATAGATACTTGGTCTTATTTCCAAATTAAATTAAGATATAATAAAGACGTAAAAGAATATGGAATTGAATTAAATGACACACAGTTCGATAAGATTCTTATGAGCCCAGACAAAGGTTTGATATCTAAACTATACAATTTCTTATTGGAGCATGAATTTTCAGAGAACACCATCAAAGGACCCACGCTTGCCTGGGAAAATTTTTTTGGTCACAGTATAGAATTGGACGAATGGGAAGAAATCTGGCTTAAAAATCTTACACAAACTAAATCAGTGGCACACAAAGAAAACCTATATAAAATGATATACAGGTGGCATCTGGCGCCTTCTAGATTGGTGAAAATATTTCCAATGGCCAATCCTAAATGTTGGAAATGTAAAGAGAAGATAGGTACCTACTTCCATGTATGGTGGAGCTGCCCAAAAATAAAAAAAACTATTGGCTAAAAATAAAAAAATGGATTGAAGAGATCACTAAATGTGATCTGGAATTGAAGCTGGAATTGTTCCTACTAGGTCTGCCTGACATGAGATATTTGATAATACACCTACTAACAGTCGCAAGAATTGCATTGGCCCAATATTGGAAGTTGGCAGAAGTACCTTCATTACTGGTAGTTATATCTAAAACATACAACTGTGCCCAGATGGAGAGGATCACATTACAAATCAATGGGAAAGAAGATTTAGATTTCTACAGGATTTGGAGTAAATGGTATAATTGGGCAAAACAAAAAGGGGAATACAAAACCAGCTGATATAGCAGACTAAAGGAGACAGATTGTAAAGTGCTACGAATATACTTTCTTTTTTTTCTATTTGTCGATATGTAAATTAATTTTAAGCTTGGACAACTAATTTTGTGCTATATATGTAAATTAATAGTTCTACAAATAACAATTATAGGAATTCTATGTCTTTAATAAGAAGAGGTATTTAGATAAGATATAGACTTCGGGAATTACTCGATGGAACAGTTATTAACAGAAACAGGATGTACGTTTCATATTTTATACTGTACTACAGCGGGTCCTTCCGTAACTTTGCTCTTTACCTGTTTTTCCCACATTGAGAAAGTCGGCTAGAATTAAATATGTATCAGGATTTTTTTGCTTCGAACACAAAATTTGGAACATTGGGTTTTTTTGGTTTTTTTCTTTTTATTCGTTAAAGTATGCTTTCTTTTTGTTATTGTAACATTGTGTGTTAATAAAGTTAATAAAGTATTAAAAAAAAGACTGGCTAACAGTCAAAACAAAAAGTTTTTCTAGTTGAAGGCGGAGAGGAGTGACCAAGCAGCCTGAGACTTTCATTGGACAATGTGATCAGTGACACCTAAGAGGGGGAATATTTGACCTTTTAATTAGGTGAAAACCATGGAAACTTTTAGAATTTGTTTTCACTGGCTGTGCTGATATGATGTATCCATTAAGCATGTTCTTTGAGGAATCTACCTGCTTCAGAGTTCTACTTTTGATGGATGCATTACTCAGAATGCTGACACTAGAGGTTCACAGCTAGAGGTTGTGAAAAATATATACATTTCAAAACATAGGAGCAGATGCTCATTTGAGTCTTATTTGGTGAAAGTTTTGCAAGACTTTGTAAACTTCAAAACTAAGATTAGAAAATTTTTGTGAAAATTCATCTTTGATACTCAGATTATTCATATTGACAATCATATACATCCATTCTTGCAAAAAAAATTACCCCAGATTCTATTTTGCTAGATCCCACTTGATGTATATCATCAGAGGTAGTATTCAACCAGTTCACACCAGTTAGGGTGAACCAGTAGTGGTAATTTGGTGTGGGTTGCCGAATCGGTGGTGACCCCTGGCTGGCCATGCCATTGACCCGGTCGCTGGGTCGCCTGGTCGCTCACTTACTCTGGTTGCTCTCCTAGCTTTCCCTACCATGTGGCAGCTGTGGCACAGCTCAGGCGGATGTCCCAGGGCTGCTGCACATGTGCACTGCATGTGCAGCTGCTACACAGGCAGTGCACATGTGCAGCAGCCCCGGAACATCCCCTGCCTGCCTGCCCTCCTGGAGCATGTTTTCTTCCTTCTCCTGGCAGACAAGCCTCTTCGGCCCAGCCAGCAGCTGGGTGGTCAGATATCTCAGGGCTTTTTGCTTTCCTTGTTGTGAAATGCCTGCAACTGCTCCGTGCTATTTTCAGTGCGGCTGCAGTCCAGCAGCCACACCAAAGAAAGCACACTCTGTTCTATGTGCCAGGCCTGGCAAGTCCGAGCAGCCAGCGCATAAAACAGAGCAGCGCCGGGCGGTTGGAGAATTGGAGTGAAGCCGGAGATCAGTAGCTGCCTCTTTTGCAGTGAAGAAACCTCCCTGAATCGGCTGGCTGGTCATCTCCTTCTCTGCCTATTTGTTCTGTATGGCATGCCCAGGGAATGAGGCTGAGGCAATGGGGTGGTCTCTTGCTTAGATCCATGGGTTGGATCTAAGTCTGACCATGTTTTGGAACCAAGATTTATAGATCAGATCGTGACTGCACCAGTACCTCCATGCCCCACTTGCCAGCCAGGCCTTGTGACCCTCTTTCTCTGGGATCACACCCACCCAGTCATGTGACCATCCAGCCACACCTACCTGGCCCTTTGAGGGCAGCCATAATGCTGATCTGGCCCTAAATGAAATTGAGTTTGACACCCTTGCTTCTGAGAATGACTGTGTAGGAGGGAACGGATGAAATAATTTCTAATTGTACCATAGTAACTATGCCCAAACAATTTTCTCAATGGCCAAAGAGGGGACATTGCAATTAAACTGGGAAAGTTTATTGAATAACATGTGGGGAATCATCCCTACAAGAATTCGCTGATGATGTAAAGCTATTCAACACCACAGGCAATACTGCTACCCTTCAAAAAGACCTCAGCTATGTGTCAGAATGTTCAAACAAATGGCAACTTCAAATCTCAACAAATAAATGCTCTGTCTTACATATTGGCAAAAAAAATCAGAAAATAAAATACAAGCTGAATAGTCAAGACCTTGTTGATGATCCAAACTCTGTCAAGGACCTTGGAATACTCATCTCTAATTATCTAAGTGCTAGAGCCCACTGTAACTACATACCCAAAAAGGCATTAAGAGTTATTAACCTAATCCTATGTAGTTTTTTCTCTGGTAATATCACACTACTAACTAGGACATACAAAACATTTGCTAGACCAATACTCGAATACAGCTCATCAGTCTGGGACCCACATCATGTATCTGATATTAACACAGCTGAGAAAGTCCAGAAATATTTCACAAGAAGATTTCTACACTCCTCTACTCATTCCAGAATACCTTATGCTACCTGACTTGAAATTCTAGACCTAGAAAATCTAGAACTATGCCGCCTTCGGTCAGATCTAAGTATAGTATATAAAATCATACATTGCAATGTCCTTCCAGTCAATGAATACTTCAGCTTCAACCATAACAATACAACAGCACACCATAGATACAAACTCAAGGTTAACCGCACCAAACATGATTGCAGGAAATACGACTTCAGCAACAGAGTGGTCAATGTCTGGAATACTCTACCTGACTCTGTGATTTCTTCCCCTAACCCAAAAAACTTTAACCTTAGACTGTCTTCTATTGACCTCACCCGCTTCCTAAGAGGTCCGTAGGGGGCGTGCATAAGTGCACTAATGTGCCTACTGTCTCTGTCCTATTGTTTCTTTTATTTTTCTTATATGTATTCATTTCATATATTCACAACTATCTTTATCCTTATACTTATTATCTTGTAAGTGATTGACAAAATAAATAAATAAATAAATAAATAAATAAATAAATAAATAAAATAAAGCTGTTTCCTTAGGACAAGAATAGCATGCAAAAATAAATGAATTGACACAGTCTGCATCCAGAATACTGAATTAAATATTGAAATTAGTGAAATTATTTCTGCCCAACCATAGAAAGTTTCAGGTTAACACTTTGGGTTCAAGTTAGTCCTGATACCTGGAGACTGACTGGACTAGTCCCTTAAGTTTTGTTGACAAGATTTCAGAAGAGATTTGCTTTTACCTTCTTCCTAGAGAGAACGATGGACTCAAGATCACCCAGCTGGCTTTATGCTTATGTAGTACTAGAACTCATAATAGGAAAGTACCTTCCTCATGATACAAGACAGATATCTAAACATAGAATTATTTTTCTGTCCCTGTAATTATCATGAATAATAATGATTAATTCTCCACAGCCATTCTGGAGAAATACTGATTAGTTTTACTGTAAATTGGGAATGGGTAGATAATATAAATATCCGCAGTAAATTAACATTTTGAGTTAGAAATGAAGCATAGGTAATGGTTCTGGATGCTTTATACTGCAATAAACAGTGTTGGCATAGAATGTAAAGAGAATGAATTGTGAGTGGTCGTATCAGGGATGCTTCAGAATTGAATAAGGCCAACTATTTGATCACTTAATATTCTTTGAGAGTGATATTGATTCTTCTTTCAGTGTGGTTTCCTTACTTGGCATGCCACACAGAGATAGCGCAATGTATTATTAGTGATCTTCCTATTGCTCATCATTGGTACTTCCAAACTGAAGATGTCATCATTGGTGCCATTACATCACTTTTTATTATAGTGACAGATAAGCCTGATTTCAAAGAAAACCCTATTCTTCAATTTATTGATAAACCTATGTAGGTAAAAATGCCCTTTTCCCTAAATGCATGCTTATGAAAGTTATTTTTGAGCAATTTATAAATTAGGTTGTAATGCAACTATTTATTTCTAAAATACCACTTTTAGGTGATATGGGTGGCATACCAGTTTAAAAAGTTTGGGGCTCCGCTTGGCCCCTGATCTCCGCACCTTCCGCCATGATCTGAAGACCTAGTTATTCGACCAATCGGGGCTATGACCCTCGGTGGGTGGGGTGGTTATATACTTTTAGCATTTAACTTTTGGGCTTGTTAGTTTAATTTTTTCTTAACTATTTATTATTGTATATACTGTTGATGTTTTTAGCTGTGAGCCACCCTGAGTCTTCAGAGATGGGGCGGCATACAAGTCCCAAAAATAAATAAATAAAATAAATAAATAATAAATAAATAAAAATGAGAAACATTTCAATGATTGCAAAGCACTATGTCCAAATATATTTATTGATAATATTAGAATTGACAAGATTGTTTGTATTAAATCAAATCCTAAAAATAGAGCATTGATGTATACAATTAAGTAGGTGAACATTTGATTTCTGCATTTCTAAATGAATTGATTTTGCTATTGTAGATAATAGTAATATCGTTATTGTTCTTTCCTACTATTTTAACTTTAATGCTAGACTATTGTTGCTAAGAGAGAAAGAATAAAAATATTTGCTAAAGTAAGAGAAGGAGTTGCACATCAAGTATAGTGTTCTTTTAAGGTGGGGATGGGGAATCCAATATTTTAAATATAAAAGTTCATTTTTAAATTATTCATTTTTCTATGAACATACCATATGCATATGCACTGCAAAAAAAACCACAAATTCATTTGATGTTGATCATCAAAAATGCCGAGAGATATTATTTAAATTATGAATCAATGGTTGACTTCCAAAAAAATTATTTATGAATCACACCTTCTTTGCAATGTCTTTTTCAAATGTCTTTTTATAATACACTATATAATTCTTACAGGGTTTTCATTAAGCATTACCAGCATGTATTGGCATTCATATTTGCTGTGAAAGACATTAATGAAAACCTCCAGGTTTTGCCCAATATTACCTTGGGCTTCAAAACCCATGACAAATATAGTGGTAAATGGACCTTTCATACCATCATGGAACTTTTTCCCCCTATAAGCAGATTGATTCCAAATTATAAATGTGGCACCAAGAACAACCTTATTTCTGTCATTGGAGCTCTGTATCCTGAAGTCTCTCTTGATATGTCACATATTTTGGAAATGTACAAAGTTCCACAGGTAGGATATTTCATGAGTAATGAAACTTCAGGGTTACTTAGGTTCTTCAACATTTTTTATTTTATTTAAAAAGTACAGATTGATACTTCATTTGGAATATCTCAGTAGATAGATGCAGGTTCTTATAGACTGAAGTACTTTAAGTGAAAGTTTTAAACTTTATCGTTGAGATAATAACATTTGAGTGTCAGCTTTTGTGATTCAAACACCTTTGAACATCAGTTTATGTGACTCCAACAGAGCCCCTTTTAAGCCATTCCTCGTAGGCAACTGTCCAAAACAGGGCCTTGGTGGTGCAGGCTGTTAATAGCCTAGCATTTAGCTCCAGCTGCCTGTAATTATTGCAGGCTCAAATCCCACCAGGCTCAAGGCTGACTCAGCCTTCCATCCTCTCAGGGTAGGTAAAGTGAGGACCCAAGATTGTTGGGGGCAATAAGCTGACTTTGTAAAAATGCCGCTTAGTAATAAGCAGGCATATACAATGGAATGAAGGCTATTGCTGAGTGCATTGGGTTGTATCCCAAAAACTGTAAGCCTCCCTGAGTCTCCGGAGAAGGGCGGGATATAAATATGAATTAAAAAAAAACAGCCCTAGAACTCTTGACATAGGCTGAATCTTCAAATGACATCAGCAGCCTCCATGACATAAACAATCTAAAGAGAAGATCAATATTCATTTTTCAAAAAGGCAAAAAAGGGATTGTTCTTCTTCTCCCAAGGATTCATGCTGATGTTCTCTGTTAGCAATTCTGGGCAGAAATCTTCATTGTTTCTCAATTGTAATTTATACTCTGAGTCCAAGAATGCTCATTAGAAAGTTCTCAAACACTACTGTTTTCTGTCACCTTCTTGCATGGATCATTTCTGCACCATTCCAAAGCTGCACACGATGCTGATACCTATTAACATTCTGGGTGGTGTTTTCAATTTTACATAATCATACATTGATTGCATTTTTAAATTGATGAGAACATTTTTCTGCTTCCTGCAGAAGAACAACTTATAGTAATCACAATATTATGCATGAGGATATTATGCGTGAGAGGTTTTTAAAAACTTTTAAAAATTCACCTTAGGCTATTTGCTGATTACAGTCTGATTTCTTTTCTTTTCTACCCCTTGTGAATATAAGTGCATCATAATATTTGAATGTTTTCAAAGGCCTTCATTATGCCTAATTAATGTTTATGTACAGTACATTTTTGACTGTTTTTCTTTTACTGATGACAGTCCTGAAAGACAGAGGTTAACTGCCACTTCAATAGCTACACTGTCATTTCTTCTTAGGAATCCTGAATTCTATCTCAATAATCACAAATTAAGAGAAGGTATCCCAAACTCTTTAATAGATTAAAAACACCTGACACAACAATTCCTTTCCATATAATTCATCTTAGATAAATTTATAGATGGAGCAATCTATTTTTTTGAACCCCAAGATGTTTGAATTACATTTCTCCCTTTTTGTGTCTCTCATTTTTGACCTCCCATCTAATTGCTATATTTCTAGTTTGTGTATAGCTCCCTTCCAAAAATGGAGAAGAAAATCCAGAAGATTTCTCTCTATGAAATGGTCCCAAATCAGGAACATCAATACGAAGGTCAGCTATTGTTGCATTTCAGATGCATCTGGATCGGTATTCTGGTTAAAGAAGAACTGATAGAAGGATTTCAGCAAAACATACTTCCTTTGTTTTCTAAATCTGGTATTTGTTTTGAATTCTTAGAAAAACTTACACCTTTTTTCATCAATGCTATTTTTGATAGAATGAAACAATTGTTGGAATTGTATGAGATTATCATGAACAGCAAAGCCAATACAGTGATAGTCTATGAACAAAATGTTTTACTTTTGAGGTTGTTGTTATATTTACCTTATATGGAAGAAGTAGTTACAAAGCCTAAAGCTAAAGTGTGGATTCTGATCTCTGAACTGGATCTTGCTTCCTTCGTATTTCAAAAGGGATGGGATATGCAAATCCTCCATGGTGCTCTTTCCTTTACTGCTTACTCCAATGAAGTTCCAGGATTTCAAACTTTCCTTCAAAATAGGAATCATTTATTCATAAAAGAAGATTTGTTTGTGAGAGAAGTGTGGGAACAAGCATTTGGTTGTGATTATCCCACATCATCTGCGATTGAAGATAGTACTTGCACTGGAGAAGAGAGATTGGAGAGCCTTCCAGCAACTCTTTTTGAAATGAGCATGACTGGCCATAGTTACAGTATATGCAACTCAGTCTCTGCTGTTGGATATGCTCTACATGATATGCAGTCAAGTCTACAAAAATATAGAATGCTAAAGAAGGCTAAATTTCACCGTGAAAATCAGCACCCCTGGTAGGTAAAGTAGTTTATAAAAAATAAAAGCATTATGTTTAAGTCAGTTAATTCAAATGTTTAATTATATGTGGCATGAATATATATTTTACCAAAATTTTATGAATTCATTTTTCCATCTATCTTTTTTCTCTTTACTGGGTTATAGAATTGGAATATCTAAACATTAAACAGTTAAGTAGTGCATCTATTGCTCTCTCTTTCTCTCTTTCTCTCTCTCTCTCTCTCTCTCTCTCCCCTCATCTGTACACAGAGATTAAAAGGCTTATCCTACTCACATGAGAAAAATTCACATAACATAAAGCAGTTCCTCCAAGATCTCTTTTGTGGTGTCCAGAAACTCACAGAAGGTTTCACAGTCAATTGAATGGACATTCAATAACTTAGTAGCTGGATTATAATTGTAGTTAATAATTGAAGGCAATGATTCACTCATTCATTCATTTATTGGACTCATGTGCCGCCCTTCTCCCTAAGGACTCAAGGAGGCTCACAACATTAAAATACAAATACAGAATAAATTAATTAAAACAGTATTAAATTTTAAGCCCAATAAACTCTAAAACCCACAAACTAATCAAAACACAATTAAAACACAGTTAAAATACAATTAAAAACCCATCCCTCTCCTCTTCAGTCCAGGCCAGATTGCTGAAAGATGCAGGTCTTCAGGTCACGGCGGAAGGAACAGTGGTCCGGGGCCAATTGGAGCCCCAACGGGAGCTGGTTCCATAGGGTGGGTGCTACCACAGAAAAGGCCCTGCCCTTGGGGGTCACCAGCCAACACTGTCTGGCCGACAGCACCCCAAGGAGGCCCTGTCTGTGGGAACGTACAAGGCGAAGGGACGTCGATGCTGGCCTGCAAGTACCCCGGACCCAAGCCATGCAGGACTTTATACATTAACACCAGCACCTTGAATTGCACCCGAAGGGCAACCGGCAACCAATGCAGCTCGTGCAGGAAGGGTGTAATGTGGGAGTATCGGGATGCTCCCATCACCACCCGCGCGGCCGCATTTTGAACCAGTTGAAGCCACTGAGTGGTCCGCAAGGCTTCCTCCTCAATTGGTTCACAGAGGAGGGGGCTTTATTCACCACAGACCTGGCATTTACATAGACCAACCTAAGCCCAGGGACCTCACCTCCCATATCCCTGGAGGAGTGGGCGGAACCAGGAGGGTCGGAGCGCACCACAGCTGGAAGATAGCGGGGGCATGCTCCCAAAGCATGATACGGCCCTTCGTTTCACCATCTCCTGCCATTCCCAATTGCCCTGGGAATTGCAATCTCCACCCTGTTACCCAGGGTCCCAGAGCCCCCCCACCCATCTGTCACTGCGTTTTTTTGGTTTGTCTGTTCAAGCTTCTAAGCTCATATTCTAGCAAGCAGGTGTCTGATAGCCAGCACTGTGTTATCTTGTCTCCATAGTAATAAGATAAGAAAGTCTTGTGATGTTTTGATCCACTGCGCATGTGTACAGAGTTTATACTTCACTTCCTTTGTAACTTCCGTTATATTTCCCTTTGTTCTTTTTCTATATGTCTTGGTGGAGATTAGGTTGCAAACATGTAGCTCTGTTAGGTTTTCTTATTTTATAAATAAAAATGTTTCTGGGTCTCAATTTTATCATCATTGACAGCAGAGAAGAACACGGTCTATCACCTCTAATTAGCAGGGATGTTTTGGAAGACTTTTTACTCCCTGGCAAAAGGTTTTTCCAAGCCTTTGGAAATGGTAGCAGAGAAAGGCTTGACATTGGTAGAGAGGATGGTTTTTTCAAAGCTTCAAGCTTAATTATGTTTTTCTTTGCTCGTTGTGATGATAGGGCTTATTTTTAGTTAGTTCCTCTGGTCTGAGGACCTGGTGAATAACTGCAAGATAATGCCTCGAAAGAAAGCAAAGATGAAACAAAGGAGGACTCCGTCCAAGGACGATTTATGGCAGCCACTCCCACATACTTCTGCCATGGAAGAGCAACAAGAGACCAGGTCTGTAAATTCTTCCTATATCTATGATGCATGTATACAAGCTCAGTCTGCAAAAGCAAATGCTCAAGATTATGAATTACTTGGAGCAAAGCCTAAAGTTGTACAGTCAGCTGAGCATTTTTCACCCAAAGAGAAAGGTGAACTTCTTTATTCTCCAATGACTCCTGAACAGACAATTAAGCAGAAGGCTGTGCAGGATTATTTTCAGTCAATTGAATTTTTTGAAGAGAGTGTGAAGCAAGCCAAGGCTTTTGCATTATCTCTTCAGGCAGATATGGGTGTGGTTAAAGTTCCTGAGCCCTCCATCTTGCCTTCTTCTTGGAAGCCAAGGGTCCACCCACATTTTGGTCACATGGGTGTGGTGTCAGACAAATCAGAGCTGAGAGCTGTGCCTACATCATGTGGAATGTCTTATGATCTTGACTCAGCAACAGCTCCTTTGTTTTCTAATGTTGTAGTGCCATCTGCTGATGAAATGCATGCAATAAATGAACATAAAAAAATTCTACACAAATCTATTGATGAGATGTTAATGAGGAAATCTTTTTTACGAGATTTTATATCTCCAGTTATGCAAATGCCTCCTGTGGCTTCACAAATTGCATCAACTCGGCTTCCTGATATAGCTGCTAGTAAAATGCTTCAGATGCAGATGCCAGCACCCACTGCAACCTGCTCAAATACCAATAGCAGCTCAACAGCAACAAGTCCACATGCAGCCCCAAATGCATTTAGCAGGTCAACCAGTGCCAGCACCAGTGCCAGCTCCAGCGCCCCCTGGTGGCCAAGCAGGTATTGCTCAGCACACAGTTGATCATGTATGCAGAATTTTAACCAAAGAAGAAGCACTCATGCAAGCCATGCCACATTTGAAAGGACCACCTGCATCAAGAGCTCCAGCGAGGCGTACCTTCTGAGAAAGAAGCTTCATTCCAAGGATGCCAAGAAGTTATATCTGTGATCGTGTGGGACATGCCACCCAGGATTGTCCCAAACAATCTCAAGCACCCGCCAGGTACCAGCCCAGAGGAACAGATTCCAAAGGCAGAGGCAGAGGTGGAGGACAAGGTCGTCACGGTCCCAGGCGTGATCTACAAGCTCCACACCTCACATTGGCGTTAACCAACGATCCACAATCTGATCCAGAGTATGACAGATGACTTCTCTGGACTTTAGACAGTGGATCAGCAGTGCATGTTACCTACAGAAGAGATCTGTTCACAGAGATGCACGAGCCTGAACCTGACATGTGTGAACTGTACACTTTTTCAAATTATCCTGTTCAGGTCAAGGGAAAAGGAACTGTTTATATTGAAGAGCTCGATGCATTGATTCCTGATGTTTATTACATACCAACAGCAACCTGCAGTTTGCTTAGCCAAAGTCATTTGTCGAGGGTGTCCAAGTACCAGGTTCACCATTTTGAAAAAGCAAGTTATGTGGTGAAAGAGGGTAATATTGTTGCTGAAACCATATTAATTGGTGGTGTTTATTACCTAAAGCCAAAGTCTAACTGCAAGCACAGGCAAGTATAAAATTTCCAAAGGAGAGCACAGGCCCAGAGAGATGTCTCAGAGAGAGATCCTGTTGCTACTCCAAAGGCTCCTAAAGCCAATAAAAAGAAAGAGTTTGCTCAAAGCAAGCCTGAGGTTTCTAATAAAAATGTTGAAAATTCACTAACAGGTAAACCTTTGCATTCCAGGTGTATCCATAAGTGGCATAGACGTTTGGGACATGCCAGTTTTTGTGTTCTCAGAAAGATGCCGGAATTTGTGAAAGGTTTTGATCTGAAGGGGTGTAAGGTGTTTTTGGATTGTGCTGTCTGCAAGAAAGCCAAATCAAAGCAGCAGCTTTTCCAAAACACGCAACACGCCTGTCAACACGCATTTTTGATTTGGTACACACTGACATAGTAGGTCCATTTGCACCAACACTTGGTGGCAAAATATATTTCTTAACAATTGTTGATAATTATTCTAGATAAGGATTTGTATTTCCTATGAAGGAAAAATCAGAGACCTTTCAGATCTTTAAAAACTTTGCAACTTATGTCAATACCCAACACAATGTTCACATCACTAGAATTCAAAGTGATCGCAGTGCTGAATTCATGTCTCAGCGTTTTCAGGACTGGATGCGTAAGAATGGAATTCTGCACCAGAACTCAGCCCCTTATGTTCCTCAGGAAAATGGAGTGGTGGAATGCCGAAATGGGGTTCTACAAACCATGATGCATTGTCTCCTAGAAGATGCTAATCTCAGTCTCCCATACTAGGGTGAAGATATTAAATATGCAAATTACATTATTAACCACATCTGGAGTAGTGTAATAAATTAGACTCCTTTCTTCAAGTTATATGGATGTAGACCCGATGTCAAAAACATCCATATTTTTGGTGCATATGCTATGGTGAACATTCCCTTAACTCAAAGAAGCAAAGGAGGTCCAGCAGCAAAAATTATGAGATTTATGGGTATTGATGCCAATTCAAAATGGAGCAAATTCGTTGACTCCAGACATGTAATTGTGATTTCTCAGTCCTTCAATTTTGAGGAAGATGCTGACTGGTCCAGGATTCACTCTAATGATCCTGGCATTTATTTTCCTAGAGATGATGTTACTGATGTCATGCAGCCTGATGATCAAGATTCACAGATGGATGTTCCATCAACTAGTTCTTCTCAATCACATGTTCCATCTTCATGAGCCATTGATGCTGAGGCTAGCGACTTTGAAGAAGACGAGAATGAAATAGAAGAATAATGGACAGTTGTTTCGAGACATTCCAAGAGGACCATGAAGGGAATTCCCCCGAAGCGATATTCATGGCAATTGACAAAAGCACCTTTACTTTTGATTTGTGCTGTTACACTGCCTCCTGACAAGTTCACACAAATAAAGCATCTTCCTGATTCAGAGCAAGAGAAATGGTATGAGGCAACGCAGGCTGAAATGGACAGTCTAAAGAAATTCAAGGTGTTTAAGCCTGCAAGTCCTCCAGCAGTTATCTAGAATAATTATCAACAATTGTTAAGGAATATTTTTTACCACCAAGTGTTGGTGCAAATGGACCTACTATGTCAGTGTGTACCAAATCAAAAATGCCTGTTGACAGGCATGTAGTGTGTTTTGGAACAGCTGCTGCTTTGGATTTGGCTTTTTGCAGACAGCACAATCCAAGAACACCTTACAGCCCTTCAGATCCAAACCTTTCATGAATTCCAGCATCTTTCTAAGAAGACAAAAACTGGCATGCCCCAATCGTCAATGCCACTTATACACCTGGAATGCAAAGGTTTACCTGTTAGTGAATTTTCAACATTTTTACTAGGAACCTCAGGCTTGCTTTGAGCAAACTGTTTCTTTTTATTGGCTTTAGGAGCCTTTGGAGTAGCAGCAGGATCTCTCTCTGGGCCTGTGCTCTCCTTTGGATATTTTATACTTGCCTGTGCTTGCAAGTTAGACTTTGGCTTTAGGTAATAAACACCACCAATTAATATGGTTTCAGCAACAATATTACCCTCTTTCACCACAGAACTTGCTTGTTCAAAATGGTGAACCTGGTACTTGGTTACTCTCGACTTTGATTAAGCAAACTACAGGTTGTTGTTGGTATATAATAAACATCAGGAATCAATGCATCGAGCTCTTCAATATAAACAGTTCCTTTTCCCCTGACCTGAACAAGATAATTTGAAAAAGTGTACAGTTCACACATGTCAGGTTCAGGCTCGTGCATCTCTGTGAACAGATCTCTTCTGTAGGTAACATGCACTGCTGATCCACTGTCTAAAGTCCAGAGAAGTCATCTGTCATACTCTGGATCAGATTGTGGATCGTTGGTTAACGCCAATGTGAGGTGTGGAGCTTGTAGATCACGCCTGGGACCGTGACGACCTTGTCCTCCACCTCTGCCTCTGCCTTTGGAATCTGTTCCTCTGGGCTGGTACCTGGCGGGTGCTTGAGATTGTTTGGGACAATCCTGGGTGGCATGTCCCACACGATCACAGATATAACTTCTTGGCATCCTTGGAATGAAGCTTCTTTCTCAGAAGGTACGCCTCGCTGGAGCTCTTGATGCAGGTGGTCCTTTCAAATGTGGCATGGCTTGCATGAGTGCTTCTTCTTTGGTTAAAATTCTGCATACATGATCAACTGTGTGCTGAGCAATAGGCATTTTATTAATCTTTGAAATGGCATCTTTCCATTCATAATTCAAAGAGTTAATAATAATGCTGATCATTTGAAAATCATCTACAGCATAACCTTGTTTAGCAATTTCTTTTCTCTTTCCTTTCATTTTAGTTAAATGTTCTCCAATAGTTTCACCTGGTTTTAATCTTGAACCATGAAATTCAGTTACGAGTAAACATGTAGATTCAATTGAAACAGGCCTGTAACATGCTTCTAATTGACCCCAAATTTGTTGGGCAGTTGCATCAGGTGAAAAAATAATCTGCAATTCAGTGTCCATTGACATCAATAATGTTGTGCATGCTTTAGTATCCAAGTCACTTATTTCAGGAGGCCAAGGTTGTGGTGGAGGAGTAAACACCATATTGTGGGTACCTTCTCTAGGAAGTAAAATGCCAACCTCACTGACCCATGCCTTGTAATTTCATCCTGAGAGCTTTAATTTTGAATCACCAGTCAGTGGGGTGATAGAAATTTGCAGAGGAACATGTATAATTTGTGCTGGTTGAGTAATACCTGCTTGGCCACCAGGGGGCACTTGAGCTGGCACTGGTTGACCTGCTAGATGCATTTGTGGCTGTGCCATCACTGGTCTAACCCGTGGCTGTATTTGGACTTGTTGCTGTTGAGCTGCTATTGGAATTTGAGCAACACCAATTTGGCCTGCTAGAGGTGCTGGCATCTGCATCTGAGGCATTTTACTAGCAGCTATATCAGGAAGCCGAGTTGATTCAATTTGGGTAGCCACAGGAGGCATTTGCACAACTGGAGATATAATATCTTGTAAAACAGACTTCTTTGAAACTGATTTTTGTACATTTTCTTGCATTGAATGCAATTCACCAGCAGATGGTTCTACAACATTAGAAAACACAGGAGCTCTTGCTGAGTCAGGGTCATAAGACAAACCATGTGATGTAGGCACAGCTCTCTGCTCTGATTGGTCTGACACCACACCCATGTGACAAACTTGTGGGTGGACCCTTGGCTTCCAAGAAGAAGGCAAGTTGGAGGGCTCAGGAACTTGAACCACACCCATATCTGGCTGAAGGGATGATAATGGAAAGGCCTTGGCTTGCTTTACGCTCTCTTCTAAATAATCAATTGATTGCAAATACTCTTGCGCAGCTTTCTGCCTCATTGTCTGCTCTGGAGTCATTGGAGAATAATAAATTTCACCTTTCTCTTTGGGTGAAAAATGCTCAGCTGACTGTAAAACTTTAGGCTTTGCTCCAAGTAATTCATAAATTTGAGCATATGCTTTTTCAGACTGAGCTTTGCATTGGGAAGTAGCATAGCATGCATCATCAAAAGGATAATTTACCAACCTTATCTCTTGTTGCTCTTCCACAGCAGCTTTTTCCAGACTTGAAACAGAAGAATGTGGGAGTGACTGCCATAAATTGCCCTTGGACGGAGCCCTTCTTTTTTTCATCTTTGCTTTCTTTCGAGGCATATCATGCAATTATTCACCAATTCCTCAGATCTGGTGAACTAACCGACTAATAGCCTTATCAGCAAAGGAAAACATAATTAAACCAAATGCTACTACCATTGTCAAGGCTAAAAAAACCTTTTGCCAGGGAGTAAATCTTCCAACACATCCCTGCTAAATTAGAGTTGATAGTCAATGCTGATAAAATTAGACCCAGACAGTAATCTAAGAAACATTTTTTATTAGTTACAGAATAAGAAAACCTAATGAAGCTCCATACTTGGCAGCTTCCTTAATCTCACACCAAAGGCATATAGAAAAAGAACAAAGGAAAAGTACAACGGAAGTTAAAGGAAGTGAAGTATAAACTTTTACACATGCGCAGTAAAACAAAACATCACAAGACTTTCTTATCTCATTACTATGGAGACAAGATAACACAGTGCTGGCTAGCAGACACCTGCTTGCTATAATATGAGCTTAGAAGCTGAAACAGACAAACAAACAAAAAAGCAGTGACAAACATAAAATGCCAACTCACATTATCAAAGTCTTTTTGAGCATCTAAAAACATCAAAGCCATTTGTTTTTCACGGTGTGCCTCATAGTATTCCAGAGTGTCCAGAATTATTCTCATATTATGTTTAATATGTCTCTTTGGCAGAAATCTGTTTTGATCAACATGTATAAAGTTATTTAAATATCTTTTCAATCTTTCTGCCAAAATTGAAGCAAAAATTTTATAGTCTGTATTTAGTAGGGAAATAGATCTATAGTTTTTAATTTGCTGTGAGTCTGTATCTTCTTTTGGTATAAGTGTGATATAAGTTTCTGACCATGTCTTGGGTATTCTCTTCTTTAACATAACTTCATTCATAACTTCTAATAGTTGGAGGTTCAACACCTCCTGAAAAGTCTTGTAAAATTCCACTGGCAGACCATCTGGACCTGGTGTTTTCCCTGTATTTTGTTTCTTTAGAACTTCTGTTAATTCCATCATTGTTATATTCCCTTCTAGCATTATTTCAATGTCTTAGGGTATCTGTGGTAATTTTGCCTTTTGTAAATATTGTTTAATTTTTTCTTCTTGAATGTTTTCTTGATAATACAATTTTCCATAGTAATCTTGTATAATTCTTTTCTTTTCTTCACTTCCATAGCAAACATGTCCTTCTTCATCTATTAAATGACTAATTCTCCTTGATTCTCTTTCCTTTCTAAGTTTATAAGCTAACCAGCTTCCTGGTTTATTTGCGTCTTCAAAATAATTGTGTTTAACATTTTTAATCTTTTGAGCTAACTCCTCTTTTTCCATTAATCCCATTTTATGTTTAGTTATATCCATTTTAATTTTAATGTCTTTTTTTTGCAGAAATTTCTGTAATTCTTTTTCTAATTTTTTATAATCATCTTCCAATATTTTAAAAGTCTTTTTCTGTTTAATATTTCTTTTCCTTGTATAGTCAACCCCATTCTGGAAAGCGGAATAAGGGGCGGTCTGAAGATGGACTATGCCCCTCTCTTTCAGCCAGTTAGAGAACTGAGCAGAGTTAAATTCTGTTCCTCTATTGGTCAAGATCTTTTGTACCTTGACTTTGTGTTGGTTTTCTACCAAATTGTAGAATTCCTTAAATTTGGAGAAAGCCTGATCTTTGGATGGTCACGTAGTTGGAGAGGTGTTAAAAATAAACAATCTACCATACTATTCTCCCGTTGTGAGGAGTAAGGAGTCTGGGGTCAGCAACCAAGTTGATGCTGATGACTCAGATGGAGAGTCTCAGCCAAGGCCAGAGGTCAAGGCCAAAGTTTACAAGGAAAAGAAGGGGTGCAATTGCATTTGCACAGGTAACACACAGAGCACCAAAGGTGTGAGGTTTAACCTGGAGTACAGTGATGAGCAAACAAGGGACACCAATACAGCAATCCCTCGTGTAAACAGCACTTCTATGTTGGCATGCTCACAAAGCTTGAGGGTACTAAGTGAATTGTGTTCTATTTTAGAAACATATAAAATGTCACTGACCTCCCCAAGTCCAGGGATGTACACCTTTCCTATACCTCTGGCTTTTGTTTTAATACCATTTGCCACTGTGACACTGCAATCATAATCAAGGTATTAGTCATCACATATAAAGTCCTTCATGGCTTGGGTCTGGGGTACTTGCGGGAGCGTGTCCTGCCAGCATCGACCTCCAATCACCCTGTATGCTCTCACAGGCAGGGCCTCCTGGGGGTGCCGTTGACCAGACATTGTCAGTTGGCGGTGCCCAGGGGTAGGGCCTTCTCTATGGGAGCACCCACCCTGTGGAATCATCTCCCCTTGTAGCTCCAGTTGGCCCCTGACCTCCGTTCCTTTCGCCATGACCTAAAGACTTGGTTGTTTCAACAGGCCAGCCTGGACTGAATGGGGTGGGGGTGGGGTTTTTTAAATCTATTTTTAGTTTTAATCGGGTTTAAATTTTATTGGGCTTAGTTTAGTTTAATTTTATTGTAATATTTGTATTCTTGTTTTTTATTGTAAGCCACCCTGAGTCCCTTGGGAGAGAGGGCGGCCTATAAGTCCAATAAAAAATAAGAAAAAAATAAAATAACCTTTGAGACTTGTGAACAAGTGTTTGTCACTTACCATGTGCCTGCTTGCGCCACTGTCCAGCAACCATAACTGTTCACGTTGCTCCTTAGCGAGCCTTGGATAGGTTGTCTCCACCATGCTGGCAAAATTATTTGCTAGGTCAAACCTGTCCCTTTTATTACCTTTCCTGGGTCCCTTGCCACTTTTCGGGTTGAAAGGGTTCTCCTGAGGCCTCCTTTGAGGTGTGGGTGACCTTCTTCTGTACCTGTTGCCAGAAGGTACCCTTTGACTCACTCTAACACCTATATTGCATGGACAGTCCCTCTTATAGTGGTCCTTTGACCCACAACTGAAACATTCCCCGACAGTATTGACATTATTTGGAATGTTAGGTCTTCTAGTGATCCCCATTTCCTTGTGGAAGGCTGCCCTGTCCTTCCTTAGATTGTATTCTGCAATTAACCTGCCTGACAGAACTTCCAGGGACATACCATCATAACTGGAATTGTCTAGCTGGGATATAAAATTGTCCCAGCTAGAATCCAGCAAATTAATAACTATACTAATTAAGCTCTGCTCTGACATGGGCTCTCCCCTCAATGTTAATTCCTCCCTCATTTTACTGAGTTCACAAAGATGCTCACTCATATCCATCCCTGACCTTAATTTTGCAGAATTGAACTCTCTGGAAATTCTGGCAGTTGTATTATAATTCCTGGAATAAAATAGGTTAAATAATTTTTCCCATATTTGATAAACTGAGGGATACTGGGATATAATACAGGATGAACACTTAGCAATAATAAACAAAAAAAATATGGTGCAGTAGGTCAGTTTCCAGTGTCCATGGCTTAGGAGGGGGATCTAATAATAGAAATAAGGCATTCTCCTTCATAAATAACACTTGCACCTCTTTAGACCACTCTGATAGGTTTCTTCCTGAAGTTGACAGTCTTTCAAAGCCAGCCGGCAAAAGGTTTGAATTCACGGGTATAGAATAAGCTTGTTGTTGCTGTCCATGGTGCTGAAGGCCTCTATATTGACAGAATGGCAGAGGTATAGAAATAGCTGGCTTAGTTCCTATTGGCCAGCAATCTGACAGTTGCTTCTCCCAGGTGGGAGGGGTTGGAGCACCAAACTGTGCATGCGTGAAGCTCATTTTGTGCCAGACTTCATGGGGGAAGGAGCTCTCTGGCTGAGCTCTGAAGGTAGGCCTTGGGCCAGCCCCTGAAGCGCCAGTTTCAGCTGTCGAGCTGCGGGGAAGGCCTGGGAAGGCCGAAGATGCCGCAGAAGATGCCGCCATCACCGGGATGGGTAAGGAGCAGGCTGCAGTTGCTGGAAAGACATCGGGAAGGGCCGCTCTCATGTGGTAACTGGGAGGGAGTTGCAGACTGGTCCCAAAAGCCGTGGTGAGTGTCTGGATGGCACGATTGATCTCTAGCTCAGTAGGCGAGTTGGATGGATGTACTTATTGGGCTGCCGCAACCGGACTGGTCACCTGGTCATGGGTCCATGTGGCCTGGGCTGGTGACATGCATGGCGTGGTTGGGTTCAGTGGTGCCGCTGTCACCAGAGAAGCCAATCCCGGGGTTGGCTGGTCGCTTTGGGTCACCACAGCAGTTGGTGCTGCCAGGTGGGTGACCCCGATGCCGGCGCCCCCTTGCCATAGCGGGTTGCTGGGAGCTGGCAGAGAGGCGGGAAGCACCATTTTTTATTGCGGGAAATTTGAAATAAACAGTTCACGGTTTCCTGCCCACACGCTGTCATCGGCAAAAGGGGTTGCAGGGCAGGACTGGGTGGCCCTGCAACCTGCCCTGGTGCCTTCTTGGGTCCCAGTCCTGTCTCTGACCGTTGCCTTTAGTGCCATCTGCCTGAGTAGATTGCTGAGGTCGGTGGCTGGGTCTCTGCTTGCCGGTTGCAAGCCGAATGCCTGGAGAACAGCCGACCTCATTTCCTCCCTTTCTGCCAGGCTCATGGAGGAGATAGGAAGGGGCATCCTTTCCATCTCAGGTTCTTCATCCATCACTCTGAAAAGAGTTGAGCCCAGAAGAGTTCAATCCAGAACTTGTTTATTGATTACAAAGAGTAAAAACAAATAAATAGTTTCAAAAAGCAATAGCCTGTGCTTCTTCTAAGAATCCTTAGAGTCCATAAGTTTTAATGTTCATCTATATGACCAGAGTTCCAAGAGTCCTTTCCTCAGAAAGGGGAGGCAAAGCACTTCCAGCTAAGAAGTTGTTGCTTGCCAGAACGTTTTTTATTTATTTATTTTTATTCATATTTATATCCCGCCCTTCTCCGGAGACTCAGGGCGGCTTACAATTTTTGGGATACAACCCAATGCGCTCAGCAATAGCCTTCCTTCCATTGTATATGCCTGCTTATTACTAAGCGGCATTTTTACAAAGTCAGCTTATTGCCCCCAACAATCCTGGGGCCTCAGTTTACCTACCCCGAGAGGATGGAAGGCTGAGTCAACCTTGAGCCTGGTGGGATTCAAGCCTGCAATAGTTACAGGCAGCTGGAACTAAGTGCTAGGCTATTATCAGCCTGCACCACCAAGGTGCAGGCTGAACAGAAGAAGCCAGAACTGAACAGAACTAGCCAGAACTGTCAGGGACTTGGGACTGACTTGGAACTGACTAACTGCCAATGAGGCAGCTCCTTATATACTTCTGAGCCAAGTGAGGCGGAGTCAAGAGAAGCCAGTAGATTCAAACTACAGCTGTGCTGTGATTGGCTCATGTGAACTTTCAAACCTGAGCCAGTGGAAAGAGCACAGCAACCATGGAAATTCCTTCCACACTTTATAAGAGGGTTTTGTTGCTCTAGTAGATCTTACTTCTCATTGCTCTTCGGGCACACTGCCTACTGCACCTTTTTCTTTTTCTTTTTCAATTACTGCTATACACTCCTTTTGAAATTCGATCAAAGGCTCTTCTTTTCTTATATCTTCCTCTTTTCCTCTAATGTATTCATAGTAAAATAATTCCGCCTTTTCCACCATATCAATTCTATGTCTTTGTTCCCGCCAAGTAAACAAGAGACCTTCTGGTATCAACCATCTGTAATTTACTCCTCTTTTAAGCAACTCTTTAGTCAGAAAAATATATTCTCTTCTCATCTCTCTTACTCTTCTTGGTACCTGTTTCAACACCACAATTTCTTTGTCTTTATACTTTAACGTCTTCTCTCTTGCCACTTGCAGTATTTGTGTTTTAATAATTTTCTTAGTAAATCTAATATGAACTTCTCTTGGTAACTTATTCCTTATTGCATATCTTGTATAGACATGAAACACTTCATCCATTCCATCCATCATTTTCTCTTCAATTATCTCTAGTGCCTCCACCAGTATTTCTGTCATGTTTTTAGCAAGGTTTTCACCCTTGTCTTCCTTCACATTTGGAAATCTCAGGTAGAATTCTGACCTGTCTATCTCCCATCCCAATGGTTCTTCCTGCCTTTTTCACCTTTGCTCAATCTAGTATTGATATCTCCAATTTCCTTGTCTCTTTGTTCTTCTTGTTCTTCAATTTTCTTGATCCTTTCCTCATATTTCATCATCATCTGTTGAATATCTTCCACTTTCTCATCTGTCTTTTCAATTTTCTGTTGAATATTCTTGACTTTCTCATCTGTCTTTTCCGTTCTTTTCTCAATATTCTCTATTGTCCTTTCAATATTATCTGTTTTTACTTGTAAGTTTTGAATTCCTTGCATAATCATCTGTAATGTCACTTCCTTCTCCTTTTCCTTCTCCTGTTGCAATATCATCTGTATTGATCATTGTCCCCCAGATGGTGAGGAGGTAGGAGTTGGTATTTGAGAAACTGGAGCTGTTGTTTTTCTACCCATTTATAATTATTTTCAAATAAAAAAAGTCAAAAACAAAAGTCAGGAAAAGACAAAAATGAGAGATGGGTGGGGAAAAAAGGAAAAAAGGACAGGAGTAAACTGCTACTCCAATAATAAGTAATTAAAACAAGAAAAGAAAAAATAGAAAAGAATAAAAGTAAAAGGGAAATCTTCAGGTTCTTGTACACCTTAATCCAATTAATTCCAATTATGTGCAAAAAAGGGGGAAAAGAGAAGAAAAAGAGAAAAATAATAATCCCTTGTTTTAAAAAAGAAAAAGAGAAGGGGAAAAAAAGAGCACCAAAAAACAAAATAAAATGAATAGGTAAGGAAAAGAATAAAAGAAAAAAAATATAGTCTGGTTCCTGGGTTAAAAAGCTAAGATCCCAACATAAAAATCCAACTAGCAGGGAAGTGAAAAAATATAATAATAATAACAAAGCATTCCATTAGGCGAGTCACTGCCACTAAATGTCCAAGGCTCTAAGATAAAACACTTCACATTCTTCAATTCCAGTCCTTTCAAGGTCACTTCAATCTTTCTTTCTTTCTTTCTTTCTTTCTTTCTTTCTTTCTTTCTTTCTTTCTTTCAACTTCAACTCTAGACTCTGGCTATCAATAGTTACACAGAGGAGCACCTGTATAAACAATCTACCATGCTCTTCCCACTATCTTTTCAGTAAAAAGCTCAGAGTCCTTGAAGTGTAACTCTCATACATAAACAAGTAAGAAAGAAAAGAAAACAATATATCCAGCCTCCAGATGGCAGTGCTACTTATTTCCCTCTGCTTTCACTCCACATGTATCCAAAGCCAGAAACAAAAAGAAAAACATAGTCTTTTAAAAAGGAAAGTGAAAAAAAAAATAAACCTCAAGTAAAGAAAAAAAAGCCTTAGTCAAAGCAAACTTTCCAAAGAAAAAAGAAAAATTAATCAAAAAGGATAAATAGTAAAAATTAGAGAAGACCAGTCCAGTCTAAATTAAAAAAAAAACTTGCCAAGTTCCAATTTCCGGTAAAAAGAAAAAAAAGCCTTCAATTTAAACATAGCTTAATTTTGCCACTTAGTCTCTTTTATCTTCACTTTTAATTTCTCTTTAAGTATTTTAGGGTGTTCTCTCAAAATAATGAATAAAAAACCATCTCACCAAACTGACACACTTTCTCCCAATCTCTTCCATTCCGGAACTGTCACAGCTTCAGCAGCTTTAATGGCTGCCTCTCCACTGCTGGCAAAGGGCTTCTCCTGGATCAACCAGGGTCTTTGCAATGTCCCTGGGATCTACAGGATGTGCCCCTGCCAATCACTGTCCCTACAGGATGGTTTAGGTCCATTTGGACCGTCCAGCAACGGACATATCGATGGCAATCTTAGGAGTTAAGATAGCCCATCGTACCACCATGACGCCAGCTCCACCCTCTCCAGAGCTACCATCTATAATTTCTGTATATCTCTATCTATCATCTATCTATCTATATATCCATCCATCCATCTATCCAACCATCCAGCCATCCATCATCTATCTATCTATCTATCTATCTATCTATCTATCTATCTATCTATCTATCTATCTATCTATAGAGTACATTTTTTTATTTTTAAAGATTTTTTCCAGAGTATCCATTCTGTGAGAGAAGATTAAGAATAGAATAAAATAAAATAGAATACCTCAGCTGGCCAAATATAGTTAGAAAACTCAAAGAATTTGTCTCTGGTACAGAAACGCTCAGTGTACATGTAAAGCAACAGAGTAATAATAATCATTATAATAATGCCAATAACAAGGGGTAGTAAAGAAGAAAAGGTTAATAATAACACTACAGCCATACAACATGGTTAAATGAATATAGACATTAGACAGTACTGTGGGAATTGGATGTTCAGCAGAGTGATGATATGAGGAAAGAGTCTAGTGTCCAATAAATAATAATAATAGTGTGTCTAGTTGTTTTGGCATACAATATCCTATAGCAGTGTCCCAAGGGGAGGAGTTTAAACAGTTTCAGGATGTGAGATGTCTTTAAAAATTTTCTCAATCCTCCTTCTGATCCATGCAATATACAGATTTTCTATGGAAGCCTCGCTGATTGCAATTGTTCTTTTGTAATCCTAAGAATCCATTGTAATCTGTACCTATCCTATTTAGTTGCTGTACCAAACCAGACAGTTATAGAAATACAAATGAATGACCAAATAATTCCTTTGTAAACCTGTGTCGCATCTCATGCGGCAGTCTGAACTTCCTGAGTTGACGCAGGAAGAACATTCTTTGTTGTGTTTTCTTAATAATGGTTCTAACATTAGGTCTCAAATTTTGAAAGATTATAGAACCCCAAAACTTGAAGGATGCAACTGCTGAAGCTGTGCTGTTGAGTAAGAGGTAGTAGAATCAAAGGGCTCTTGTTAAAATCCACTCTGATCTGTACAGTTTTAACCATGTTCAGCTGCAGATAGTTCTGGCTGTATGTCAGGGCCAGTTGCAGAATCATCATAATCTTGAATTAGATCAATGACCGTTTTATCATCTGCAAACTTCAGTACTTTAACAGAGAGAACCCTAGAGATGCAGTCATTTCTATATTCATTTAAAGAAGAGCAATGGAGACAGCACAGAGTCCTGGGGGGGGGTTGTGTTAATTGCCCAAGTTTTAGATGTATTAGACATAATTTTCTTTAGCTTCATCTGTTGCAAAAAGCTAGTAATTCACCTACAAATATGGGCAGACACAGTTAGCTGAATCCATTTAGAGTGAAAAAAATTCTGGATGGTCTTCCAAAGAGAGCAATATCAAGCAAGACAGCAATTTCATTTCGTATTGGAATTGTTAGTATGATACCATAAGTAACTGATCCATTGATTGTATGCCATCAAGGAAGAGTCATCTTTAGGAATCACATGGCTAGGTCTTCTCCAGAATGAACAGTAATAAACTGGATTTAAAACTAAAATATAATTATAAATATAATAATCACAATAATTTGGTACTACTGAGGATAGAAATATATGTGAAAAAATAATAAGAGAATGCAACTTTCCATTTTTTTACATGCTGACTATTGTATAGGATGCCAAGAAGATCAATATGCAAGCAAAGACAAAACTTCATGTATTCCTAAGACAATAACTTCCTTGATTATGAAGAACCTTTAGGCCTCACTTTAACTATTATGGCCCTCTCCTTTTTTTTTATTGACAGCTGTAATTTTTGGAATTTTTTTGAAACATCACCACACCCCCATTGTCCAAGCAAATAACCGAGATCTCACCTACATTCTTCTCATTTCTCTCCAGCTCTGTTTCCTTTGTGCATTGCAGTTCCTTTTCAGACCTGCGGCTATAATATGCCTCTTTTGGCAAATCACTTTTGGACTCATCTTCTCAGTGACAGTATCATGTGTCTTGGCCAAAACCATCATTGCGGTTTTAGCTTTCCTGGCCACCAAGCCAGGATCCAGGATGAAAAAGTGGATAGGGAAACAATTGTCAACCTCCATGGTACTTTCTTGCTCTCTTCTCCAAGCAGTCATTGGTATATTGTGGCTGATATGATGTCAGTCACTGAAGAAATTATACTAGAATGCAATGAAGGCTCAGTGTGCATGTTTTATTGCATCCTGGGCTATATGGGCTTCCTGGCGGTGGCCAGTTTTATAGTGGCTTTTCTGGCCAGGAAACTCCCCAGCACTTTCAATGAAGCCAAACTAATCACTTTCAGCATGTTGGTCTTTTGCAGCGTTTGGTTAGCTTTCATTCCAGCCTATCTGAGCACTAAAGGAAAATATGTGGTAGCTGTGGAGATTTTTTCTATCTTAGCCTCTAGTGCTGGGTTACTCAGTTGTATATTTTTCCCAAAATGCTACATAATTCTCTTGAAACCTGAGTTAAACCACAGAGAACTACTCACACAGAGAAAACATTAATAAACCATGCATTTCATTTAAATTACTGGTTATTATTCTTTAAGCTTCTTTAAGGAGATGAAGTGGCAGAACAGACATGGAGTATGGTTGGATGAGGAAAGGAGTGAATCTCACTAAACACAAGTTAGAGTCTGCATTCATGGATGGATCATGGTGATAAGAGTGCTAAAATATCACACTATTTCTCTGTGTTTATTATGTCATCTGATAAACAACTGGTGGCCTTTTTTAGGTCGATCCCTTCTTTGCTGTGAAGGACCAGGCCACAATTTGACCCCTTCAGGACTACATGGAAAAGTATACATGCTATTTGGCGGCTACAATTGTTCAGATTGGACGTTGGACAGCTCCAAATGAGCAACCTGGGCGATCACCTTATGGTGTTATCTGGATTGACATTAATGAAGTGAAATATCTTGTAAGGTACATCAGGAATCAACACCATCATCCTGCCTTATTTACATTGAAGCGATGATTCAGAGGGTTTGTGTCATTAGTATATGAATGATACCAGTTGTACAACTGGTATCATTCATGACAAACCCGGACTGAGGATCATCTAAGCTTCAATGTAAAGCAGGATGATTCTGATGTACCCAATCCCAAGCTATGCAGTTGATTCTGTCAATACAGTGACCCAGTGTCAGATGACTGTTCAGGCCTGAGTGAATGTAGGAAAGAGTTCGACTCAATCTTGAGAAAAATATTTCATCCCACACACATAAAGGACATTTTTATGTTTGATTTGTTGGAGTTTGCACTTTTCCATTTGAAACTAGTGTGTAAGTTGGGGGATATCCTATAGTTGCAACTACTCCTTGAAAATCAGGTGGCAGGTAAACAAGAGAATTTCAGCATGAGTAAACCATATGGACCAATTGCACTCTATTGTAGAACAAGATGCCCTTCAGATGGTGCAATTCAAATTTCTATTATTTACTTACTGTATAAAGATATCATGGTATACAATATGTTTATTTAAGACTATTTCTACCAATCCACTATGTTCAGAGTCAGTGCATTCCAAGTACTCTCAATGAAATGTCATCTGATGAGAGTGAGGAAAAGAAGCTTTATTTTTCAACCTCTGCTCTCTGATATAGCATCCCCTCTCCAAAGAGATATTGCTCATTTCCATTCTCCTGCTTTTCAGGAAGTTGCTTAAGACCAAGGTCTTTTCTGAGACCTAGAGTTGGACAGATTGTTTCATCAGACTATGGAAGTATTGTTTTGGTTCAATCCATTATGTAATTTTAGTCTGTTTTTAATCTATGTATTAATTTATTGTTAGGGTCCCTGATACTCTTGGTATTGAATGACTTTAACAAATCAAATGAATTAGATCAATCAAATAAATAAATAAAATTGGGTGGGCATAAATTTTGTGGTTATTATTCAAAGAATTATGTATCCATTGTCAGCTAAGAATACACAAATGACCTCCAAACAAGTAATGTCATCAGAATCAAATATAAAGCATTTTTAAATTAAAAGACAACTTAGAATGTAAAAGTATTTCAGAATGTCATTTATAAAAAATAATATCAAAATATCTTGTCTTCAAATCACAGATTGGCATGGTTTGAAGGATTATGTCTATGGAGATTCTCAATCTCCATAGGTCATGGTTGTCCTAAAGGTGCTTTTTCTTACTTTTTTCCTTTGAAAATGTTTCCCTTCTCATTCAAGAAGCTGAAGAACTGAACTGAAGAAAAATCTTGAATAATAAGCAAAATGCTTTCAAAAGAAAATATAAACTCAAGAAAATAGAATTGCTTCTTGGATTTGAAAGACATCTTACTCTACAAATGATTTTTAAACAAAGGATTATTTGAAGAGCAGTATAAAAGTGCTAAATGATAGTAAAATATGTTTTATGTCTGAAACCAAAGATTTATAATTTTTAGGGATTTCTTCTTGTTAATTGTTCCCGTGTGTTTAGCTTAGGTTTCAGCAAAATAATATAACATTTGGGGAAAAAGATACAGCCCAACAGAGCAGCACTGGAGGCTAAAATTGAAAATATCTCCACAGCCACCATGTATTTCCCTTTAGTGCTCAGATAGGTTGGAACAAAGGAGAGCCAAACACTGCAGAAAACCAACATGCTGAACGTGATGAACTTGGCTTCATTGAAACTATCAGGTAATTTCCTGGCAAGGAAAGCTACAGTGAAACTTGCACATGCCAAGGATCCCAAGTAACCAAAAGCATAGTAAAGCATTCCATCTGAACCTTCATTACATTGCAAGAGAATTTCATTAGGTGCTGAATGTGTATCAAGATAAGGAAATGGGGGAGAGATTGTCAGCCATGTAGCACAAATACTTGCTTGAATAAGGGAGCAGCAAAGAACAGTGGAAGTGGCTAGTTTTCTCCCTACCCATTTTTTCATCCTTGATGCTGGATTGGTGGCCATAAAAGCCAAAACAACAGTCATAGTTTTGGCCAACATACAAGAAATAGCCACTGAAAATGTAATGGCAAAAGTAGTTTGTCGGAGAGGACAGGTCATCTTAGTAGGTTTGCCGATAAAGAGTGATGCACAAAGAAAGCAGAGTAATAGTGAAATGAGGAAAATGTATGTGAGATTCCGGTTGTTGGCTTTGACAATAGGGGTGTTGTGGTGCTTCAGAAATATTCCTAGAACAAGAATGGTTACCAAGGAACATGAGAGAATCCCAAGAATTAAACTAATCCCCAGGAGCTCTTCATAGGACAAAAAGTCTATGCCCTTGGGAATGCATAAATTATGATCTTTGTTTGGGTAATGATTTTCTTGGCAATGAAAGCATTCAGCTGCATCTAGAGGGAAAAGAAGAAGAAAAATTGTGATTTCTTTCAAGTTCTCTTCAGCTGAATGCCAGAATCAGTTAAATAGCTAAGTCTAAATATCCCATGCAGATTATCTAAAAATATAGATCTGCTGATAAATTAATGGTTGTTCTGAATGAATTTCACAGGCACTGATAGTGGGACTACTTAGATCAGTGGTTTCCAAAGTGGACAGTACCACCCCCTGGTAGGCGGTGGGATTCCTTAGGTGGGTGCTAAGAGGCAAGGGGGAGCTAAGAGGGGCATTGGAGGAGTCCAGCCACACCAAAAAAACCACACGGCAGCTAGAGGTTTTTTGCAGGCACAGGGGATCAGCGTAGTGCTGCAGGCGGGATTCACCCTTCCCATCCCAGAAGCACTGCCTGCACTGAGCCGTGACACATGGGCGGGTCAAGCCGGCTCTGGGAAGGTCTCCCCAAGGAAGTGAGGTAAAAGTGCATACACCACCTTGTAGTTTTGTTGCAGGAATTACGTAGGGTGGGCCTTTTGGCATGTTGAGCAATCTTGGTGGAGGCGAGTGTCAGGAGGTTTTGCTTGGTGGGCCAAGGCCTAGAAGTCAGTGCGAAGTGATGTCAGGGATTACGGGAGGTGGGATGGGCTCTGCTCAGAAGCGGCTGCTGAAGGGGGGGCGCTAAGAGGTGGCAGGGGGTCATTTGAGGCGCTGGCACCACAGGCTCATCCCATTGACTATTGCACCACAATGGTGCAAGGGGCTCAATGGCGTCAAATGCAGTGGTCGCAGCACATTGGGAAAGTCAATCTGGCTTTGCTCTACTTTCCCAAAGTGCTGCCGCTATCGCATTCTGTCTGTCTGTCCATCCATCCAAAAGGTCTGCCTGCCTGCCTGCCTGCCTGCCTGCCTGCCTTCCTGCCTACCTACCTAGCTATCTACCTACCAATATAGATCTATCTACCTACCTACCTACTATCTATCCATGCATCCACCCAAAAGGTCTCTGTCTGTCTGTCTTCCTGTCTGCTTGCCTGCCTGCCTGCCTGCCTACCTACCTACCTTTCTATCTACCAATATATCTATCTACCTACCTACCTACCAACCTACTTATTTAAAAATATCTATCTATCTATCTATCTATCTATCTGTCTATCTACCTGCCTTATCACCCCTTGCCTGCCTATTTATCAATATCTATCTATCTAACTATCCACCTACCTACCTACCTACCAATCAATCTATCTACCTACCCACCTACTTATTTATCTATCTACCTACCTACCAACCTACCTGCCTACCTACCTACTTATTTACCTATCTATCTATCTATCTATCTATCTATCTATCTATCTATCTACCTACCTACCTACCTACCTATCCATCCATCCATCCATCCATCCATCCATCCATCCAAAAGGTCTGCCTGCATGCCTGCCTGCCACCTACCTGTCTCTCTCTCTCCCTCTCTCTATACATCCATCCATGTTTGGCGCTGGCCCATGCACATTTGGGAAAGTAGAGCAAAGCCAATCTGGGTGGGTGGGTGGGTGGGAGGGAGGGAGGGAGAGAGAGACAGAGAGAGAGACAGAGAGAGAGACCTGATGCATCAGATTGAAATGAGGCCTAGTTTAATGAGGCCCTTTTATGAAACATCTTTTAGACTGAGGCCCTTTTCCACATTGAAACATCTTTGCCAGCACATTGAAAAATCTTTGGCTTCTAGTAAAGGTTTTGTGGATGAAACATGGTCAAGACTATCAGGAAGCTCTCACATTTTGTTGAGGCTTTAAACAGGATTCATTGAACCAGATCTCCACCCTAAAAAATTACTTTTCCCCAATGTATTACAGTGCCAATTCTGAAGAAGGCAAAACCAAAATGTACTGGTAAATTACAAGGAGAACACACACACACACACACACTCTTCTAACCCTGCTGGAGCAGATGATTGGACTAGAATGGATATCTTTTTCCTCCCTCCCTCCCTCCTTCTTTATTTTTTTTTCTTTCTGTCTCTTCCTTCCATCCCCCCTTTCTTTGTTTCTCCCTTTATCGTTCTTTCCCTTTTCTCTGTCTTTTCTTCCTTCTCTCTTTCTCTCTATCTTTCTTTTCTCTCTCTCTCTTTCCCTCTGTCAGGCAGACTTTGTGCATTGCTTTGCTCGGACTTGCTTGGGCAGGACCCTCCAGTGCAGCGGGCTCAGTGGGGTGGACCTGCAGGGCCAGCACCTAAAACGCAGCAGTGGCAGCACGTTTGAAAAGTAGAGCAAAGCCAGAGGTCAGTAATTTTTGCTGCAAAGAATCACAAAAGCTTCTGGGCTGTGCACAAGAAGGGACACACATGTCAATACAATTCAGCAACATAAAATAAAGAAATACAAATAAAACAAATCAACAAGAATCGGCAAAGCATCTCTGATTAGATTCTATTCACTACTAGAATCTAATCAGAGATGCATTGCCGATTCTAGTGCAATGACCTGCTCCAGCAGGGTTAGAAGGGAGTGTGTGTGTATGTGTGTGCATGGCTGTCAAAACTCCAAAAACAGGTCAAGTAGCTCTGGGGAGGCCAGTCATAAATTAGAACACTTGCTAAACAACCTGCCATTAAGTGAGGACCACTTGTATTTGGTTTGCCAGTTACCTGGCCACGCCCACCCAGTCACATGACCACCAAACCATACCTACCTCGTCATGTGACCAGCAAGCCATGCCCAGCCAGCAAGCCACGCCAGCCAGTCACATGACCAGCAAGCCACGCCCTCAAATTAGGTCACGCCCACAGAAATTTGAATCCCACCCATGGGGGGGCAGAGATGAGTTTGTAGCACCAAGGGTGCAGTGGACTGAAAAAGTTTGGGAACCACTGAATTTGATTATCTTCAGGATTCCATTAGCCTGCTCCATGTACTCCACTTTGAATTATAAAGTACTTGGAAAATGAAGAAAAGGTCTAGGTTTAACATTCTCAGAAATGAAACATGCAGAATAAATTATTTTGGGGTAACACTCAAAAATAAATACTACATTATGTAGGGAAATGTTTGAACAAATGAGCATTATTGTTCAGGAACATCTTTGGCTAAAATATTATAGAAACAATTAATATAAAATTTCCTATAAATGTTCTGGATGATTTCTGATGATTTCTATTGATGATGATGATGAATAAGATGATTATGTGGGTGGTGGTGATTATTTTGTTTTCCACTTTAAAATTTAAAGCAGAATTTAAATTTTTAAAAGATATAATATATTAAAAATTTTAATTTATTTATTTTTATTTTATTTTTATTTGACTTGTATGCTGCCACTCTCCGAAAGGACTCGGGGTGGCTCACAGATAAAAACATAGAAGTTAAAGTTAAAGAAGTTAAACTTTAAAGTTAAAGAAGTAAGGTTTTTCTTTAATTATAAACCAAAGGAGAAAATAGTAGAAACAAAAAAAGAATATGTATCAAAGATTAAAAAATGGGTATAACCAGAGTGGAACAACTTTAAAGATATAAAATAATTTTTAAAAAAAAAATTGAAAAAAAGGGAAGTGACTAAAATCTCATGTGATCATGACATTTTGTCCTCATGCCAGAAACCAGCATATTTTTTAAATGTAATCCTCTTACTAACCGATGTAAAACTCTCACCCTTTAATGTAGATATCTTCCCTTCTGAACATGGAATGCAATCATAACAGCAGAATGGCTTCCCTTCCTTCTTTTGCTTGCTATATCCAGAATGACAATTGTCATTACAAACAGAAAGAGGCTGTGTCTATCAATAAATGTAAGAAAAAATGGTTAGACTCTTCGGTATCAATTTTTTGGGTGGCAAAAAACCTGCAGTAAATTAAATTAAATTAAAAATTAATTACATTAAATTTATTGAAAAAAAATGGACTAGGAGAATTCATCTGCATCTCTTTTCAAAGTTGGGTAATATCACAGGCCATTATGCAATCATTCCAGGATTAAAATAAACTGTCAGAGCTCTAGAGAACAGTTCTTGTGTGTTTCTCAAAATTAAAATACACTAAAAATCCTTTAAAGTTTAAATTTCTTTACATTATTTCAAAATATGGGTACTGCCCTAGATATGAATTTAAGTCATACCTGATTAAACCAGCTGTGCCACACAATAGTATCCTGGTTGATGATAAATGTTCGATTAAAATTAGGGTTTGGGGGATCCATTCTTCCAATCTTTATTCTAGCAAAGGACTGATTTGGGAATGTAATCCAATTTATGACATCAAATCCTGCTACCACCGCTCCATTCTGATCAAAAAAATCTCATCTCCTGCAGTGTTGTTGAATGAGACTTGCCTCAGAAAGGAGTGAAGCTAGGATAAAAAGACCCATATTCAGTTTTGTCTGTATCAATTCTAAAATGTATAAACCTATATGTAGCATTATCAAAAAAAATAATTTGCAGTTTAAATTTAATAGTGTGAGTTAGTGGCTGTACATAGAACATAGTTTGAAATAATGCTTAACAGATATCCGTGTTGCATGCAAGAGAGAAGAAATATTTATTTACAACTGGTCCTATGGGAAGGAAATGTTATCTCTCTTTCTGTGGCAAGGTGGCGAATCTTCTGACCTCCATAGGCCAGAAGTAACAGAACGCCTGTGGAATGAAGAGTTCATATAAATGGTAAAATAATTTGGTCCTATGATTTTCTAATCTTTCTATATAGACATTCCTGAATCTGCTTGGTAATAGATTGGCTTTCTATGGAGAACTTTTAGCATTAGTGGAAATAAATGTAGGGTAAAACTTTTTTTTGTATACTTTTTTTCTTATTTACAAACATATCATTGTGTGAACAGTGTGGTACCAGAGTGTCTTACATTTTAAAACAAATATGGCAATATTGTTCATATTCAATACAGTTGACACATATGAATTTTCATATTAATACACATATATTCTTTGATTTTTCACCATTTCAATATCTTATTTTTATGTCAATCTCCATATTCTAAATATCCCTCTTTTTCTACAGGTAGAATATTATTAATCATATTTATAGTGTTTAAAAGATTTATGTGATTCCAACAATAATTCATCAGTTTATATTGAGTTATATTCTTCCATTATTTATCCCCTTTCTACTTTTTGATTTTGCCACTATTATGTTTAAAACATATTTCCTTTCTAATCATTTTTATAACTTATTTAATACAGATAAAATAATAAACATCATATTTATGTTTGACAAGTTATATAATTTTAATAATATATACAGTTGTTTTTGTCAAGTTGTAATCTTTCATTATTCTCTTATTCAATGTTTTAAAATGTTATTTTTATATCAATCAAATTCGATATACCATTCCTTTTTCTGCAAATAGAATGTTAATATTCATATTTATTATGTTCATCAATCTTATATAGTTAATAATACACATATTTATGTAAAATTATATTCTTATTTGATTATTCAATGTATCATATTCAAAGTTACCCTAAATGCAGGGTAAAACTGACTGGTCAGTAATTTAGCCTTCTGAATTTTTAACTTCCAAATAGACGCTATCATCTAGAAAGTAGTTGCAGTAATCCAGATTTGATCTTATGATGTGTCTTATTATTCTTGATTCATGATGAATGTATCTTTTCTTTTATGTATACTGAGAGTATTTTTTTTTTAATTACATTTATATGCCCTTCTCCGAAGACTCAGGCGGCTCACAATTTTGGAGCACAATCCAATGTGCTCAGCAATAGCCTTCATTCCATTGTATATGCCTGCTTATTACTAAGCGGCATTTTTACAAGGTCAGCTAATTGCCCCCAACAATCTTGGGTCCTCAATTTACCTACCCCGAGAGGATGGAAGGCTGAGTCAACCTTGAGCCTGGTGGGATTCGAGCCTACAGTAGTTGTAGACAGCTGGATCTTAAGAGCAGGCATTTACAGCCTGAGCCACCAAAGCTCTTTACACCAAGACAAATTCCTTGTGTGTCCAATCACACTCAACCAATAAAGAATTCATTCTTTCTATCTATCTATCTATCTATCTATCTATCTATCTATCTATCTATCTATCCATCTCTATTTGACAGAACCAGTACATAACTCAGAAAGGCCAAACTGTTATAAACAAAGCAAATTTACCAAGCTGATAATGCTCATCCTTAGCCATATTGAAGTCTGTGTCAAGGATGGGGCTAGTAGTTCCTCAGATTACAGATCTGTTTCTTGGGATGAATTTAATCTTGCCCAAAATAATCTGTTTTTATTTCAAACACTGGAAACAAGTCATTTATAATGTCTTCATGTCTCTTGGCCAATCTTTCACTAGGAAGTTAAAGTAATGTAAATATTACATTAATGTTTTCTGGGCATACTAATGCTTTTGCCTTATACCAATTAATTTCAATCATGTTAGAAATCTTCTTTTCAATCTGTTTTATGATGACAGACTAGTACACTTATGAAAATATCCCTTCCTCCCTTTCACAAATATGTGAAGTCTAATGAGGGAGGTGTTAGGTATTATTGGCAGTGTTGCTAAATCACTGGTCTTTGCTTGTATTTATTATAAACACATATATTGTTTTCAGGACATGGGAGTTTTCTATTGGCATATGCTTATAGTGATAGATTGTGCAGTAGCAGTACTCACTGAATTTACCTGCCATGGTTGATGGTTCAGTTTTATTGTCTTCTCTTCTTTCATCATTGTTCTAGGCCTGGAGGTTGATACAAACAATGCATCCAAGGCATGGGCCACCACATAGACAGCATTGTAGATGCTGTAGCTGTGACCAGTCATACTTATTTCAAAAAGGGCCCCAAAAGACTTTCCAGTTTCTCCTCTCCAGTACAGATGTCACCTTCAATTTGACCTGAAAAAGTACTGGGGAAAACACAGCGAAAGGCCTGTTCCCAGAAATCTGTGATTAAACCATCTCCTATTGCGCTGGAAGGTTTCCTTCCCTGAATAAACATTTTAAATTGCTGCAGATCGTTAGAATGGATTGCAAAAGACAAAGCACCATTGAGGACCTGAATATCCCAAATCCATTGATAAACAAGTGATTTTATCTCCATCTGAGCAGTAAAAATCCAGACTTTACCCTTTGGTTTGCATAAATCATCTTCTATTTCTGGAAAGTGTAGCACCCATCTCAAAAATATGATGGAATCAGCTTCTCCATAGAAGACCAAAGCATTGGCTTTGCTGCTCATGACTTTTTCATACATTTCAGATCCTTTCCTTATTATATCTTCCTTATAATCCTCAAAACTTACATTCTCAGGGCATGTTTCTATGAAAGCTAAACAGATACCCCTCTCAGAAAATAATGGAAGCATGAGCTTCAGAAACATTTCTCCATTATCTTTATCATCAGCGATGAATCCAATCCATATCCATTTGAAATGGAGGAGTAAGTGAAGAATTCCTAGATACTGAAGGGTGTCATCTGGAACCATCCGATAAGGGGAAAGGAATTCACCTTTACTTGCCCTCTGTAGAGTAGAACCATACAGGATCTACAAACACATTTCGAAGTGGAGTGTATAGAAATAGTGAAAGTATGAGGGATGTATAGAAATATCAAATAAAGTCAAATACAATTCATTTCTGTAAATATTTCTAGTGATTTGCCATGAGAATTAATAGCTGTAAATCCATGCTTTATTGCCTAATATATCAACTGAGGAGGGAAATGGTAATTTCTTTCTGTTTTGCTGTAGCAATGAATGTTTTTAGGGAAAAACATCTGCTTTCTTTTCTATAACTTTTTTAACATTAATTCCATTGATGTGGCACTTAAAAAAGAACTGTCAGCTAATGAGACCAAAAGTTTAATTCTGTCTTATAACATTATACAAATGATGGATATTTATTAATTATACTATTGAAGAGCATTTTTATTTACAGTAACAATAATGCTGTGAGTAAACGACAACCTAAAGGCAATGTGGAACGATCAATTGATGAAAATAGAAATGGAATTATTAAGCACATTACTCCAAATAAGTGGCAAAGCAAAGCAACATATCAGATAAGTATTTGGCTAATAATATTTCAGGACTTTTTAAATGAAAATCTCAATGGTAATCTTTAACTGAACTTTTAAAGTAATACTTGTTATACTTATATTTTCCTATGTTGTTTCTATTTTCATCATTCATATATTCTTTTAAACTTTATTATCCTATGTTTTATATACATGTTTCTCAAACATTACTTTTTGTCATCCTGCCACAACTTAAAAGTACACAATTTTGTATGCAGTTTTTAAGTTAAGAAATTATTTTAGGATTGTAATAACCTCTCATCTGCCTGTTCATGAAGATTGCATGAAATGATTTGAACTGTATTGAAGCAATTTTATAAAACCGTGTAACATTAATTAGAAGACATCTTTGTTGCATAAAATGCATTGCTATTTGGCTATTAAATATAAACGTAAACCTGGAACACCCCATTTTGTTTTATTTCTGCATTCTGTACATGCATCCTACCTGAGGAGTCTTATAGATACCTAAAATGTTTGATATCAGGTGAGATGTGTCTGAGCGAAGTCCTCCTATGATTGCGCTTAGTTTATCCTTGAGACTACACTCATAATTGGGAATAAAATTGTTTTTGGTGGAAATAAGTTGCATTGTGGCTTGGTAGGTCAATCTGGCATCAGAGTAGACATCATACATGTGGAATCCCAGGGTGACATTGGGTAAAATGAAGGGATTTTCATTGATCTTGTTTACTGCAAATTCCAAAGCCAAGACATGCTGATAGTTTTTAGTCACCACACTACAAAAAGATACCATGAGTTATAAGCGTATATATTGCTTCATAGATTAGGACATTTACTTTTTCAATTTATCTATTACATTGTTTAAAAAATATGCTATATTTCCTGAGATATTCCTCACGATGATCTCTTACAGCAATTTTTAAAGTGCCGTGTAAATACATTTATTTTCTAATTGAAAATGCATCGTTTGGGTGAGGTTTCTTTATTCCATTTAATTATATCACAAAGATGACTATTTCAAAGAATTTTTTGAAAGAGAACATAAATGTCATAATATGAAATGGCATTTATTTGAACACCTTGAAAAAAATAAAATGAAAAGGCATAAGCAATGGAAAAAACTTAAAATGAAAAATAAGGGGAAATGATAGAACAAAAGACAGTGTGATAAAAGTAATCGACTCTGAAGTGGGTGTTTTTTGCCAAGGAAAGGAAATCATTTCTTGAATTTTCTACTTCATATTTAGTACATAAATGATGTTTACACTGGATTATTTAAGATAAAGACCTCTTCAATGGTGTAATGTCCTTTGATCTCAAACAAAATGGCATTTGCTCCATTTTTATAATTCAAATAATTCTGTTGCTTTTCTTGGGCACTTAGAGTAAATCAATAATGTTGATTTTAGGTAAGGGCAATGCTATCTTGTCTTTGGGAAGTATTCTAAACACGGCAGATACGCAGCAATAAAACGAACTGCACCTTTAACAATCACAACTCTGCTTCAGTTCCTGCATCACTCTTCTAGACACACAACTGGTCATTTCAAATGTACAGATCTGCTGAAAACTATATTGTGGGGAAAATCTTACATAATTTCTTCAGATGATATTGGAAGAGGTTGTTGGTTGAAATCTGATGGAATAGACAAGATAAAGCTTTGAGAAACAATGCCACCAATTATAATGTCTCCTGGCTGATAATATTGATGAAGAATGGGAGGAAGGTTTTGGAATCCACATTTAGCAGCCCTACATGATATGCAGGAAAGTAGCATCAGTAGTAATATCATTGATAATCCATACTCAGAGCACATTTTCATTTTCAGTAAATATTCCTTTATTTGAAGACAGAGTTCAGTAATGAACATTTACTAATAATAAAGTCCAATCATTCCTAATCTCTCATTTTCCATATGTAAAAAAACAACACATATGAAATTAAAATACAGTAGAATGTCTCTGTTAAATTTTTAAATGATAGGCATTTATACCATTATTCATAAGGGATGTTTTGTTATTCTCTATGTTTAATCCAGAGTCAATTTAGAAAATAGCAACACTATCTACAATACTTACACTGTGGTGTAATTATATTTCCTCTTGGGATAGAAGTATTTCCTCTTGGGATAGAAATTTTTCTCTCTTCTTTGGGGAAAACTGAAAGTTTTAAAAATAAATCAGTTAAAAAAACCCAAATCTTTTTTCTGATTCCAGGAAGAAACATGCAAATATTTCATCACATAATTGTACTGTATGAGAGGAAGAAAATTCTAGAGAAAGTAATATCAGGATCTTACACTTCCCTTACATGATGTATTTTTCATTAACTGTGTTTTTCTTCTTCAAGCAAAACAGATAACCATTCTGGTACATGTAATCCTCACTTAGTAACAACAAGTGGGTTCAGCCATTCTGGCAGGAAGAAAAGCAATACCTAAGTAGGAAGTTATATTTCTTTGTTTCCTTTTCCCCATGCCTTCTACCCTTTGGAATGCTACCTTTGTCCCTGCAGTGCTGGGATAGCTCAAAACTTACAAAAGTAATAAGTTTAGTAATTTTGGCTTTTGTTGCTTTCTGACACATGTTACTCCCTGAGTCCCTGGAACTGCCAGCTGCCTTGGCTGTGTCAAGGAACATGTGATTTCCCAGCTCCAGCCTTGCCCCAGAGCCACCGCACGCTCACCACCCACTCTCCCTTAAGTGCAATGTGTCACCCATTTTATCCTCCTTTAGAGGCCCAGGCCTGGCCCAGGGCTAACAGCTGCTGGGCTGCTCAGCAGCCCGCATCACGCCCCCCTCATTGTGGCAGAAAGTGAGCGGTAGGGGTGGCAGCGCTGCTACGGGAGGCAGTCCCAGGAGTCCCCACCTTCCCTTTTGGAGCACGTTGGAAAGATGTTCCTCCTGCATGGAGTCAGCTCCTGCACAGCCCTGCCTCCCAGAAGAGCAGCATGGTGGGGAGGAAGGAAAGCCCCGGCCCACCCATTCTGGTTGGCAGCTCTGCTACCCTTGCTCTTCCAGGTTCCGGCGTGCTGGCTGGCTCGGACATGGGGCAGTTGATTGCCCAGCTAGCAAGTGCTGCTCCACCCACTACTCCTGCCGCCACCAGGGGCCAAGAGGGCAGTGGTGGTTCACTCATGCAGCCTTGCCTCCCAGAAGAGCAGCAATGGCAGCCACAACAGAGCAAAAGGAAGGAGCAAGAATCACCACTGCCAGGGTTGAGGGGGTGGTGGTGGTTCACATGTACAGTCTCACCACCACAGAACAGGAGCAGCTGCAGCAGGCATGTGGCAAAAGGCAGGAGCAAAAACCACAGCTGACGGGGTTGAGGGGAATTCAGCAGTTCTCGCTCCTGTCTTTCGCCCTGTTGTGACGGCCACTGCTATACTTCTGAGGCAGCCAGGCTGTACAGAAGCTGACTCCACATGGGAGGAACATCTATCCTTCACTGGGGTAAGAGGCGTGCTCGCTGGGAAGCAGTTGTGCTCTGGCAGAAGTGGTGGTGGTGGGTTTCCGCTGGCTTGTTTGCGATGGTAGGTTGGAGAGTAGCATTTCATCCCAGCCAGAGTTGGGGTGAAACTCTCCCACCTGCTCCCCCGAAAACCCAATCCCTGGGAACGCCGATGTCCCTTCCCTCTGAGGCTGGGAAGGGACTCTGGCTTTCCAGCAGAGGGAGATAGCAGAACCTGAAAGAACAAGGGTAGCAGAGCTGCCAGCCAGAATGGGTGACCAGGGCTTTCCTTCCTCCCCACCTTGCTACTTTTCTGGGAGGCGAGGCTGTGCAGGAGCTGACTCCATGTGGAAGGAACGTCTTTCTGACATGCTCTGAAAGGGAAGGTAGAGACTCCTGCTGGGCTGCTTCACATAGCCCCAACATTGCTCTTGCTGCAGCCGCTGCTGTCCCTCATGTGCTCCAAAAAGGAGGCTTCCCATAGCTGCACTGCCCCCCCTCCCTGCCCATTCCACCACCATCACCCATCTGCTTTGAAAGGGAGGGTGGATGAATGTTCTGGGGCTGCTGCATTCTTCATTGTACTACTGCTCGCTGCTCTGGAGTTCACCCGATAAATTCTTCCCAGACCAGGTGTGTGTGTGTGTGTCATGAGAGAGTTTGGTGTTTGTGTGTGAGATAGAGACAAGGAATGGAGGGAGGGATGGAGGGCAAGAAAGAGGAAGAGAGAGAAAGAAATAAAGAGAAAAAAAGAGAAAGAAAGAAAAGTAGGAAGAAAGAAAGAGCAAGAAAGAAAGGGGGAGAGAAAGAGAAAGAAAGAGAGAGAGAGAGAGAGAAAGAGAAAGAAAGAAAGAAAGAAAGAAAGAAAGAAAGAAAGAAAGAAAGAAAGAAAGAAAGAAAGAAAGAGGAAGGAAGGAGGGAGAGAGAGAAAGAAAACTCGGTGCTATTATTTTTAATTGTTCCATTATTTATCATATATTAATATTTTACACTGTCCCTACACCTAGAGTGATTTTACTGCCTTTCTTTTGCCCAGGTATATTTCAGTGTTAACATGTCAATAGTCCAGAGCATAAATACATGTCTCTTTAGAGAGTTGAAAGGGACTATGGAGGTCTTCTAGTCCAACCCCCTGCTCAGGCATGAAAAACTGAGGATGCCAAACTCTGAGTAGAGGTCCTGGGAATGGTGTAAGAATAAGAGAATAACACTTAGAAGGGACCTTCGGGGGAACCCTATACCATTTCAGAGAAATGGCTGTCCAGTCTTTTCTTAAAAATCTCCAGCGTTGAAGCACTCAGAACTTCTGGAGACAAGCAGATCCACTGGTTAATTGTTCTCACTGTCTGGAAGTTTCTCCTTATTCTTAGTTTGCTTCACTCTCTGTTCAGTTTCTATCCATTGCTTCTTGATTGCTTTTTGGTGCTTTGGAAAATACACCCCCCCTTTCTAGCAGCCCCTTAAAAGCCTATTGCTTATCACACTCTTGGGCAAAGCATGTGAGCCATTTCCTCCTTTCAGTGGTCCATGAAAGTACATCCATAGTATGTAGATAATAAAGTAAAAAAATGGTGAACAACATTTTTACAGAACTATAGACACGTTGAGGCTGGGTGTGACAAGTAATGGCTGGGAGGGGAGGGCCCAGGTGAGGCACCCCTTGATGTGAGTGACATTGATTTTTGCCCCGCCCACCCAATCGCATGCCCACCCAGTCACATGACCACCAAACACACACACACACACACACGGTCACATGACCACCAAGCCATGCCACCAAATAAGCCATGCCCACAGAACCGGTAGTAAAAATTTTTGAATCCCACCACTGATCCTAGTGGATGATCACTTAATCATGAGCCAGTAGTGTGCAGCAGCAGCCAAAAGAGTTAATACAATCCTTTGTTGTATAAACAGAGGAATAAAATCAAAATCACATGAAGTATTAGTAATGCTTTATAAATCCTTAATAAAATCACTCCTGGAATACTGCATCCAGTTTTGGTCACCACATGACAAAAAGGTTGTTGAGACTTTGGGAAAAGTGAAAAGAAAAGCAACTAAGATGATTAAAGACCTGGAGAGAAAAACATACGAATGGCTTCAGGAATTGGGTTTGATCAGTCTAGAGAAAACAAGGACTAGGGGGATATTATAGCACTATTCCAGTGTTTGATGGGCTGCTACAAAGAAGAGAGCGTGAACTTATTTCCCAAAGCACCTGAAGGCAAGACAAGAAACAAAAGATGGAAACTAATCAAGGAGAGACTAAAAGGACTAGAAGACCTCCACGGTCCCTTCTAGTTCTATTCTGATTAATGATATTAGGTTAGAAACCAGGTTTAGAATTTAGTCCCACCTTAGATAAAAAGCCAATTAGGAGACCCTGGGCCATACTGTCTTTCAGCCTATGAAGCAGGCAATAGCAAACCAGTTCTGAAATCTTGCCAAAAATATTGCAGGGACTTGTTCAGGTAGTCCCCAGAAGCCAAGACTGATTTGCAAGCACAAAAAGCAAAGAAGAAACAACAAGAACAACAAAACCAAGGATATTGTGCTATAAATCTCTGACTATAATTCTGAATCTACTTTGACTACATCATCCCACAAAATAAAATGAAATGTTAAAAGGGCCTTGGTGGCTCAGGCTGTTAATTGCCTGCACTTAAGTTCCAGCTGCCTACAACTGCTGTAGGCTCGAATCCCACCAGGCTCAAGGTTGACTCAGCCTTCCATCCTCTCGGGGTAGGTAAATTGAGGACCCAAGATTGTTGGGGGCAATTAGCTGACTTTGTAAAAAATGCCGCTTAGTAATAAGCAGGCATATACAATAGAATGAAGGCTATTGCTGAGCACACTGGGTTGTATCCCAAAAATGTAAGTCCTGAGTCTCCGGAGAAGGGCATATAAATGTAATTAAAAAAAAAAAGCTATAACCTTACAGTGTTAAATATTGGCAAAATTATATGAATTTTTTTCCATTGCATATATCTCTTTTTTCTAAATTGTTGATGCCTAAAGGATGTGTTTTTGCCCCAAGATATATCCAGAATATTTCTACAGGTAATCCTCCTTTTTCAGCACTTTGTTTAGTGACTTTTCAAATTTAGAATGGTACTGAAAAGAGTGACTAATGACCATTTTTGACACTTATGGCCATTGCAGCATTTCCATGGTCACATGATTTACATTTGGATGCTTGACAACTGACTCACATTTATGACAATTGCAATGTCATCATTTCAATAATTTAACAAGCGTTTCACTTAGCAACATAAATGTTGGGCTCAATTGTGGTTGTAAGTTGAGGACTATTTGTATATCTAAATGTTGACAATCCTTCCTGTTCATCTACTAGGCCTTACCCATTTCATCATGTAGAGAGAGCTGTCTCCCTGGTTATTTCAAACAAAAGCAAGAAGGAAAGCAGTTTTATTGTTATGATTGCTTCTGGTGTCCTGAAGGAAGAATTTCAAGTCAGCATGGTAAGAGCTTTTAGGTAGAAGCGACTGATTAATTTCAAGGACTGTACTTAGGAGAAAGATCGAGGAACACTGAGCAAAGAAGGAATCAAAGTTTTTATTCCAATAAAGTTAGCATTTCATATCTCTGTGGTATCAGAGGAAGCCTAATGAACAGACTACATCAGTTGACATAAAAAAATTATTTATTAGTTCTTAATTTTTCAATAAAAAGGGCTCGGATATTATTTCAGGTTCATATGGACTGATGCCAAATTTATAAATAATTCAGGGCATCTTATTGTATTCAAACTCTCTTTCTCTGTACTGGACTTTTGGGGTTTAGCTATTATTTATTTTGTCATGAAATGTAAATCTACAATATTGCCTATATCTCTTAGAAGTAAGATATATGTGCAACCAATAAAAGGTGGAATTAATCCTCCCTGGTAGAGAAGTTTGCTGCTCTTGTGAATTGCAACCTCAATTACTCTTAGGAGTTTCTGTCCTATGTGGAATAAACAGTGCAAGCTAATTTTAGGCACTGGACTTACATAAGGGAAACTTCTTAAATAAGGAACATATCTGCAATTTTGTAAAATCTTAATTTGATGTTTTATGTTCTTGATAATTATTGATCAACAAAGGATAATTTCTTAGCTCACAATCACAGCTGAACTAACCTTTTCCTCTTTAGGAAAGGTCTCTGTACATTATATAATGCATATAATATGCATACATATAATGTATTATATATCACTCATTATTTAGATAACATACATTAAATATTTATGCATAGTAGATGTTTATCAGAAGACAACAATGGTAATATATTGAGTAATCCCTATCCCTATCCCTTTCATCTCTATTTACCCCATCTCTATTTCTATCTCTATTATCTCTACTCTATCTCAATCATCTCTATCTCTGTTCTCTAGCTCTATCATCTCTATTTCTCTATATTATCTATATCTATTTATGAATTACATGAAGGGATTGTGTTGTTGATAATTACTAATTAAACTGGAATAAATCATGAGATGGTAATCATAGCTGAATCAACTTTTTTACCTTTAGATACAGATGCCTGCTCTGAATGTCCACAAGATCAATATGCAAGCAAGAAGCGTGACTCATGCATTAGGAAGATAATTACCTTCCTGTCCTATGAAAATTATTTGGGCTTGAGCTTAGCTATATTGGCTATTTCTTTTTCTCTCATCACTTTTTAGTACTAGTAACATTTGTGAAACATCACAACACCCCCATTGTCAAAACCAACAAACAGCATCTCACCTACATGCTCCTTGTCTTTCTTTCTTTCTTTTTATTGAAAAGTTTTACAAAAAGGACATTTTTTAAACAATAAGCCCCCTCCCATCCCTCCCCGCCCTTCCCTCCCCCGACTTCCCAGAGTAAAATACAGGGTGTTATATCTGACATTCTTATTCAAACATACACTAACAAACTATAAACACTTATACCCCCTTCTGCACTTTAACCCCCTTAATACAGACTAAAATAATAATAATAACATATTCTTAACATATCTTCTTAGTTTCTAATCTTCATTCATAGGCTATTTGAAACTTTTAGTCCCATATCTATTTTGAATATAATCAGTCCATTTTTCCAGTCCCGAATATATCTTTCTTGTGAATGTTCTTTCAGGAAGCTGATATCTTTGCCATTTCTGCTAAATTCCATACTTTAATATCCAATCTTCTATAGTAGGTACGCCTTCTTTTCTTCCAGTGTTACCACTAACAATCTTGCTGCTGTTATTAAGTGTAACATTAATTTAGTTTCCAAAACAGTACAATCTGTAATAATACCCAACAAAAACAGTTGCAGCTTAAAATTTATCTTTTTCTTTAAAATCTTCTGGGTAGTCCACCATATTTTTATCCAAAAAGCCTTAATTTTTTTGCATGTCCACCACATATGAAAATATGTTGCATCATCACTACTGCATCTCCAGCATTTAGGTTTTTGATTCGGGTACATACATGCTAATTTTTTAGGATCTAAATGCCATCTATAAACCATTTTATAAAAATTCTCTCTTAAATTTTGTGCTTGAGTAAATTTCACATTTTCACCCAAATTTTTCCCACATATCCATTGTTATTGGCTCCTGAATATTCTGTGCCCATTTTATCATACAGTTTTTAACTAATTCCGCTTCCGAAGTCAATTTCAATCAATGCATTGTATGACCTTTAATATGTGCTTGACCTTGATCCTTAATTTGTTTTACTAAATTTTCATGGTTCTCATAATACCAATTTTCTGATCTTCTTTCCACCTCGCTTGTAACTGTCCATACTGGAACCATGTCTGAACTATCTGTTCCTCTTTTAATAAATTAATAGATTTTAGTCGCAGTATACCCCCTTCCATTACTAAAAGTTCTTTATAAGTAATTACATCTTGCTTCTGTTCCACATTTATATTTTCTATCGCATGTCTGGGTATTGCCCATATTGGTATTTTATAATTTAATTTATATTGATATTTTTTCCAGAGCATTCCTTAGTATATGAGTCTTAAAAGCATTGTCCACCTTTTATCATACAATAAATACGCATGCCATCCATATAATAAATCATATTCCTCTATATTCAATATTTTTTCTTCTGTCATGTTAAACCAATCACTGATTGTTGATAACACAGCTGCAGTAGTATAATCTCAGATTGGGCATTTTAAGGCCTCCTCTTTCCCGTACATCTTGCATTATCTTAAGCTTAACCTTGGTCTTTTCCCTGCCCAAATAAATTTATTAATACCTTTCTGCCACTCATTCAAATTTGTGTCTTTCTTGAGTATTGGTATCATTTGGAACAAAAAGAAACTTTGGCAAAACATTCATTTTAACTGCTGCAATTCTTCCCAGCAAAGATAACTGTAGCTTTTTCCAACTTTCCATTTCTTTTGAATTTTTGCCATAGTGATTCATAATTATTTTATATAATTTCGTATTTGAAGCTGTAATATATATTCCTAAATATTTAACCTTCTTAGCTATTTCAAATCATTACTTTTTCTAAGATCTCCTTTTGCTTTATAGTCATATTTTTGTTATTATTTTCATTTTATGCTTATTTATCTTAAATCCAGACACTTGTCCATACTGTGTGATTATCTCCATTAGTTCTATCACTGATTGATTTGGTTGACTTAATGTATAACCAAGTCATCTGTAACGCTCTAGTCTGTAATCATGATATTTATTTTAATCCCCTTTATTCTCTTCGATTCCGTACTTTAATCAACAATATTTCCAATGTTAGAATAAACAATAATGGTGACAGGGACATCCTGTCGTGTTCCTTTTTCTATTTTACACGCTTCTGTTAGACTACCATTAACAATAATCTGAGCTGTTTGCTTCTGATATATTGCTCTAATAGGTTGTAGAAAAATCCCAAATTCCATCTTTTCCATCACTTTAAACAAAACTGCCAGTTCAGTTGATCAAATGCTTTCTCTGCATCCAAAATCAGCGCTGCAGGGACTTGGTTATTTCTTTTCCAAATATTCCAATAAGTTAACTATCTGTCTTGCATTGTTTTTCATTTGCCTTCCCATTATAAATCCTGACTGATCATTGTGGATTATCTGTTGCATAACCTGCATTAATCTGTTCGCTAATATCTTTGCAAATATCTTATAATCTGTATTCAACAGAGATATTGGCCTATAGTTCTTCGGTTGACTAAGGTCTTGATCTTCTTTTGGAATCAGTGTTATGAAGGCTGCCCTCCATGATGGAGGCATCTCTCCTCCTGTCTGAATTATTCTAAATACCTCCTTCAAAGGTTCTACCATTTTGAGCTGCAAAGTCTTATAATAGATAGCTG
>CM019155.1:120606560-120624060 GCA_009733165.1 Naja naja
TGAAAAGTTTTACAAAAAGGACATTTTTTTTAAACCAATAAGCCCCCCTCCCCCATCCTCCCTCCTTCCCCGGACTTCCCAGAGTAAAATACAGGGGTGTTATATCTCGACAATCTTATTCAAACATACACTAACAAACTATAAACACTTATACCCCTTCTGCACTTTAACTCCCTTAATACAGACTAAAATAATAATAACAACATCTCTTAACATATCTTCTTAACTTGATCTTCATTCATAGGCTATTTGAAACTTTTTAGTCCCATATCTATTTTGAATATAATCGATCCATTTTCTCAGTCCGAATGTATCTTTCTTGTGAATGTTCTTTCAGAATGATATCTTTGCCATTTCCATTCTGCTAAATTCCATACTTTTAATATCAATCTTCTATAGTAAGTGCGTCTTCTTTCTTCAGTGTTAGCCACTAACAATCTTGCTGCTGTTATTAAGTGTAACATTAATTTAGTTTCCAAAACAGTACAATCTGTAATAATACCCAACAAAACAGTTGCAGCTTAAAACTTTATCTTTTTCTTAAAAATCTTCTGGGTAGTCCACCATATTTTTATCAAAAGCCTTAATTTTTTGCATGTCCACCACATATGAAAATATGTTGCATCATCACTACTGCATCTCCAGCATTTGGTTTTGATTGATTTTATACATGCTAATTTTTTAGGATCTAAATGCCATCTATAAACCATTTTATAAAATTCTCTCTCTTAAATTTTTGTGCTTGAGTAAATTTCACATTTCTCACCCAAATTTTTCCCACATATCCATTGTTATTGGCTCCTGAATATTCTGTGCCCATTTTATCATACAGTTTTTAACTAATTCCGTTTCGAGTCAATTTCAATCAATGCATTGTATAACCTTTTAATATGTGCTTGACCTTGATCCTTAATTTGCTTTACTAAATTTTCATCGGTTCTCATAATACCAATTTTCTGATCTTCTTTCTACCTCGCTTATAACTGTCCATACTGGAACCATGTCTGAACTATCTGTTCCTCTTTTAATAAATTAATTTTGGTGCAGTATACCCCCTTCCATTACTAAAAGTTCTTCATAGGTAATTACATCTTGCTTCTGTTCCACATTTATTTTTCTATCGCATGTCTGGTGTTGCCCATATTGGTATTTTATAATTTAATTTATATTGATATTTTTCCCAGACCGCAACAGAGCATTCCTTAGTATATGAGTCTTAAAAAGCATTGTCCACCTTTTATCATACAATAAATATGCATGCCATCCATATAATAAATCATATCCTCTATATTCAATATTCTTTCTTCTGTCATGTTAAACCAATCACTGTTGTTGATAACACACTACTATCGCGTCGTAGTATAATCTCAGATTGGGCATTTTAAGGCCTCCTCTTTCCGTACATCTTGCATTATCTTAAGCAACCCTTAGGTCTTTTCCCTGCCCAAATAAACTTATTAATGCCTTTCTGCCACTCATTCAAATTTGTGTCTTTCTTGAGTATTGGTATCATTTGGAACAAAAAGAAACTTTGGCAAAACATTCATTTTAACTGCTGCAATTCTTCCCAGCAAAGATAACTGTAGCTTTTTCCAACTTTCCATTTCTTTTGAATTTTTTGCCATAGTGATTCATAATTATTTTTATATAATTTCGTTTTGAAGCTAATATATATTTCTAAATATTTAACCTTCTTAGCTATTTCAAATCCATTACTTTTTCTAAGATCTCCTTTTGCTTTATAGTCATATTTTTTGTTATTATTTTTTCATTTTATGCTTATTTATCTTAAATCCAGACATTGTCCATACTGTGTGATTATCTCCATTAGTTCTATCACTGATTGATTTGGTTGACTTAATGTAATAACCAAGTCATCTCTGCGAGCGCTCTTAGTCTGTAATCATGATATCTTATTTTAATCCCCTTTATTCTCTCTTCCCATTTTTAATCAACAATATTTCCAATGTTAGAATAAACAATAATGGTGACAGGGGACATCCCTGTCGTGTTCCTTTTCTATTTTACACGCTTCTGTTAGACTACCATTAACAATAATCTGAGCTGTTTGCTTCTGATATATTGCTCTAATAGGTTGTAGAAAAAAAATCCCAAATTCCATCTTTTCCATCACTTTAAACAAAAACTGCCAGTTCAGTTGATCAAATGCTTTCTCTGCATCCAAAAAAATCAGCGCTGCAGGGACTTGGTTATTTCTTTCCAAATATTCCAATAAGTTAACTATCTGTCTTGCATTGTTTTTCATTTGCCTTCCCATTATAAATCCTGACTGATCATTGTGAATTATCTGTTGCATAACATGCATTAATCTGTTTGCTAATATCTTTGCAAATATCTTATAATCTGTATTCAACAGAGATATTGGCCTATAGTTCTTCGGTTGACTAAGGTCTTGATCTTCCTTTGGAATCAGTGTTATGAAGGCTGTCCTCCATGATGGAGGCATCTCTCCTCCTGTCTGAATTATTCTAAATACCTCCTTCAAAGATTCTACCATTTTGAGCTGCAAAGTCTTATAATAGATAGCTGTCAAGCCATCTGTCCTTGGAGCCTTACCAACTTTTAATTTCTTAATTGCTGAGATAATTTCCTCAGATGTTACTAATTGGTTCAGTCCTTCCCTTTGTTCCTGTGTCAGTAAAGGAGCATTCATCCCCTGTAAATATCTATCTATATCCAACCCTTGAATTGTATCATTGGCATATAATTTGGAATAAAATTCTGAAAGCCTTTTTAATAATATCTTGCTGATATACCTCTTTTCCTTTATATTCTATTTTCTCTATAGTACATATTTTTGTTTTTCCTTAGCAAGTAGGCTAGCTATCTACCTGGTTTATTAGCATTATAAAAGGTGTTGTGTTTGGCATACTGTAGATTGGTTGCCACCTGGTCTGCCATCAACATATTAAACTGCCCTTTAAGTAGCTTTATTGCTTCCTTCACCTTTCTATCATTTGGGTTCGATATAAGTTCCTTTTCTTTTTCCCTATCTCCTCCTCTAACTCCTTTCTTTTTGTTCTTTTCTGCCTCTATATTTATTATTTAAATATATTAAAACTCCTCTCATATAAGCTTTACTGCATCCCACACTATTTCCATTGGAGAACCTTTATGCATGTTCATAACAAAAATTCCTTCATTTGTTTTACATTCTTTTACATTTTCTTCATATCGAACAAGTTTTCATTTAATCTCCAAGATCTCCTCTCCTCTTTCTCCTGAACCAACTCCATCCACACCAGACTATGATCCGATATGGTTCTTGGAAAGATCTTGATCTTCTTCACCCTGGAAATAAAATCATTGGTAATTAGTATAAAATCAATCCTAGAAAAGGATTTATGTCTATCAGAAAAAAAAGTAAAATCCTTTTCTTCAGCGTTTCGTTCTCTCCAAATATCTCTCAGCTCCAAATCATCTTTCATCTCAAAAAAGGATTTGGGTAATCTAACACGGCTTTGGGTACCTTGATTAGGGCCTTTCTTATCCTTTTGTGGTTCCAAAACTCCATTCCAATCTCCCATTAGGATGTAAGATTTATAGTCCCATTGAATAATTTTATTATGCAGAAATTTATAAAAATTTTCTTGTTGCTGATTTGGTGCATATATTCCAATTAGTAACATCTTTTTCTCCTCTATTAAAAGTTCAATATCTTCCTTGTATGTCAGCTTCAATCAATTTAGCAGTTAAGTCCTTCTTTAAATATATCACTACCCCATTTTTCTTCTCTGGGGCAGATGCAACAAAGTGTTCTCCCAATCTAGAATTTATCAAATATTTCTGATCTTTGGCTCTAATATGTGTCTCTTGTAAACAAATAACGTCATTTTTATATTGCTTCAGGTAATGAAATATTTTCCTTCTCTTTTGTGGTGAGTTCAGACCATTGACATTCCAAGTTAGAAACTTAGTTCCCATGTTTAGTAACATGAAGCTTTTGAAGCATCTCTTGGAAATCCAGTTTGGACTGCCTCTTTGGCCTTGCTCCTCCCACTGCTTCAGATACCCCAGTCTCTTGGACTTTGTGCTGTCTCTCTTGCAGCTCTTCCTGTTTACGTCTAGTTGTAGCTCTGGTCATTCTTTGTTCCCTCACTTCCGCTATTGTTACCAATGGCTGCTCGAAATCCAATAGTTGCTGTATTTCTTTTTCTGCCGGCGGTGTCACTCCAATGACTATTTGCTTCTGACTTGCTTCTTCCCCATTTCTTTTTTTAACTTCCGGGGATGGTGGAAATCCTGCTTTCAGCACGTTGATATAAAAATCTCTCGCCTTCAAAACTGTTGTCAAACAGTGTCTTGTACCCAAATAATTCACCACCAAACCAACCAGTATTTCCCACCTAAATGGGAGCTGGCTTTTTTTAACTCCTCTGCCAGAAAAGCAAACTCCCTTCTGCCTCTCAAGATCTTGGGTGGAATTTCTTTCAGTATTAACACCTCCTGATTTTCCACCTTAAATCTATTATTGTAGAAAGCTTGTATGATATCATTTCGAATCCCCCTCTTTGTGAAGTAGATCACCACATCTCTTGGCAGATTTTTTTGCCTTGCCAGCCAAGAATTCACACGAAATATTTTATCTATTTCCTCTATAAGTTAATCAACTTGTCAGTCCAATATTGTTGCAAAAGCCTTTGCAAAAATCTCTTTCAGATTTTCTTGCTGATTCTCTCTCAAGCCCCTTACTCTCAAGGCAAACCCCATATCTCTGTATTGAGTCAGCAAAACTTCTTCTTCAATTTTTTCCCATTTTATTTTGAACCTCATTCATTTCTTCTTCCAGCTTCAAATTACTCTGATTAATCTCTTCCACAATTTCATCCAATCTTACCATATGTTTGGCCACCCCCTGGAATGCAAATAGGATGTCCTCTCTTATTTCTTTATTTTTAGTATTGATAGTCTCTCTAATTTCTTCCATCTCCTCTTTCAATCCTCTAGATATTTGCTCACCCATTGCCTCCACCTTTTTATTCATTTGTTCCATATTAGACTCCAATTTAACTTGTATTTCTTTAGTTTGTGATTTCAGAGCCCCCATCAGTGCCTCTTGAAACTCCACTAATGTTAAAGTTTGTGGGGCAATCGGCAGCAAACTTTGTAATATAGACTGCTGTGCTGGTAAAGATTTAGGAATAGAGGTAGGAGTTTTTAGTGATTTAGCAGCCATTGTTTATTCAGTAGAGCCAGTCCTTTATAATGTATTTAAATCCAGTTAATCTCCTTAAATCCCGATACTATATAAATTTAAACAATGTCTTTAATGATCCACTTTCACTTTTTACTTTCTCCTCCTCCCCTTGAGACTCATTCAGGTGCCATGTTCACTCTGCATTACAATAGTCTTTTCAAAACTTTAGCTTTTGTTCCGAGTTAAAGTCCAATACTTGCAATTTCAGCTGCTCCTGCTTCTGCTCCGTCTGCTTTTAAAAGCCTTCAGATGTTAATCCTTGCTCTCAGGGATGGTTGCAGTGCCTGGTTCTACAATAACACAGAAGAGTCCCGGATCCGGAGTTAATCAGACTCCAAGGGAGCTCACACCCTTCGGACCCCGGCTTAAAAATCTGGGGCTCAAGGGGAGCTCTACCTCCATCTGATCACTCACTTCCCCCTCTTTGCCTGAGGGAAAACTGCTAAACAGCTGATTGACGCTGTTTTCACAGTTTTACAGATCAACAGGGCTGGCAGTCTAAAAAGACCGTCCTCGACAGCTGCCTTGCCACCGGAAGTCTCAGCCCATGCTCCTTGTCTTTCTATTGCTCTGCTTCCTTTGTACATTTCAGTTCCTCACTCCACCTGGGAATATCATTTATCTTCTCTGACAAATTAGCTTTGCCATTATCTTCTCTATGGCTGTGTCTTGTGTATAGGCAAATACCATCATTGTGCTTTTAGCATTCATGGCCACCAAATCAGGATCCAGAGTACGGAATTGGGTAGGGAGAGAATTGACCATCTCCATTGTCCTTTTTTGTTCCTTTATACAGGCAGTCATTTGCAAAATTTGGTTGGCAACATTTCCTCCCTTCCCAGAAATGGACCTACATTCAGAAACTACAGAAGTTATATTACAATGCAATGAAGGCTCAGTAACTATGTTTTACTCTGTCTGAGTTATATGGACTTCCTGGCAACTTCCAGTTTTATAGTGGCTTTTCTTTCCAGGAAACTCCCCAGCAGTTTCAATGAAGCAAAACTTATCACTTTCAGCATGTTGATCTTTTGTAGTGTTTGGGTATCATTTCTTCCAGGCTATTTGAGCACCAAGGGGAAATACATGGTGGCTGTGGAGATCTTTTCCATCTTGGCCTCAAGTGCCACTCTATTGGGTTGTATCTTTTTCCCAAAATGTTTCTTAATTTTTCTGAGGCTACACTTAAATGTCAGAGAAGTGGTAATAAGGAAAAAAAACATTGAAAGAAGGTAATGTATATTGATAGCTCTCTCTCTTATAGTCAGAATTTCCTAATTATTTCTGGCTGGAGTAGCCTATAAAATCAATCAGTCAATCAATACATGTTTTAAATATTTTGAACTCCAAATATAGTCTAATTAAGTTATCTTGAGTTGGAAATTTTGGAAACATTCCAATTTTAAGAATATAAAACAATATGTATACCATTGTTGGTTACTTTTGATTTTAGAATTTGTAGACTAATGCTCTCTATTATTTGCCAACATTTTAAACTACAGTCTTAGTTGCCACCTATTGATGGATTTTGTATCATCAAGTCCTTGTTGATTCTTGACAACTTCAAAGATACCTTTTCTCTCTGACAAGCTGTGCCTAATCTGATTCTTCATATGTTCCTTGTGTGTTAATTCTGCCCTTCTGTAGATTAGGAGGCCCCATTTAGTCAATCAGTCAGTAATTATTTATTTCATGGTACGCTTGCAATGTGTAACTGGGCAGAATTCTGTGATGTGAATGATTATGAGAATACCTTGTTTCTGGTCAGTGGACAAGGTAGTCCTTGATCGTAGTGCAGGGAGAGATGCATTACAAAATAAAAAGAATCCTAGACTGTACAATGGGAGACTACAATACTTGGTGCAATGGAGGGAATACCCATTGTCCTGGGTCACCTGGGTAAAAAGCTGGGATATAAAAGCAGATAAGCTGACTAAGAAATTCCACAATAAATACCCTCAAAAACCAAAATTGCCTCCAGGGGGAGGTAGAGTTAGTTGATTGAAGAATAATTTATTTTCTAAGAACTTCTCTCAAGTTAAGGGGGGGAGATCCAACTGTCAACTCTGAAGCGAATCTGGCTGAAGCCATCTTTTACTGCCTCATAGTTGCCATAAACCCTGAGAGGGGGGAGAAAAGGGGAAGTAGATAGACTGGCTAACATTCCAAACAAAAAGTTTTTCTATTTGAAGGAGGAGAGGAGTGACCAAGCAGCCTGCTACTTTCATTGGACAATGTGATCGGTGATATCTGAGAGAAGGAATATTTGCTCTTTTAATTAGGTGAAAACCATGGAAACTTTTAGAATTTGTTTTCACTGGCTGTGCTGATATGATGTATCCAATAAGCATTTTTTTGAGGAATTTACCTGCCTCAGAGTTCTGCTTTTGATGGATGCATTACTCAGAATGCTGACACTAGAGGTTCACAGCTAGACGTTGTGAAAAAAATATACATTTCAAAACATATGAGCAGATGCTCATTTCAGTCTTATTTGGTGAAAGTTTTGCAAGACTTTTAAAACTTTAAAACTAAGATTAGAAAAGTTTGTGAAAATTCATCTTTGATCCACCACGTGTTTATTGGACCCGTGTCCTTCCTGGTTGGTTTATGCCTCCAGGGAGGTTACATGTGGCTGGGTCCAGGCAGTTGTCAATGCCTCCTTGAGTGAGGGATCCTTTCCCGCCTTGAAAGAGGCGGTGGTGAGGCCCCTCCTCAAGAAGCCTGCCTTGGACCCGGCCATTTTAGACAACTACCATCCAGTCTCCAACCTTCGCTTTTTAGTGAAGGTTGTTGAGAGCATGGTGGTGCAGCAACTTCCCTTGTTCCTGGAGGAAACTGATTATCTAGACCCGTACCAATCGGGCTTCAGGTCTGAACATAGCACGGAGACAGCATTGGTCGCGCTGATGGATGATCTCTGGAGGGCTCGGGACAGGGGTTTTTCCTCTGTCCTGGTCCTATTAGATCTCTCAGCGGCTTTTGATACCATCGACCATGGTATCCTTCTGTGGCGGCTCCGGGGGCTGGGGTTGGGGGGCACCATTCTGTGGTGGTTCTCCTCCTACCTCTCGGGCCGCTCCCAGTCGGTGTTGGCAGGAGAGCAGAGATCAGCCCCAAGGCCCCTCACTTGCAGGTGCCACAGTGGTCTGTTCTCTCGCCTCTCCTGTTTAATATCTACATGAAACTGCTGGGCAAGATCATCTGAGGTTTTGGGGTGAGGTATCATCAATATGCTGATGATACCCAGCTTTATATCTCCACCCCAGACCAGATCAGTGATGTTCTCTCTGTGATGTCCCGGTGCCTGGAGGTGGTATGGGTCTGGATGGGGAGAAATAGGCTCCAGCTCAACCCGACCAAGACAGAGTGGCTGTTCTTACCGGCATCTCGATTTTCAGGAGATGTTCCATCTTTGGTCATGGTGGGAGAGATGTTGCCCCCCGTGGATAGGGTGAGGAATCTGGGCGTCCTTCTTGATCCACAGCTCAGTTTGGAGGAGCAGGTGGGGGCTGTGGCCAGGGCGGCTTTTGCCCAGGTTCACCTGGTTTGCCAGCTCCGCCCTCATCTGAGCCGAGATGCTCTTCAAACGGTCACTCATACGCTCATCACTTCCAGAATCGACTACTGTAATGCTTTCTACATGGGGCTGCCCTTGAGAACTACCCGGAGGTTACAACTGGTACAGAATGTGGCTGCGCAGGCTGTGATGGGAGTATCCCGATACTCCCATGTTACACCCCTCCTGCGTGACCTGCATTGGTTGCCGGTTGCCTCCTGGGTTAGTTTCAAGGTGCTAGTAACAACTTATAAGGCCCTAAATGGCTTGGGTCCAGGGTACTTGCGGGAATGCCTCCTGCCAGCATCATGTGCCGATCGCCCTGTTTGCTCCCACAGGAGGGGCCTCCTTGGGATACCATTGGTTAGGCATTGTCGGCTGGCAGTTCCCAGAGCTAGGGACTTCTCTGTGGGAGCACCCACCCTTTGGAACCAGCTTCCCGTGGATCTCCGTTTGGCCCCTGATCTCGGCTCCTTCCACTGGGACCTGAAGACCTGGTTGTTTCAACAGGCCGGCCTGGAATGACCCGGGTAGGGGTTTTTTAACTGTTTTGGTTTTAATGTTTTAATTTTTTACCTTTATTCTGACTTGTTAGGTTTAATTTGTTTTTATGTAAATTTTGTGCTGTTTTAATGTTAGCCGCCCTGAGTCCTTAGGGAGAAGGGCGGCATACAAGTCAAATAAATTATTATTATTATTATTATTATTATTATTATTATTATTATTCTCAGATTATTCATATTGACAATCATATACATCCATTCTTGCAAAAATTTACCCCAGTTTCTATTTTGCTAGATCCCAATTGATGAATACCATCAGAGGTGGTATTCAACCAGTTCGCAATGGTTTGGGTGAACCAGTAGCATAATTTGGTGTGGATCACCGAACCAGTGGTAACCACTAGCTGGCCACGCCCAAGACCCGGTTGCCTGGTCGCCTGTTTCCTCACTTGCCCTGGTCGCTCTCCTAGCTTCCCCTACCATGTGGCAGCTGTAGTGCAGCTCAGATGTATATCCCAGGGATGCTGCACATGTGCATTATGTGTGCAGCTGCTACACAGGCAGTGCGCATGTGTAGCAGCCCCGGGACATCCCCTGCCTGCCAGCCCTCCTGGAGCACATTTTCTTCCTTCTCCTGGTGGACAAGCCTCTTTCAGCCCAGCCCCGCCCAGCTAGCAGGTGGGTGGGTGGGTATTCCAGGGCTTTTTGTCTCCCTTGTCACAAGATGCCTGCAGCTGCTCCATGTTCTTTTCGGTGTGGCTGCAGTCCAGCAGCCACACAAAAAAAGCACACCCTGTTCTATGTGCCGGGCCTGGTTAGCCTGAGCAGCCAGTGTATAAAACAGGGCAGTGCCAGACTGTTGGAGAAGCGATGCAAAGCCGGAGATCAGTAGCTGCCTCTTTCACAGTGCAAGAAACCTCCCCGAATCAGCTGGCTGGTCGTCTCCTTCTCTGCCTTTTTGTTCTGTATGGCAGGGCATGCTTTTTTTAGAACAGGGCATGCTTTTTTCGGTGCAGCTGATGGATTGCAGCCACACTGAAAAAATCACGCAGCAGCTACAGGCATCTTGCAACAAGGGGGGGGGAGAAGCCCTGGGACATGTGTTCACCTACTGGCTGGCCAGGCCAGGCTGGAAGAGGTGCGTCCGCCAGGAGAAGGAAGAAAGTGTGCTCTGGAAGGGCGGGCACTGCCCAAGCAGGTGGATGTTTCAGGACCACTTAAAGGTTGACTTTAAGAGCGCCCCCATGGAAGAAGCTGTGAACTGAGAGCAAATATAGTGATGGCAGAGGTGATAGGCTATGTGTCCCTCCAAAAGGAGTGTGAAGGGAGGCAGACCTCATGCCTCTGAGGAAAAGAGTTGCTGAATCCCTGGCTGTCACCCAGGAGGGAACCGCAGAAGGAACCATCACATGCTCCTGTCACCCCTGCTGCCACTACTTTTGCTCTTGTTCTCAGCTTCTTCCATGGGGGCTCTCTTAAAGTTGATCTTTAAGAGCTGGAATATGTTTCATTAGATCACCACTGTTATGTATGTAGGTTTGAATGTTATTGGTTTATTTGAACTGTTCTTGTAAAATGTCAAATGGTATTGGTTTAAATAGTGTGGGAAGAAACCCTGCACTCCCATTGGCTGTTGCCGCTACTTTTGCTCTTGTTCTTGGCTTCTTCCATGAGGGCTCTCTTAAAGTCGATCTTTAAGAGCTGGAAGATGTTTTGTTAGATTGCAACCAACTTATCATTGGGAGAGGTGTAGCCCCTGAATTCACAAGAACTCTTGGGCAAAGGTCTCTGACTTTTAAAACACATGCGTGCGGTGTCTCACTCCCTTCACGCTCATTGTGCACACCGGGAGTGCCTAACCAGAGCGAGAGAGAGGGCAGTTGACTGCTATGAGGCGAGCACTTTGGCTTCCCCTCTTGCTCCTCACAGCTGCTCTGAGCCAGTGCAGTTCTTTACTTGGGCAGACAGAAAGCCACAGCAGCACCAGCAGCAACAACAGCAGCACTGCAACAATGAGGTACAGAAAGATTTGGTGGTGCAAATTTATCTCCAAGGGGCTTCAGGCAAAAAAACAAAACAAAAACTACCCCCCAAAAAACCCATTTGGCAGGCACACTCGGCAGGCAGTTGTGATCTTTAGTTGGGCTTTTTTTTTGGTTAGTCCAAGGGTGGAGGGGGGGGAAAGGTATGTAGGAAATCACCTTTTCTCTGCAGTATCAGTCATGTGACTGAGTGGGCGTGGCCAACTCAAAGTCACTTGCAGCAAGGTGCCGCACCATCTTGCCAAGTTGGCCACGCCCACCCAGTCCCATGACCACCAAGCCATGCCCACCAAACAAGCCACACCCAGAGAACCGGTAGTAAAATTTTTGGAATCCCACCACTAAATACCATGTCTTTGAAGAAGTTCTCTTCCACCTACAAGCTGACAATAATATATTCTAGTGGATAAGAAACACAGTACAAAAACTGATATTTAGGAGGAGCTTGATCCTTAGCACCAAATCCTTTAAAATTGCCAGAACTGATGAACATTCTTGGATGAGAAGCAGAACATTATCTTCTTCTTCAGGGGGAAAAATCAATCCAATGAAAAGGCACCTTTGAAATTCTTTAAAATGATGTCCAAAATATCACAAAGTAACCTTGACACTGTGGTGAAATTGGCATTAGTCATCATATATCAGAGCCTAGATAATGGTGGAGGATAAATGCTTTCATCACCAAGTACAGTTTATGAGGGAGGTAGCTATTTATACTTTAAAGAAGGGGTGTCAAACTCAAGACTTGCAGGCCAGATCTGGCCCACAATGTGGTTATATCTGGCCTATGTAGCTGCCATGGAAACAGTGAAGATTGACCTGCTGCATTTCGGTCTGGACCAGCCTGACTGGTTGTGGATTTACAACCTGATGGCAGCCATTCAGGCTGGAATGTGGGCAGCCGTACATCTGCGAGGCCGGCCTGAAGCCAGTAAGGGTCCACCCTGCCCCACTCCAACCCCTAGGTACTTGCACAGGAGGTGGTGAGTATGCACACGGCCTAGCATCCCTCTACACCATCTTGCCCCACAGGCTGACTGTATCCTGCGTGCTTCCCTTTCACCCAGTAAGTCAGCACTTACCTCCTCCTGTGTTCACACCCAGGTGGTAAGGCCGAAGCAGCAGGGTGGTCTCTCACTGGTTCCAAGGTAGCTGCATGGATCAGATCTAAGGCTGACCACATCCAGGCCAGGGTGGCTGTACAATTTGTAGATCAGCACCCTGTCAGCCTGGGCTGGGCTGGGCTGAAGTGATGTAGGCCAGTTTTTTGCTTTTTCCAGGGTGGTCCCATGGACAAAGGAGAGAGTTTGGCACTGCTACTGATAGCCATGCTGCCAGCAGATGTAACTTTTCCATGCAGAAGCTGCAATGGCCTCAGTAAAAGTGAAACCTCATAAGCTATGAGGCCAGGCTCAGAAAGGGACAAGGGGAGGGGGGAGACTGGCAGTACTTCCCTTTTACTGTGACAGCCCTGCCCCCATTGGAAAGCTCATAACTGGACCTCACCCTTGGCACCCACAATCCTTTGAACCCACCAGCAAATCTGATCCAGGTTTCCCGATTTGTGGGTGGAAGAAAGGCTGCCAGAGCCTCACCCATTCACTTTGTCCATGGATAGGGATTGGCCAGAGTCATCCACAGATGAGTGTGTGAGACCTTATATCTGGAGGTGTGAGCGGGGGGGGGGGGCTGTGCCCCAATCCAGCACTTGGGTGGGTAGATCAGAGGGACACTGCAGCTTGGGCTGACCAGTGAATCTCTAGGCATGTGCAGAATACTCCTTGCTTGCTTCACCTGGGTCGGGGTCTTCATCCAAGAAACCCAGCCATGGCTTTCCAGCAGGGAGAGTGGTTCAAGTGAAAGGGAAGCCTCACAGATTGCAAATTCAGGCCAACTAGTGGGGCATAAAGGCTCTGGTGAGGGCATGATGCTGATCTATTCTACAACCTGGCAGCATCCATCCCGGCCAGAACACAACCACCTTTGGATCTAACCCAAGAGCCCCCCTCCCCGCTGTCTTCTGGGCATGCTCACAGAAGGTGCTGAGCATGCGTGGGGCCTGGCATCCCTGGGGACTGTGTTGCCCCATAGGCTGACCCACTTCTGAGTACCTCCCTTTCACCTAGGATGCTAGCCCTCTCTGCCTCCTCTGTGCATGCCCAGGGAATGAGGCTGAGGCAGTGGGGTGGTCTCTTGCTGGCTCGAGGGTGGCCACATGGGTTGGATCTAAGTCTGACCATGTTTTGGAACCAGGTTTTACAGATCAGATCGTGCCTGCACCAGCACCACCATGTCCCACTTGCCAGCCTGGCCTTCCAACCCTCTTTCTCTGGCATCATACCCACCCAATCACGTGACAATTCAGCCATAATACTGATCTGGCCATTTGAGGGCAGCCATAATATTGATCTGGTCCTAAATGATATTGAGTTTACACCCTTGCTTTAGAGAATGACTGTGTAGGAGGGAAGAGATGAAACAATTTCTAATTGTACCACAGTAACTATGCCCAAACAATTTTCTCAATGGCCAAGTAGGGAACATTGCAATTAATGTGGGAAAGTTTATTGAATAAAATGTGGGGAATCATCCCTATAAGAATAAAGCAGTTTTCTTAGGAGAAGAATAGCATGCAAAAATAAATGAATTGACACAGTCTGCATCCAGAATACTGAATTAAATATTGAAACTAGTAAATTTATTTCTGCCCAACCATAGAAAGTTTCAGGTTAACACTTTGGGTTCAAGTAAGTCCGGATTTCTGGAGACTGACTGGACTAGTCCCTGAAGTTTTGTTGACAAGATTTCAGAAGAGATTTGCCTTTACCTTCTTCCTAGGGCTGAGAGAACGATGGACTCAAGATCACCCAGCTGGCTTTATGCTTATGCAGTACTAAAACTAATAATAGAAAAGTACCTTCCTCATGATACAAGGCAGATATCTAAACATAGAATTGATTTTCTTTCCCCATAATTATCATGAATAATAATGATTAATTCTGCACAGCCATTCTGGAGAAATACTGATTAGTTTTACTGTGAATTGGGAATTGGTAGATAATATAAATATCCCCAGTAAATTAACATTTTGAGTTAGAAATGAAGGATAGGTAATGGTTCTGGATGTTTTATACTGCAATAAACACTGTTGGCATAGAATGTGAAGAGAATGAAGTGCGAGTGGTCATCTCAGGGATGCTTCAGAATTGAATAAGGCCAACTATTTCATCACTTAATATTCTTTGAGAATGATATTGATTCTTCTTTCAGTGTGGTTTCCTTACATGGCATGCCACACAGAGATAGTGCAATGTACTGTTAGTGATCTTCCTATTGCTCATCATAGGTACTTCCAAACTGAAGATGTCATCATTGGTGCCATTACTTCACTTTTTCTTTTAGTGGTAGATATGCCTGATTTCAAAGAAAACCCTATTCTTCAATTCATTGAAAAACCTATGTAAGTAATAATGCCTTTTTTCCTAAATGCATGCTTATGAAAATTATTTTTGAGCAATTTATAAATTAGGTTGTAATGCAACTATTTATTTCTAAAATACTACTTTTAGGTGATGTGGGTGGCATACCAGTTTAATAAATAAATAAAAATGAGAAACATTTCAATGATTGCACAGCACTAGGTCCAAATATATTTATTGATAATATTAGAATTGACAAGATTGTTTGTATTAAATCAAATCCTACAAATAGAGCATGAATTTATACAATTAAGTAGGTGAACATTTGAGTTCTACATTTCTAAATGAATGGATTTTGCTATTGTAGATAATACTAATATTGTTATTGTTCTTCCCTATTATTTTAACTTTAATGCTAGACTACTATTGCTAAGGGAGAAAGAATAAAAATATTTTGCTAAAGTAAGAGAAGGAGTTGCACATCAGGTATAGAGTTCTTTTAAGGTGGGGATGGGGAATCCAATATTTTAAATATAAAAGTTCATTTTTAAATTATTCATTTTTCTATGAACGTACCATATGCATGTGCACTGCAAAAAAAATAAAACACAAATTATTTGATGTTGATCATCAAAAATGCCGAGAGATATTATTTAAATTATGAATCAATGGTTGACTTCCAAAAAAATTATTTATGAATCACACCTTCTTTGCAATGTCTTTTTCAAATGTCTTTTTATAATACACTATATAATTCTTACAGGGTTTTCATTAAGCATTACCAGCATGTATTGGCATTCATATTTGCTGTGAAAGACATTAATGAAAACCTTCAGGTTTTACCCAATATTACCTTGGGCTTCAAAATCCATGACAAATACAGTGGTAAATGGACCTTTCATGCCATCATGGAACTTTTTTCCCCTATAAGCAGATTAATTCCGAATTATAAATGTGGCACCAAGAACAACCTTATTTCTGTCATTGGAGCTCTGTATCCTGAAGTCTCTCTTGATATGTCACATATTTTGGAAATGTACAAAGTTCCACAGGTAGGATATTTCATGAGTAATGAAACTTCAGGGTTACTTATGTTCTTCAATGTTTCTAATTTTATTTAAAAAGTACAGATTGATACTTCATTTGGAATATCTCAGTAGATAAATGCAGGTTCTTATAGACTGAAGTACTTTAAGTGAAAGTTTTAAACTTTATCGTTGAGATAATACCATTTGAATGTCAGCTTTTGTGATTCAAACACCTTTGAACATCAGTTTATGTGATTCCAACAGGGCTCCTTTTAAGCCATTCCTCATAGGCAACTGTCCAAAACAGCCCTAGAACTCTTGACATAGGCTGAATCTTCAAATGACATCAGCAGCCTCTGTGACATAAACAATCTAAAGGGAAGATCAGAGTGTTCGTTTTTCAAAAAGGCAAAAAAGGGATTGTTCTTCTTCTCCCAAGGATTCATGCTGATGTTCTCTGTTAGCAATTCTGGGCAGAAATCTTCATTGTTTCTCAATTGTAATTTATACTCTGAGTCCAAGAATGCTCATTAGAAGGTTCTCAAACACTACTGTTTTCTGTCACCCTCTTGCATGGATCATTTCTGCACCATTCCAAAGCTGCACATGATGCTGATACCTATTAATATTCTGGGTGGTGTTTTCACTTTTACATAATCATACATTGATTGCATTTTTAAATTGATGAGAACATTTTTCTGCTTCCTGCAGAAGACAACTTATAGTAATCACAATATTATGCATGAGGATATTATGCATGAGAGGTTTTTAAAAGCTTTTTAAAATTCACCTTAGGCTATTTGCTGATCACAGTCTGATTTCTTTTCTTTTCTACTCCTTGTGAATATAAGTGCATCATAATATTTGAATGTTTTCAAAGGCCTTCATTATGCCTAATTAATGTTTATGTATAGTACCTTTTTAACTGTTTTCCTTTTACTGATGACAGTCCTAAAAGGCAGAGGTTAACTGCCACTTCAATAGCTACATTGTCATTTCTTCTTAGGAATCCTGAATTCTATCTCAATAATCACAGATTAAGAGAATGTATCCCAAACTCTTTAATAGATTAAAAACACCTGACACAACAATTCCTTTTCATACAATTCATCTTAGATTAATGTATAGATGGAGCAATCTATTTTTTTGAACTCCATGATGTTTGAATTACATTTCTCCCTTTTTGTGTCTCTTATTTTTAACCTCTCATTTAATTGCTATATTTCTAGATTGTGTATAGCTCCCTTCCAAAAATGGAGAAGAAAATCCAGAAGATTTCTCTCTATGAAATGGTCCCAAATCAGGAACATCAATACGAAGGGATTCGTCAGCTATTGTTGCATTTCAGATGGATCTGGATCGGTGTTCTAGTTAAAGAAGAACTGATAGAAGGATTTCAGCAAAACATACTTCCCTTGTTTTCTAAATCTGGTATTTGTTTTGAATTCTTAGAAAAACTTAAGCCTCTTATCATCAATACTATTTTTGATAGAATGAAACAATTGTTGGAATTGTACGAGATTATCATGAACAGCAAAGCCAATACAGTGATAGTCTATGAAGAAAATGTTTTACTTTTGAGGTTGTTGTTATATTTACCTTATATGGAAGAAGTAGTTACAAAGCCTAAAGCTAAAGTGTGGATTCTGATCTCTGAACTGGATCTTGCTTCCTTCGTGTTTCAAAAGGGATGGGATATGCAAATCCTCCATGGTGCTCTTTCCTTTTCTG
>CM019155.1:120629060-120646245 GCA_009733165.1 Naja naja
ATTGTAAGTTAGCTGAAGTAGAGAAATCTTCTTTTAAGTATATTATTTAAAAAATTAACCTAGAATAATTAATAATAAAACAATGCATTCCATATTCTTTTCTTTATAATATGCACATGTTCAGTGAAGATCTGTAAATAAAGTTTTTCTTCATGACTACAATCTTTTAGTGTTTTAGAGATCTGATATTCTTATTTAAATATTCTAAAGCATGGATTAAATAAAAATAAAGAAAGGTTTAGATTGCTTGACATTTTTTTCTCATTATCAAAGTATTAGATTTGCTAGTATGATACCATACATAATTAATCCGTTGATTATATGCCATCAAGGAAGGGTCATCTTTAGTAATCACATAACTAGGTCTTTTTCAGAATGAACAGGAAGAAACTGGATTTAAAACTAAAATATAAGTATAAATAAAATAACCACAATAATTTTGTACTACTGAGGATAGAAATATATGTGAAAAAGTAATAAGAGAATGCAACTTTCTATTTTTTTAGATGCTGACTATTGTATAGGATGCCCAGAAGATCAATATGCAAGCAAAGACAAAACTTCATGCATTCCTAAGACAATAACTTCCTTGACTTATGAAGAACCATTAGGCCTCGCTTTAACAATTGTGGCCCTCTCCTTTTTTTTATTCACAGCTATGATTTTTGGAATTTTTTTGAAACATCACCACACCCCCATTGTCAAAGCAAATAACCGAGATCTCACCTACATTCTTCTCATTTCTCTCCAGCTCTGTTTCCTTTGTGCATTGCAGTTCCTTTTTAGACCTGGGGCTATTATATGCCTCTTTCGGCAAATCACTTTTGGACTCATTTTCTCTGTGGCAGTATCTTGTGTCTTGGCCAAAACCATCATTGTGGTTTTAGCTTTCCTGGCCACCAAGCCAGGATCCAGGATGAAAAAGTGGATAGGGAAACAATTGTCAATCTCCATTGTACTTTCCTGCTCTCTTCTCCAAGCAGTGATTGGTATATTGTGGCTGGCAAAGGCTCCCCCTTTCCCAGAAGCTGATATGATTTCAGTCACTGAAGAAATTATACTAGAATGCAATGAAGGCTCAGTGTGCATGTTTTATTGCATCCTGGGCTATATGGGCTTCCTGGCGGTGGCCAGTTTTATAGTGGCTTTTCTGGCCAGGAAACTCCCCAGCACTTTCAATGAAGCCAAACTAATCACTTTCAGCATGTTGGTCTTTTGCAGCGTTTGGTTAGCTTTCATTCCAGCCTATCTGAGCACTAAAGGAAAATATGTGGTAGCTGTGGAGATTTTTTCTATCTTAGCCTCTAGTGCTGGGTTACTCAGTTGTATATTTTTCCCAAAATGCTACATAATTCTCTTGAAACCTGAATTAAACCACAGAGAACTACTCACACAGAGAAAATATTAATAAACCATGCATTTCATTTAAGTTACTGGCTATTATTCTTGAAGCTGTATTCTATTAGGTATCCTAGTAATTATGGAATGTAGGTATGATTATTTAAAAAGAATTTCTATAAATGTTTACTGCTACTAGAGTCATGGCATTATACGGTATCTGTTATTTATAAGAATATAATGAAAAATAGGATTTTTAATCACATGTTATCATACATATTAGTTGAGTATAATTTTGAGGATAGATTTACTTGAGTATATATTGTATTGTTACTCTGTGCAGCCTTTCGCTGTGCATCAGGTCTTGCTTTTTCAATGAGCTCCAGGAGATGAGGTGGCAGAACAGACACGGAGTATGGTTGGATGAGGAAAGGAGTGAATCTCACTAAACACAAGTTAGAGTCTGCATTCATGGATGCATCATGGTGATAAGAGTGCTAAAATATCACAATATTTCTCTGTGTTAATTATGTCACCTGATAAAAAACTGGTGGCCTTGTTTAGGTCGATCCCTTCTTTGCTGTGGAGGACCAGGCCACAATTTGACCTCTTCAGGTCTCCAGGGAAAAGTATTCATGATATTTGGTGGCTACAATTGTTCAGATTGGACTTTGAACAGGTCCAAATGAGCAACCTGGGCGATCACCTTATGGTGTTATCTGGATTGACCTTAATGAAGTGAAATATCTTTTAAGGTACATCAGGAATCAACACCATCATCCTGCCTTATTTACATTGAAGCTTAGATCATCCTCAATCCAGGGTTTGTGTTATTAGTATATGAATGATACCAGTTGTACTTCTCAACCCCAAGCTATGCAGTTGATTCTGTCAATAAAGTGACCCAGTGTCAGATGACTGTTCAGGTCTGAGTGAATGTAGGAAAGAGTTCGACTCAATCTTGAGAAAAATATTTCATCCCACACACATAAAGGACATTTTTATGTTTGATTTGTTGGAGTTTGCACTTTTCCATTTGAAACTAGTGTGTAAGTTGGGGATATCCTATATTTGCAACTACTCTTGAAAATCAGGTGGCAGGTAAACAAGAGAATTTCAGCATGAGTAAACCATATGGACCAGTTGCACTCTATTGCAGAACAAGAAACCCTTCAGATGGTGTAATTCAAAGTTCTATTATTTACTTACTGTATAAAGATATCATGGTATACAATCTGTTTATTTAAGACTATTTCTACCAATCCACTGTGTTCAGAGTTGGTGCATTCCAAGTACTCCCAATGAAATGTCATCTGATGAGAGTGAGGAAAAGAAGCTTTATTTTTCAACCTCTGCTCTCTGATATAGCATCCCCTCTCCAAAGAGATATCGCTCACTTCCATTCTCCTGCTTTTCAGGAAGTTGCCAAGGTCTTTTCTGAGACCTAGAGTTGGACAGATTGTTTCATCAGACTATGGAAGTATTGTTTTGGTTCAATCCATTATGTAATTTTAGTCTGTTTTTAATCTATGTATTAATTTATTGTTAGGGTCCCTGATACTCTTGGTACTGAATGACTTTAACAAATCAAATGAATTCGATCAATCAAATAAATAAATAAAATTGGGTGGGCATAAATTTTGTGGTTATTATTCAAAGAATTATGTATCCATTGTCAGCTAAGAATACACAAATGACCTCCAAACAAGTATTGTCATCAGAATCAAATATAAAGCATTTTTAAATTAAAAGACAACTTTGAATATAAAAGTATTTCAGAATGTCATTTATAAAGAATAATAGCACAATATCTTGTCTTTAAATCACAGATCGGCATGTTTTGCAGGATTATGTCTATGGAGATTCTCAATCATCCAGGTCATGGTTGTCCTAAAGGTGCTTTTTTTACTTTTTTCCTTTGAAAATGTTTCCCTTCTCATACAAGAAGCTGAAGAACTGAACTGAAGAAACATCTTGAATAATAAGCAAAATGCTGTCAAAAGAAAAAAACCACAAGAAAATAAAATTGCTTTTTGGATTTGAAAGACATCTTACTCTACAAATGATTTTTAAACAAAGGATTATTTGAAGAACAGTATAAAAGTGCTAAATTATAGTAAAATATGTTTTATGTCTGAAACCAAAGATTTATAATTTTTAGGGATTTCTTCTTGTTAATTGTTCCCATGTGTTTAGCTTAGGTTTCAGCAAAATAATATAACATTTGGGGAAGAAGATACAGCCCAACAGCCCAGCACTGGAGGCTAAAATCAAAAACATCTCCACAGCCACCATGTATTTCCCTTTAGTGCTCAGATAGGTTGGAACAAAAGAAGAGCCAAACATGGCAGAAAACCAACATGCTGAACGTGATGAACTTGGCTTCAGGAAATTTCCTGGCAAGGAAAGCTCCAGTGAAACTTGCACATGCCAAGAAACCCAAGTAACCAAAATCATAGTAAAGCATTCCATCTGAACCCTCGTTACATTGCAAGAGAATGTGTGTCAACAGAAGGAAATGGGGGAGAGATTGTCAGCCATGTAGCACAAATACTTGCTTGAGCAGCAAAGAACAGTGGAAGTGGCTAGTTTTCTCCCTACCCATTTTTTCATCCTTGATGCTGGATTGGTGGCCATAAAAGCCAAAACAACATAGTTTTGGCCAACGCACAAGAAATAGCCACTGAAAATGTAATGGCAAAAGTAGCTTATGGGAGAGGACAGGTCACCTGAGTAGGTTTGCCGATAAAGAGTAATACACAAAGAAAGCAAAGTAATAGTGAAATGAGGAAAATGTATATGAGATTCCGGTTGTTGGCTTTGACAATAGGGGTGTTGTGGTGCTTCAGAAATATTCCTAGAACAACAATGGTTACCAAGGAACATGAGAGAATCCCAAGAATTAAACTAATCCCCAGGAGCTCTTCGTAGGACAAAAAGTCTATGCCCTTGGGAATGCATAAATTATGATCTTTGTTTGGGCAATGATTTTCTTGGCAATGAAAGCACAGCTTAATCTAGAGAGAAAAGAAGAAGAAAAACTGTGATTTCTTTCAAGTTGTCTTCAGTTGAATGCCGGAATCAGTGAAATAGCTAAGTCTAAATACCTCATGCAGATTATATAAAATATAGATCTCCTGATAAATTAATGGTTGTTCTGCAAAAATTTCACAGGCGCTGATAGTGGGACTGCTTAGATTATCTTCAGGATTCCATTAGTCTGCTCCCTGAACTCCACTTTGAATTATAAAATGCTTGGAAAATGAAGAAAAGGTCTAGGTTTAACATTCTCAGAAATGAAATATGCAGAATAAATTATTTTGGGGTATCACTCAAAAATAAATAAAAAATTATGTAGGGAAATGTTTGAACAAATGAGCATTATTGTTCAGGAACATCATTGGCTAAAATAATATTATAGAAACAGTGAATATAAAATTTCCTATAAATGTTCTGGATGATTTCTGATGATTTCCATTGATGATGATGATGAAGAAGATGATTATGAGGGTGGTGGTGATTATTTTGTCCGCTTTAAAATTTAAAGCAGAATTTAAATTTTTTAAAGATATAATATATTTAAGATTTTAATAAAGTTAAAGAAATTAAACTTTAAAGTTAAAGAAGTAAGGTTTTTCTTTAATTATAAAACAAAGGAGAAAATAGTACAAACAAAAAAGAATATGTATCAAAGTTTAAAAAATGGGTATAACCAGAGAGGAACAACTTTAAAGATATAAAATAAATAAAAATAAAATTTGAAAAAAAGGGAAGTGACTAAAATCTCATGTGATAAATGACATTTTGTCCTCATGCCAGAAACCAGCATATTTTTTTAAATGTAATCCTCTTTAATAACCGGTGTACAACTCTCACCCTTTAATGTAGATATCTTCCCTTCTGAACATGGAATGCAATCATAACAGCAGAATGGCTTCTCTTCCTTCTTTTGCTTGCTATATCCAGAATGACAATTGTCATTACAAACAGAAAAAGGCTGTGTCTATAAACAAATGTAAGAAAAAATGGTTAGATTCTTTAGTATCAATTTTTTGGGTGGCAAAAAACCTGCAGTAAATTAAATTAAATTAAAAATTAATTAAATTAAATTAATTGAAAGAAATAGACTAGGAGAATTCATCTGCCTCTCTTCAAAGTTGGGTAACATCACAGGCCATTATGCAATCATTCCAGGATGAAAATAAACTGTCAGAGCTCTAGAGAACAGTTCTTGTGTGTTTCTCAAAATTAAAATGCACTGAAAATGTTTGTATTCCATCCTTTAAAGTTTAAATTTCTTTACATTATTTCAAAATGTGGGTACTGCCCTAGATATGTATTTAAGTCATACCTGATTAAACCAGCTGTGCCACACAATAGTATTCTTGTAAATTCTTGGTTATAATTAGAGTTTTGGGGATCCATTCTTCCAATCTTTATCCTAACAAAGGACTGATTTGGGAATGTAATCCAATTTATGACATCAAATCCTGCTACCACCGCTCCATTTTGATCAAAATAAATCTCATTTCCTGCAGTGTTCTTGTATGAGACTTACTTCAGAAAGGTGTGTAACTAGGATAAAAAGACCCATATTCAGTTTTCTCTGTATCAACTCTAAAATGTATAAACCTATAGGTAGCATTATCAAATAAAATAATTTGCAGTTTAAGTTTAATAGTGTGAGTTAGTGGCTGAACATAGAACATGGTTTGAAATAATGCTTAACAGTTATCCATGTTGCATGCAGGAAAGAAGAAATATTTATTTACAACTGGCCCTATGGGAAAGAAATGTTATCTCCATTCTGTGGCAAGGTGGCGAATCTTCTGACCTCCACAGGCCAGAAGTAACAGAATGCCTGGGAATGAAGAGTTGATATAAATGGTAAAGTACTATGATTTCCAAATCTTTCTATATAGACATTCCTAAATCTTCTTGGTAACACATTGGCTTTCTATGCAGAACTTTTAGCATTAGTGGAAGTAAATGTAGGGTAAAACTCTTTTTATATATATAATTTTTTTCTTATTTACAAACATATCATTGTATGAACAGTGTGGTACCAGAGTGTCTTACATTTTAAAACAAATATGGCAATATTGTTCATATTTAATACAGTTGACACTTATAAATTTTCATATTAATACACATATATTCTTTGTTTTTCACCATTTCAATATCTTATTTTTATGTCAATCTCCAAATCCTAAATATCCCTCTTTGTCTACAGGTAGAATATTGTTAATCGTATTTATAGTGTTTAATGGATTTATGTGATTCCAATAATAATAATAAAATAATAATAATAATTCACCAATTTATATTGAGTTATAATCTTCCATTATTTATCCCCTTTCTAATTTTTAATTTTCCCACTATTATGTTTAAAAAACATCCCCTTTCTAATCATTTTTTTTCAACTTGTTTGATACAGATAAAATAATAGACATCATATTTATGTTTGACAAATTATATAATTCTAATAATACATACAGTTGTTTTTGTCAAGTTGTAAACTTTCATACCATTCTACATACCATTCCTTTTTCTGCAAATAGAATGTTAATATTCATATTTATTATGTTCATCAATCTTATATAGTTAATAATTGTGGAAGAATTTCCACTTTGCTGTGCTCTTTTCACTGTTTACATTTAAAAGTTTGAAAGAGCCAATTGCAGCGCAGCTGCATTTTGAATGTACTGGTTTTTATAGACACACCCCTTCTTGATATAAGGCTATAAAAGGAACTGCCTCAGTGACAGTTACCCAGTTCCAAGTTGACAGGCACTCCTGTTCCAAGCAGTTCCAAGAAAGTTCCAGTCCCAAGAGAGAAGCTGTCTCTTCTCTGTTCCAAGACAGTTCCAAGGATAATCTGCATAGGCAGACTGTTCCAAAGAAGCTTCAAGGAAGATATCTCCTAGGCAAAGGACTGTTTGGAAGTGCTGCTTTTCTCCTTTTCTGGAAAGGACTCTTGGGACTCTGGCTGCATAGGCAGTCGTTAGAATTGAAGGACTTTGAGGATACTTAGAAGAAATAGAGGACATTGGTATGCCTTCTTGAATATTTATTTGTTTTATCTAATTGTTGTAACAATAAACAAGTTCTGGATTGAACTCCTCTGGGCTCAACTCTTTTTGAATAATTTCATTATAGACAAAGGTTTACATTCCATTGATTTTATTAATCACAAAATTTATTTTGACAAATTGGTAGCAGAGGACAGTTGGAAACCTTGTCTACATTTTGAGTTATTCAAAATGCCCAGCTTTAAAACAACTAGAAGAAGCAGAGTGGTGACCAGAGCCGCAGCCAGGCTAATGGCATCACACCACTGACCAGAAGGAACAAAGACTGGGACGTCTTCGGCTGAAACGTCCCAGGTGCCGACTGAGCATGAAGCAAATGGCGCGACAAGCCTTCTGACAGCTGCTGTGTCCTCAATCCCAATCTCAGCTACAAGTGAGCGTTTCATGACTTCTGAAAGTCAGTCCGGTACATCCAAGCCAGCAGTGGACAAAGAAACTGAGACAGGAAGGACACCCCTTCCTATCTCCCCTATGAGCCTGGCAGAAAGAAAGAAAATGAGATCTACATTTCTCAGGCGTTCGGCTTACAATCGGTAAGTGGAGACCCAGCCACCGACCTCAGCAATCTACTCAGGCACATTGCATTGGAAGAAGCGGCCAGGGACAGGACTGGGGCCCAAGAAGGCATCAGACCGGTTAGGGTTACCCAGTCCTGCCCTGCAACCCCTTTGGCTGACGAAAGCATGCAGGCAGGAAACCATGGGCCATTATTTTTGAGTTTGCCGCCACAAAACATGGCACCTAACGGGCGGCAAATTCGAACCGTCCATTCAAAAATGGCACCTACCGCCTCCCTGCCAACTTCTGAGAACCCGCTATGCTGAGCGAGCATCAACATTGGGGCCACTCATCTGACAGCGCCTACTGCTGCAGTGACCCAAGGTGCAGGCCACTGCCACACAAGCCCATCCCTAGCCAGCTCACCCATGGAGCTGGAGATCGATCGGGCCATCAAAACCCTTACCACGGCCTTCGGGACCCGTCTACTACTTCCTCCTAGCCTCTGGTCAACTACGGCCCTCCCGGATGCCTCCCGGTCAACTGCGGCCTACCCGGACGCCTCCCAATCTACTGCGGCCTACCCGGACACCTCCCAGTCAACTACGGCCTACTCCGATGCCTCCCAGATGAATGCGGCCCTCCCCGAAGTCTTCCCGATGACTGCGTCCCATTACTTACCAGTCCAGGTGATGACAGCATCCTTTACGGCGTCTTCAGCCTTCCAGGGCCTTCCCCAGAACTTGATGGCCAAAGCCGGAGCTTCTGGGGTTGACCCGAGGCCTGTCCACAGAGCCCAGGCAGAGAGCTCCTTCTCCTTCAGTGTCTGGCACCGAATGATCCCTGCGCATGCTCAGTCGGGAGTTCCAGAGGCAGACCAGAGGCCTATCTCCAGACCTCAACCGACGAGCTCCTTCCTCAATGAAGTTCAGCGCAGAATGAACTTTACGCATGTGCAGTTTGGCACCCCAACCCCTCCCACCTGGGAGGAGCAACTGTCAGCTTACCGGCCAATCAGAAATAAGCCTGCTATTTCCATCCCCTTACTATACTGTCAGTATAAGGGGATACAGCACCCTGGACAACTGCAAAGCTACATTTTACAGGGAAATCCAAGCCTCCTGCCTGCAGGCTTTAAGAAACTATGCACTTCTGGTAGAAATCTTCCTGAATGGACTAGGGAGGTGCAAGTATTATTTCTGAAGGAGAATGCCTTAAATTTATTATTAGATCCCCCTCCCAAGCCCTGGTTTCTAGAAATTGATTTATTACATCATAAAATTTTCTGCTTACTAATATTATCCATTGATCCTGCATTGTATCCTAGCATCCCTCATGATCTTACTGTATATGAATTATGGGAAAAATTATTTAATATGTTTAATTCTAAAAATTCTAATACAACTGCCAGAATTTCCAGAGAGTTCCATTCTGCAAGATTGAGAGCAGGGATGGATATGAGTGAACACCTTTGTGAATTAAGAAAAATGAGGGAGGAATTAAATTTAAGGGGGGAGCCTGTCTCAGAGCAGAGCCTTATAAGTATAATAATTAATTCACTGGATACTAGCTGGGACAATTTCATTTCCCAGCTAGATAACTCCAACTATGATGGTGTTTCACTGGAAGTTCTGACAGGTAAGTTAATTGCAGAATATAATTTAAGGAAGGACAGGGCGGCCTTCCACAAAGAAAGAGGGACCACTAGGAGACCTGATAGTCCACATAAAGTCAATGCTATCAGGGAATGTTTCAACTGTGGATCAAAAGGGCACTATAGGAGGGACTGTCCAAGGTACACAGCTCCAAGGACAGGTCAAAGGGTACCTTCTAACAACAGATACAAAAGGAGGTCACCCACGCCTCAAGGGAGGCACCAAGGGAACCCTGCCAATACAAGAAGGGATAAAGGGGGCAAGAAAAATAATAAAAGGGATAACTTTGCAAGCATGACGGAGACCACCTACCCAAGGCTCACTAAGGAACAACGTGAGCCGTTATGGCTACTCGACAGTGGTGCCAGCAGGCATATGGTAAGCAACAAACAGTTATTCACTAATCTCAAAGATTACAATTGCAATGTTACAGTGGCCAATGGGCTCAGAACCAAGGCCATAGGTATTGGAATAGTGTATATACCTGGGCTTGGAGAAGTAAATGATGTATTATATGTTCCCAAGTTGGAACACAACCTTCTTAGCACTCTCAAGTTGAGTGAAACAATAATATAGAGGTGCTTTTCTCTAAGGGAGGTGCAATGGTGACCAGGAACGGCCACGTGGTGGGAGAAGTTCTGAAGATCAATAATCTGCCATACTACTCCCCCATTGTGAGAGCTGAGGAGTCTGGGACCAGCTACCAAGCCAATACTGGTGACCCAGGCAATGACTCCCAGCCAAGGCCAGAGGTCAAACCTGAAGGGTGTAAATCAAAGAAGGGGTACAATTGTGATTGTGCAAATAACCCAAAAAGCACCAAGTCTGTAAAGTTTAACCTAGAGCACGGTGATGAGCAAACAAGGGATACCAATGTTGTGTCAATTGGTAAACCCCTGCATGATGAATGTGCCTACCTTATGCATAGAAGGATGGGTCACTTAAGCTTTCCTATCGTGCAGAAAATACCTGACTGCTCCAGAGGATTGTATATAAAAGATTGCAAAGTGTTTATGGACTGCTGTTTGCAGGAGTGCAAAATCCAAGGTGAAGCCAGCGCCCAAGAAATCTCAGAGGCAATCTGAGCACATTTTTCAGCTGGTGCATATGGACCTGGTGGGTCCTTTGAAACCCTCCCTCTTTAAGAATCAATACTTTCTTACAGTTGTTGATGATCATAGTAGATATGGATTTGTGTAACCCCTCAAATCAGGCTTTCTCTAAATTTAAAGAATTCTATAATTTAGTAGAAAACCAACACAAAGTCAAGGTACAGAAGATCTTGACTGACAGAGGAACTGAATTTAATTCTGCTAAGTTCTCTGTCTGGCTGAAGGAGAGGGGGATAGTCCATCTTAGGACCGCTCCTTATTCAGCATTTCAAAATGGTGTTGCAGAGAGAAGGAATAGCATCCTGCAAGCCAAGATGAGATGCGCTCTTGAGGATGCTGGATTAAAATTTTCTTACTGGGCAGAAGCCATTCTGTACTCAAATTACACTCTCAACAGGGTATGGTCCAGTGTAGTGCAGAAGACCCCATATGAGGAAGTATATGGCTGTAAGCCAAATTTAAAACATCTCCATGTGTTTGGGATGATGACCGATGTACACATCCCCAAGGAATTAAGAAAAAAGGGGGATAGAAGGTCGATCAAGCTCAGATTTGTTGGCTATGAGCCAGGCTCCAAAGCCTACAAATTCATTGATACAAACAATAGAATTGTCATTTCTAGATTGGCCACTTTCTATGAAAGTACCAACTGGAGCAGAATCCATGCCAATGAGATTCTGTCTCCCAAACCTGCCCAGAATTTGACCAGCCAAAAAGAAAATGTGTCAGAAAGCCCATCTAGTGATGGTGACACATCTGGCTCAGAGGATAGTGGAGAACGAGTACTCTCCAAGCCCCTAAAGGGGATCCTCAAGAAGAAAGTAGGAGTAGCCTGGAAGAAGGGGCACTCCAAACTAAAAGTAAATGACAGTAGTAGTGATGAAGACAGCACATCAGGTAATTCTGATACTGAGGAGGAGCCAGTTAATAGGCCAATTAGATCTACCAAAAACAAAATGCCCAAAAAGTATGAAGACTTCATCACTTATGTAAACCTGACATCAACCACACCTCAAAAATATGAGGATGTGTTGAAGCTGCCCCCAAATGAACAAGACAATTGGCGTACTGCGATGAATTCGGAAATGGACAGCATCAAGAGGCTAGAGGTGTTCACACCGACTAAATTGCCAAAGGATAAAAGGGTAATTGGCACTAGATGGGTTGCACAGGGCTTCTCACAAGGATACCCTGATGATTTTCTTGACATCTTCTCACCTACAGTACGCCCAGAGAGCGTCAAAACTGCGCTCACTGTAGCAGCCTTACATGGAGAGAATGTACTCCAGTTTGATGTACAGACAGCCTATTTGCAGGCCAAATTGGATAAAGAAATATATGTCAGGGCTCCTTCGGGCATAGATCACAGAGAGGATGAGATTTGGCTCCTAAACAAAAGCCTCTATGGTCTGAAACAATCTGGAAGAAGGTGGTATGAATGTCTTACCGAGTGTCTAAGGCATATAGGTTTTTCCGCCTCACCAGCTGATGAATGTGTTCATCAGGAAACATAAAGGTATTAAAGAGACAGTTTTAGTCTATGTGGATGATATATTGTATATCTGTAAGTCAGAGGAAAGAAGTAAATTCTTCTCTGAACAATTAAGTCAAAAGTTTGCCCTGAAGCCTCTAGGCCGCATTGATAAATTCTTGGGGGTTCAGTTTACTAAGACTGAGAAAGGATTTGAGCTTTCTCAGTGGGATAAAATTATAGATTTAATTGGCAGATGTAATATGGCAGAGGCCAAGCCCTGTGACACTCCCATGCAAACAGACTTTACCAGAAATATGTATAATAAAAGTGATGAGTTTGAGCAGAAAAGACTCTACAAATCAGTATTGGGCTCTCTACTATACATAGCTGGCTGGACGAGACCAGATATCAGTCTAGCTGTCAGTATTCTGTCCAGGCATTCTGAGAACCCCACTCATTTACACTGGGATGGGATTAAAAGAGTTCTCAGATATCTCAAGGGCTCTGCAAACTACTTGCTCCTATTGGAACCCTATGTGTCTGAAGTACCTGACTTATATACCTACTCAGATGCTGACTGGGTAGGGGATATTAAGTCTAGAAAGAGTATGTCTGGTTATATCATATTTTTAAGTAGCAGCCCTATCCACTGGTACTCAGGCAAACAGAAACTAATTGCAACTTCTACAGCAGAAGCTGAATATACTTGTTTGTCAAAAATATCAAACAACCTCATCTGGTTCGATGAGCTATTAAAGAGTCTGTGGAAGGAACCTGAATACCCCATTGTAATCCATGAGGACAACAAGGCTGCAATAGACATATCTAAGGCTGAAGCCATTGGACAGAGGTCACGGCATATAGATATTAAATATAAACATGTGAGACAATTATCTAAGGCGGGTTTCATCAAAACTACTTTTACAGAAACAAGGGAGCAGATTGCAGATATATTCACTAAGCCCTTGCCACGGGAACAACATCTGTATTTACTAAAGAAGATACCACTGATCATGTGATGTGTGCTTATGGTTGTTCTCGTTGTTGTATATAGTGTGCATTGTATATATATGTATATTGTATAGAGCCCCAATATGTATCAGTAGAAAAGGCACAGAGAAGGGGATTGTGGAAGAATTTCCACTTTGCTGTGCTCTTTTCACTGTTTACATTTAAAAGTTTGAAAGAGCCAATTGCAGCGCAGCAGCATTTTGAATGTACTGGTTTTTATAGACACACCCCTTCTTGATATAAGGCTATAAAAGGAACTGCCTCAGTGACAGTTACCCAGTTCCAAGTTGACAGGCACTCCTGTTCCAAGCAGTTCCAAGAAAGTTCCAGTCCCAAGAGAGAAGCTGTCTCTTCTCTGTTCCAAGACAGTTCCAAGGATAATCTGCATAGGCAGACTGTTCCAAAGAAGCTTCAAGGAAGATATCTCCTAGGCAAAGGACTGTTTGGAAGTGCTCCTTTTCTCCTTTTCTGGAAAGGACTCTTGGGACTCCGGCTGCATAGGCAGTCGTTAGAATTGAAGGACTTTGAGGACTTTGACTTTGCTTTCTTGAATATTTATTTGTTTTATCTAATTGTTGTAACAATAAACAAGTTCTGGATTGAACTCCTCTGGGCTCAACTCTTTTGAATAATTTCATTATAGACAAAGGTTTACGTTCCATTGATTTTATTAATCACAAAATTTATTTTGACAATAATACACATATTTATGTTAAATTATATTCTTATTTGATTATTCAATGTATCATATTCAAAGTTACCCTAAATGCAGGGTAAAACTGACTGGTCAGTAATTTAGCCTTCTGAATTTTCACCTTCCAAATAGAAGCTATCATCTAGAAAGCAGTTGCAGTAATCCAGATTTGATCTTATGATGTATCTTATGATTCTTGATTCTTGATGAATATATCTTTTCTTTTATGTATACTGAGAGTATTTTCACCAAGACAAATTCCTTGTGTGTCCAATCACACGTGACCAATAAAGAATTCTATCTTCCTATCTATCTATCTATCTATCTATCTATCTATCTATCTATCTACCTACCTACCTATTTGATACAACCAGTACATAACTCAGAAATGCTAAAGTGTTCCACACAAAGCAAGTTTACCAAGCTGATAATGCTCATCCTTAGCCATATTGAAGTCCGTGTCAAGGATGGAACTAGTAATTCCTTAGATTACAGATCTGTTTCTTGGGATGAATTTAAACTAGCTCAAAATAATCTGTTTTAATTTCAAAAGCTGGAAATAACTGATTTATAATGTCTTCATGTTTCTTGGCCAATCTTTCTCTAGGATGTTAACGTAATGTAAATATTACATTAATGTTTTGTGGGTATAGTAATGCTTTGCCTTATGCCAATTAATTTCAATCATGTTAGAAATGTTCTTTTCAATCTGTATTATGATGACAGACTTGTATACCTATGAAAATCTCCTCCTCTCTTTCACAAATATGTGAAGTCTAATGAGGGAGATGTTAGGTATTATTGGCAGTGTTGCTAAATCGCTGGTGTTTGCTTGTATTTATGATAAACACATATATTGTTTTCAGGACATGAGAGTTTTCTATTGGCATATGCTTATAGTGATAGACTGTGCAGTAGCGGTACTCATTGGATTTACCTGCCATCATTGATTGTTCAGTTTTATTGTCTTCTCTTCTTTCATCATTGTTCTAGGCCTGGACTTTGATACAAACAATGCATCCAAGGAATGGGCCACCACATAGACAGCATTGTAGATGCTGTAGCTGTAAGCAGTCATACTTATTTCAAAATAAGGGCCCCAAAAGACTTTCCAGTCTCTCCTCTCCAGTACAGACAACACCTTCAATTTGACCTGAAAAAGTACTGGGGAAAAAACAGTGAAATGCCTGTTCTCACAAATCTGTGATTAAACCATCTCCTATTGCACTGGAAGGTTTCCTTCCCTGAATAAACATTTTAAATTGCTGCAGATCTTTAAAATGGATTGCAAAAGAAAAAGCACCATTGAGGACCTGAATATCCCAAATCCATTGATAAATAAGTGATTTTATCTCCGTCTGAGCAGTAAAAATCCACTGGTTAATTGTTCTCACTGTCTGGAAGTTTCTCGTTATTCTTAGTTTGCTTCACTCTCTGTTCAGTTTCTATCCATTGCTTCTTGATTTCTTTCTGGTGCTTTGAAAAATACATTGCTCCCCCTCTTTCTAGCAGCCCTCTAAAATCCTGTTGCCTATCACACTCTTGGGCAAAGCATGTGAGCCATTTCCTCCTTTCAGTGGTCCATGAAAGTACATCTATAGTACGTAGATAATAAAATAAAAAAATGGTGAACAACATTTTTACAGAACTATAGACGCATGGCTGGGAGGGAAGGGGCCAGGTGAGGCACCCCTTGATGTGAGTGACATTCAGTTTGCCACGCCCACCCAGTTGCATGCCCACCCAGTCACATGACTACCAAACATGCCCACCCAGTCACATGACCATCAAACACACCCACCTGGTCACATGACCACCAAGCCACGCCCACCAAATAAGCCACGCCCACAGAACCGGTGGTAAAAAATTGAATCCCACCTCTGGTCCTAGTGGAGGATCATTTAATCATGAGCCAGTAGTATGCAGCAGCAGCCAAAAGAGTTAGTACAATCCTTGGTTGTATAAACAGAGGCATAAAATCAAAATCACATGAAGTATTAGTAATGCTTTATAAATCCTTAGTAAAATCACTCCTGGAATACTGCATCCAGTTTGGGTCACCACATTACAAAAGGTTGTTGAGACTTTGGAAAAAGTGAAAAGAAAAGCAACTAAGATGATTAAAGACCTAGAGAGAAAACATATGAATGGCTTCAGGAATTGGGTTTGACTAGTCTAGAGAAAACAACGACTAGGGGATATGATAGCACTATTCCAGTATTTGAGGGCTGCCACAAAGAAGAAAGGGTGAATTTATTTCCCAAAGCACGAGAAGGCAAGAGAAGAAACAAAAGATGGAAACTAATCAAGGAGAGACTAAAAGGACTAGAAGACCTCCATGGTCCCTTCTAGTTCTATTCTGATTAATGATATTAGGTTAGAAACCAGGTTTAGAATTTAGTCCCACCTTAGATAAAAAGCCGATTAGGAGACCCTGGGCCATACTGTCTTTCAGCCTAGAAAGCAGGCAATAGCAAACCAGTTCTGAAATCTTACCAAAAATATTGCAGGGGCTTGTTCAGGCAGTCCCCAGAAGCCAAGACTGATTTGCAAGCACAAAAAGCAAAGAAGAAACAACAACAACAACAAAACCAAGGATATTGTACTATAAATCTCTGGCTATAATTCTGAATCTAATTTGACTACATCATCCCCAAAATAAAATGAAATGTTAAAAGCTATAAACTTACAGTACGTTAAATATTTGCAAAATTATATGAAATTTTTTCTACTGCACATATCTCTTTTTCTAAATTGTTGATCCCTAAAGGATATGTTTTGCCCCAAGATATATCCAGAATATTTCTACAGGTAATCCTCCTTTTCAGCAGTTTGTTTAGTGACTTTTCAAATTTAGAATGGTACTGAAAAGAGTGACTAATGACCTTTTTGACACTTATGACCATTGCAGCATTCCCATGGTCACATGATTTCCATTTGGATGTTTGACAACTGACTCACATTTATGACAATTGCAATGTCATCATTTAAATAATTTAAGAAATGTTTCACTTAGCAACATAAATGTTGGGCTCAATTGTGGTTGTAAGTTGAGGACTATTTGTATATTTAAATGGTGGTGGTTAGCACTCCTTCCTGTTCATCTGCTAGGCTTTACCCATTTCATCATGTACAGAAAGCTGTGTTGCTCACTTGCCCGGTCGCTCTACTAGCTTTCCCTACCACGTGGCAGCTGTGGTGCAGCTTGGGTGGATATCCCAGGGCTGCTGCATATGCACATTGTGTGTGCAGCTGCTACACATGCAGTGCACATGTGCAGAAGCCTCAGGACATCCCCTGCCTACCTTCCC
>CM019155.1:120647245-120662221 GCA_009733165.1 Naja naja
CCCTCCCGAAGTCTTCCCGATGACTGCGCCCCATTACTTACCAGTCCAGGTGATGACAGCATCCTTCACCCGTCTTCAGCCTTCCAGGGCCTTCCCAGAACTTGATGGCCAAAGCCGGAGCTTCAGGAGTTGACCCGGGCTGTCCACAGAGCCCCAGGCAGGAGCCTCCTCCTTCAGTGTCTGGCAGAATGATCCCTGCGCATGCTCAGTCGGGAGTTCCAGAGGCAGACCAGAGGCCTATCTCCAGACCTCAACCGACGAGCTCCTTCCTCAATGAAGTTCAGCAGAATGAACTTTTCATGCAGTTGGCACCCCAACCCCTCCCACCTGGGAGGAGCAACTGTCAGCTTACCGCCAATCAGAAATAAGCCTGCTATTTCCATCCCCTTACTATACTGAGTATAAGGGGATACAGCACCCTGGACAACTGCAAAGCTACATTTTACAGGGAAATCCAAGCCTCCTGCCTGCAGGCTTTAGAAACTATGCACTTCTGGTAGAAATCTTCTTGAATGGACTAGGGAGGTGCAAGTATTATTTCTGAAGGAGAATGCCTTAAATTTATTATTAGATCCCCTCCCAAGCCCTGGTCTCTAGAAATTGATTTATTACATCATAAAATTTTCTGCTTACTAATATTATCCATTGATCCTGCATTGTATCCTAGCATCCCTCATGATCTTACTGTATATGAATTATGGGAAAATTATTTAATATGTTTAATTCTAAAATTCTAATACAACTGCCAGAATTTCCAGAGAGTTCCATTCTGCAAGATTGAGAGCAGGGATGGATATGAGTGAACACCTTTGTGAATTAAGAAAAATGAGGGAGGAATTAAATTTAAGGGGAGCCTGTCTCAGAGCAGAGCCTTATAAGTATAATAATTAATTCACTGGATACTAGCTGGGACAATTTCATTTCCCAGCTAGATATCAACTATGATGGTGTTTCACTGGAAGTTCTGACAGGTAAGTTAATTGCAGAATATAATTTAAGGAAGGACAGGTGGCCTTCCACAAAGAAAGACCACTAGGAGACCTGATAGTCCACATAAAGTCAATGCTATCAGGGAATGTTTCAACTGTGGATCAAAAGGGCACTATAGGAGGGACTGTCCAAGGTACACAGCTCCAAGGACAGGTCAAAGGTACCTTCTAACAACAGATACAAAAGGAGGTCACCCACTCAAGGGAGGCACCAAGGGAACCCTGCCAATACAAGAAGGGATAAAGGGGGCAAGAAAAATAATAAAAGGGATAACTTTGCAAGCATGAGGAGACCACCTACCCAAGGCTCACTAAGGAACAACGTGAGCAGTTATGGCTACTGACAGTGGTGCCAGCAGGCATATGGTAAGCAACAAACAGTTATTCACTAATCTCAAAGATTACAATTGCAATGTTACAGTGGCCAATGGGCTCAGAACCAAGGCCATAGGTATTGGAATAGTGTATATACCTGCTTGGAGAAGTAAATGATGTATTATATGTTCCCAAGTTGGAACACAACCTTCTTAGCACTCTCAAGTTGAGTGAAAACAATAATATAGAGGTGCTTTTCTCTAAGGGAGGTGCAATGGTGACCAGGAGCGGCCACGTGGTGGGAGAAGTTCTGAAGATCAATAATCTGCCATACTACTCCCCCATTGTGAGAGCTGAGGAGTCTGGGACCAGCTACCAAGCCAATACTGGTGACCCAGGCAATGACTCCCAGCCAAGGCCAGAGGTCAAACCTGAAGGGTGTAAATCAAAGAAGGGTACAATTGTGATTGTGCAAATAACCCAAAAAGCACCAAGTCTGTAAAGTTTAACCTAGAGCACGGTGATGAGCAAACAAGGGATACCAATGTTGTGTCAATTGGTAAACCCCTGCATGATGAATGTGCCTACCTTATGCATAGAAGGATGGGTCACTTAAGCTTTCCTATCGTGCAGAAAATACCTGACTGCTCCAGAGGATTGTATATAAAAGATTGCAAAGTGTTTATGGACTGCTGTTTGCAGGAGTGCAAAATCCAAGGTGAAGGCCAAAAGAAATCTCAGAGGCAATCTGAGCATTTTTCAGCTGGTGCATATGGACCTGGTGGGTCCTTTGAAACCCTCCCTCTTTAAGAATCAATACTTTCTTACAGTTGTTGATGATCATAGTAGATATGGATTTGTGTAACCCTCAAATCAGGCTTTCTCTAAATTTAAAGAATTCTATAATTTAGTAGAAAACCAACACAAAGTCAAGGTACAGAAGATCTTGACTGACAGAGGAACTGAATTTAATTCTGCTAAGTTCTCTGTCTGGCTGAAGGAGAGATAGTCCATCTTAGGACCGCTCCTTATTCAGCATTTCAAAATGGTGTTGCAGAGAGAAGGAATAGCATCCTGCAAGCCATGAGATGCGCTCTTGAGGATGCTGGATTAAAATTTTCTTACTGGGCAGAAGCCATTCTGTACTCAAATTACACTCTCAACAGGGTATGGTCCAGTGTAGTGCAGAAGACCCCATATGAGAGGAAGTATATGGCTGTAAGCCAAATTTAAAACACATCTCCATGTGTTTGGGATGATGACCGATGTACACATCCCCAAGGAATTAAGAAAAAAGGGGGATAGAAGGTCGATCAAGCTCAGATTTGTTGGCTATGAGCCAGGCTCCAAAACCTACAAATTCATTGATACAAACAATAGAATTGTCATTTCTAGATTGGCCACTTTCTATGAAAGTACCAACTGGAGCAGAATCCATGCCAATGAGATTCTGTCTCCAAACCTGCCAGAATTTGACCAGCCAAAAAGAAAATGTGTCAGAAAGCCCATCTAGTGATGGTGACACATCTGGCTCAGAGGATAGTGGAGAAGTACTCTCCAAGCCCCTAAAGGGGATCCTCAAGAAGAAAGTAGGAGTAGCCTAGAAGAAGGGGCACTCCAAACTAAAAGTAAATGACAGTAGTAGTGATGAAGACAGCACATCAGGTAATTCTGATACTGAGGAGGAGCCAGTTAATAGGCCAATTAGATCTACCAAAAACAAAATGCCCAAAAAGTATGAAGACTTCATCACTTATGTAAACCTGACATCAACCACACCTCAAAAATATGAGGATGTGTTGAAGCTGCCCCAAATGAACAAGACAATTGGTACTAATGAATTCGAAATGGACAGCATCAAGAGGCTAGAGGTGTTCACACCGACTAAATTGCCAAAGGATAAAAGGGTAATTGGCACTAGATGGGTTCTGGGGCTTCTCACAAGGATACCCTGATGATTTTCTTGACATCTTCTCACCTACAGTACCAGAGAGCGTCAAAACTGCGCTCACTGTAGCAGCCTTACATGGAGAGAATGTACTCCAGTTTGATGTACAGACAGCCTATTTGCAGGCCAAATTGGATAAAGAAATATATGTCAGGGCTCCTTCGGGCATAGATCACAGAGAGGATGAGATTTGGCTCCTAAACAAAAGCCTCTATGGTCTGAAACAATCTGGAAGAAGGTGGTATGAATGTCTTACCGAGTGTCTAAGGCATATAGGTTTTACCGCCTCACCAGCTGATGAATGCGTGTTCTTCAGGAAACATAAAGGTATTAAAGAGACAGTTTTAGTCTATGTGGATGATATATTGTATATCTGTAAGTCAGAGGAAAGAAGTAAATTCTTCTCTGAACAATTAAGTCAAAAGTTTGCCCTGAAGCCTCTAGGCAGAATTGATAAATTCTTGGGGGTTCAGTTTACTAAGACTGAGAAAGGATTTGAGCTTTCTCAGTGAGATAAAATTATAGACTTAATTGGCAGATGTAACATGGCAGAGGCCAAGCCCTGTGACACTCCCATGCAAACAGACTTCACCAGAAATATGTATACTAAAAGTGATGAGTTTGAGCAGAAAACGCTCTACAAATCAGTATTGGGCTCTCTACTATACATAGCTGGCTGGACGAGACCAGATATCAGTCTAGCTGTCAGTATTCTGTCCAGGCATTCTGAGAACCCCACTCATTTACACTGGGATGGGATTAAAAGAGTTCTCAGATATCTCAAGGGCTCTGCAAACTACTTGCTCCTATTGGAACCCTATGTGTCTGAAGTACCTGACTTATATACCTACTCAGATGCTGACTGGGCAGGGATATTAAGTCTAGAAAGAGTATGTCTGGTTATATTATATTTTTAATAGCAGCCCTATCCACTGGTACTCAGGCAAACAGAAACTAATTGCAACTTCTACAGCAGAAGCTGAATATACTTGTTTGTCAAAATATCAAACAACCTCATCTGGTTCGATGAGCTATTAAAGAGTCTGTGGAAGGAACCTGAATACCCCATTGTAATCCATGAGGACAACAAGGCTGCAATAGACATATCTAAGGCTGAAGCCATTGGACAGAGGTCACGGCATATAGATATTAAATATAAACATGTGAGACAATTATCTAAGGCGGGTTTCATCAAAACTACTTTACAGAAACAAGGAGCAGATTGCAGATATATTCACTAAGCCCTTGCCATGGGAACAACATCTGTATTTACTAAAGAAGATACCACTGATCATGTGATGTGTGCTTATGGTTGTTCTCGTTGTTGTATATAGTGTGCATTGTATATATATGTATATTGTATAGAGCCCCAATATGTATCAGTAGAAAAGGCACAGAGAAGGGGATTGTGGAAGAATTTCCACTTTGCTGTGCTCTTTTCACTGTTTACATTTAAAAGTTTGAAAGAGCCAATTGCAGCGCAGCAGCATTTTGAATGTACTGGTTTTTATAGACACACCCTTCTTGATATAAGGCTATAAAGGAACTGCCTCAGTGACAGTTACCCAGTTCCAAGTTGACAGGCACTCCTGTTCCAAGCAGTTCCAAGAAAGTTCCAGTCCCAAGAGAGAGCTGTCTCTTCTCTGTTCCAAGACAGTTCAAGGATAATCTGCATAGGCAGACTGTTCCAAAGAAGCTTCAAGGAAGATATCTCCTAGGCAAAGGACTGTTTGGAAGTGCTCCTTTCTCCTTTTCTGGAAAGGACTCTTGGGACTCCGGCTGCATAGGCAGTCGTTAGAATTGAAGGACTTTGAGGACTTTGACTTTGCTTTCTTGAATATTTATTTGTTTTATCTAATTGTTGTAACAATAAACAAGTTCTGGATTGAACTCCTCTGGGCTCAACTCTTTTTGAATAATTTCATTATAGACAAAGGTTTACGTTCCATTGATTTTATTAATCACAAAATTTATTTTGACAATAATACACATATTTATGTTAAATTATATTCTTATTTGATTATTCAATGTATCATATTCAAAGTTACCCTAAATGCAGGGTAAAACTGACTGGTCAGTAATTTAGCCTTCTGAATTTTCACCTTCCAAATAGAAGCTATCATCTAGAAAGCAGTTGCAGTAATCCAGATTTGATCTTATGATGTATCTTATGATTCTTGATTCTTGATGAATATATCTTTTCTTTTATGTATACTGAGAGTATTTTCACCAAGACAAATTCCTTGTGTGTCCAATCACACGTGACCAATAAAGAATTCTATCTTCCTATCTATCTATCTATCTATCTATCTATCTATCTATCTATCTACCTACCTACCTATTTGATACAACCAGTACATAACTCAGAAATGCTAAAGTGTTCCACACAAAGCAAGTTTACCAAGCTGATAATGCTCATCCTTAGCCATATTGAAGTCCGTGTCAAGGATGGAACTAGTAATTCCTTAGATTACAGATCTGTTTCTTGGGATGAATTTAAACTAGCTCAAAATAATCTGTTTTAATTTCAAAAGCTGGAAATAACTGATTTATAATGTCTTCATGTTTCTTGGCCAATCTTTCTCTAGGATGTTAACGTAATGTAAATATTACATTAATGTTTTGTGGGTATAGTAATGCTTTGCCTTATGCCAATTAATTTCAATCATGTTAGAAATGTTCTTTTCAATCTGTATTATGATGACAGACTTGTATACCTATGAAAATCTCCCCTCCTCTCTTTCACAAATATGTGAAGTCTAATGAGGGAGATGTTAGGTATTATTGGCAGTGTTGCTAAATCGCTGGTGTTTGCTTGTATTTATGATAAACACATATATTGTTTTCAGGACATGAGAGTTTTCTATTGGCATATGCTTATAGTGATAGACTGTGCAGTAGCGGTACTCATTGGATTTACCTGCCATCATTGATTGTTCAGTTTTATTGTCTTCTCTTCTTTCATCATTGTTCTAGGCCTGGACTTTGATACAAACAATGCATCCAAGGAATGGGCCACCACATAGACAGCATTGTAGATGCTGTAGCTGTAAGCAGTCATACTTATTTCAAAATAAGGGCCCCAAAAGACTTTCCAGTCTCTCCTCTCCAGTACAGACAACACCTTCAATTTGACCTGAAAAGTACTGGGAAAAAACAGTGAAATGCCTGTTCTCACAAATCTGTGATTAAACCATCTCCTATTGCACTGGAAGGTTTCCTTCCCTGAATAAACATTTTAAATTGCTGCAGATCTTTAAAATGGATTGCAAAAGAAAAAGCACCATTGAGGACCTGAATATCCCAAATCCATTGATAAATAAGTGATTTTATCTCCGTCTGAGCAGTAAAATCCACTGGTTAATTGTTCTCACTGTCTGGAAGTTTCGTTATTCTTAGTTTGCTTCACTCTCTGTTCAGTTTCTATCCATTGCTTCTTGATTTCTTTCTGGTGCTTTGAAAATACATTGCTCCCCTCTTTCTAGCAGCCCTCTAAAATCCTGTTGCCTATCACACTCTTGGGCAAAGCATGTGAGCCATTTCCTCCTTTCAGTGGTCCATGAAAGTACATCTATACGTAGATAATAAAATAAAAATGGTGAACAACATTTTTACAGAACTATAGACGATGGCTGGGAGGGAAGGGGCCAGGTGAGGCACCCTTGATGTGAGTGACATTCAGTTTGCCACGCCCACCCAGTTGCATGCCCACCCAGTCACATGACTACCAAACATGCCCACCCAGTCACATGACCATCAAACACACCCACCTGGTCACATGACCACCAAGCCACGCCCACCAAATAAGCCACGCCCACAGAACCGGTGGTAAAAAAAATTGAATCCCACCTCTGGTCCTAGTGGAGGATCATTTAATCATGAGCCAGTAGTATGCAGCAGCAGCCAAAAGAGTTAGTACAATCCTTGGTTGTATAAACAGAGGCATAAAATCAAAATCACATGAAGTATTAGTAATGCTTTATAAATCCTTAGTAAAATCACTCCTGGAATACTGCATCCAGTTTGGGTCACCACATTACAAAAAGGTTGTTGAGACTTTGGAAAAAGTGAAAAGAAAAGCAACTAAGATGATTAAAGACCTAGAGAGAAAAACATATGAATGGCTTCAGGAATTGGGTTTGACTAGTCTAGAGAAAACAACGACTAGGGGGATATGATAGCACTATTCCAGTATTTGAGGGCTGCCACAAAGAAGAAAGGGTGAATTTATTTCCCAAAGCACGAGAAGGCAAGAGAAGAAACAAAAGATGGAAACTAATCAAGGAGAGACTAAAAGGACTAGAAGACCTCCATGGTCCCTTCTAGTTCTATTCTGATTAATGATATTAGGTTAGAAACCAGGTTTAGAATTTAGTCCCACCTTAGATAAAAAGCCGATTAGGAGACCCTGGGCCATACTGTCTTTCAGCCTAGAAAGCAGGCAATAGCAAACCAGTTCTGAAATCTTACCAAAAATATTGCAGGGGCTTGTTCAGGCAGTCCCCAGAAGCCAAGACTGATTTGCAAGCACAAAAAGCAAAGAAGAAACAACAACAACAACAAAACCAAGGATATTGTACTATAAATCTCTGGCTATAATTCTGAATCTAATTTGACTACATCATCCCCCAAAATAAAATGAAATGTTAAAAAGCTATAAACTTACAGTACGTTAAATATTTGCAAAATTATATGAAATTTTTTCTACTGCACATATCTCTTTTTTCTAAATTGTTGATCCCTAAAGGATATGTTTTTGCCCCAAGATATATCCAGAATATTTCTACAGGTAATCCTCCTTTTTCAGCAGTTTGTTTAGTGACTTTTCAAATTTAGAATGGTACTGAAAAGAGTGACTAATGACCTTTTTTGACACTTATGACCATTGCAGCATTCCCATGGTCACATGATTTCCATTTGGATGTTTGACAACTGACTCACATTTATGACAATTGCAATGTCATCATTTAAATAATTTAAGAAATGTTTCACTTAGCAACATAAATGTTGGGCTCAATTGTGGTTGTAAGTTGAGGACTATTTGTATATTTAAATGGTGGTGGTTAGCACTCCTTCCTGTTCATCTGCTAGGCTTTACCCATTTCATCATGTACAGAAAGCTGTGTTGCTCACTTGCCCCGGTCGCTCTACTAGCTTTCCCTACCACGTGGCAGCTGTGGTGCAGCTTGGGTGGATATCCCAGGGCTGCTGCATATGCACATTGTGTGTGCAGCTGCTACACATGCAGTGCACATGTGCAGAAGCCTCAGGACATCCCCTGCCTACCTTCCCTCCCGGAGCATATTTTCTTCCTGCTCCTGGTGAACAAATCTCTTCCAGCCTGGCCTGGCCCAGCCAGCAGGTCGGTGGATGGATATCACCTGGCTTTTCGCCTTCCTTGTCGTGAGACGCCTGCAGCTGCTCCATGCTCTTTTTGGTATGGCCACTGTCAAGCAGCCACACTGAAAAAAGCACACCCTGTTCTATGTGCTGGGCCCAGCAAGTCTGAGCAGCTGGCGCATAAAACAAGGCAGCGCCGGGTCATTGGAGAAGTGGAGCGAAGGTGGAGATCAGTAGCTGCCTCTTTTGTAGTGGAAGAAACCTCCCCGAATTGGCCAGCTGATCATCTCCTTCTCTGCCTATTTGTTATGTATGTCCAAGGAGGAGGAGACCAGCCAGCTGATTTGGGAAGGATTTCTGTGCTGAAAAGGCAACCTCCAGCAGCTGCCCCTTTGGCCAGCTGATCTCCTCCCCCTTGGCCATACAAAACAAACAGGCGGAGAAAGAGTAGACTAGCCCACCAATTTGGGGAGGATTTCTGTGTTGAAAAGGTGACTGGAGACCAAAAAACAGTTGCCTCCAGCAGCCACCCCTTTAGCCAGCTGATCTCCTCCTCTTCAGCCATACAAAACAAACAGGTGGTAAAAGAGAAGGCTAGCCGGCTGATTCGGGGAAGATTTCTGTGCTACGAAAGAGGTGGCTACTGATCTCTGGCTTTGTTCCACTTCTCCAATGGTCTGGCACAGCCCTGTTCTATGCAGTGGCTGCTCCGACTTGCTGGGCCCAGCAAATAGAACAGGGCATACTTTTTTTGGTGCAGCTGATGGATTGCAGCCGCATTAAAAAAAGCACATAGCAGCTACAGGCATCTTGCAACAAGGGGGGCGAGAAGCCCTGGGACATATGGTCACCTGCTGACTGGCCAGGCAGAGCTGGAAGAGGCGCATCCACCAGGAGTAGGAAGAAAGTGTGCTCCGGGAGGGCGGGCACTGCACAAGCAGGTAGATGTTTTGGGACCACTTAAAGTTGACTTTAAGAGCACCCCCATGGAAGAAGCCGAGAAATAAGAGCAAACATAGTGGCAGTGGGGGTGATAGGCTGTGTGTGCCTCCACAAGGAGGGTGAAGGGAGGCAGACACCATGTCTATGAGGAAAAGAGGTGCTGAATCTCTGGCTGTCACCCAGGAGGGAATCGCAGAGGGAACCATCACATGCTCCTGTCACCCCTGCTGCCACTACTTTTGCTCTTGTTCTCAGCTTCTTCCATGGGGGCTCTCTTAAAGTTGATCTTTAAGAGCTGGAATATGTTTCATTAGATCACCACTGTTATGTATGTAGGTTTGAATGTTATTGGTTTATTTGAACTGTTCTTGTAAAATGTCAGATGGTATTGGTTTAAATAGTGCGGGAAGAAACCCTGCACTCCCATTGGCTGGCAACCACGGCTGCAGGCTATAAGAGGCAGCTGTAGCCAAGCCAGGACGGGTCCATTCGAGCTGTAGTCACTTAATAAACTCTTTGCTGGAACTCCTCGCCTGACTCTTCATGCAAACTTAACACTGGCGACGAGGATGGGATTTCCCTGAAGAGAAGACGATGCGAAGAACAAGCAACAGAGCGAGATGGCTGCGCTGAACACCCCCCCAGCCCCATTCAATCCGGCGGCGGAAGACTGGGAATCAGCGGATCGCTTCCAGATGTATCTGGAAGGAACGACCTGCCGACATCCCGAGAGATGGAAGGGGCGGTCTTTTCACGCACTGCGGTCCGGCAGTCTTCAAAATGGCGTTAGCAGGAGCTGCAGAGCTGAAGGTAATGGAATGGTCCGATTTAGAGAAACTTTTAAGAGCCCATTATGCCCCACAAGTATCGTGCCTCATTAAGAGACACGAATTTTACCCGGGATCAAGGGATAGCGAGAATGTTAATGACTTGGCAAGTTTAAGGGACATTGGGGTGCTTGTGACTTTACCAACTTAGAAGAGGCCATGTGTGATCGGTTTGTTTTAGGCCTCAAAGATAAGGTCTTACAAAGCAAACTGTTAATGAAACCTAAGATCACGTTTAAAGAGCCGTCACCAGGGGGGTTTTTGCCCAGCTCCGGCTGGTTCACCAGCTTTGCCCATTTCTGGACCGCGATGCCCTGCGTGTCCTCACGCCTTGTTACAGCTACTCGACTACTGCAACGCTCTCTATCTAGGACTGCCCTTGCATACCATCCGGAAATTGCAGCTGGTGCAAAATGCGGCGCGGTGGTGATGGGAGTTCCCGGTTCTCCCATGTTGCCCCCCCCGCCTGCTGCATTGGTTGCCGGTTGTGCTCGGTGAGATTCAAGGTTTTAACTTTAACATACAAAGTCCTTCATGACATGGGTCCTTATTATTTAAGGAGCGACTGCTGCCGACATCGAACATTAACCGCTTGTGCGAACCCACAGACAGGGGCTTTGGGTCCCGTCGGCGGGCAGTGCCGGCTGGCGGTCCCCGGACGACGAGCCTATTCTGTCGCTGCCCCTGACCTCTGGAACCAACTTCCCTGGAGCTCCGCCTGGCCCCTGACCTCCGCACTTTCCGTCTGACCTGAAGACCTGGTTGTTTAATCAACCTGGGCTGTGACCCTGGGGTGGGGTGGTTTTAGAGTTTTAATGCTGGGATTTTAGTATTAATTCGGCTTGATTTTTAAATCTGGTTTTATCTAATTTATTGTTGTGTTGTTTTACTTTGTAAGCGCCTGAGTCCTTCGGAGAGGGGCATATAAGTCAAATAAATAAATAAATAAATAAATAAATAAATAAATAAATAAATAGGCCATTGAAGAAGCTGTTTCAGTGGAAGCCACCAAGTCCTCAGCAGCTGCCATGAAAAGATTAACAAGGCCTCAAGCCAGGCCTCAAGCCATTCTGATGGGGAAAAATCCACAACAGCCCATTGCGAACAAATAGACTCTGATTCAGATGGCAGTGAGGCAGAGGAGGGGATTTTTAGACTCAGAATGGAGAAGAAGAGAAAAGACTCTGGGAAAACAGGCAAGGATTCTATTGCAGAGGCTGGGGGGGCCACCGCACTGAATGCAAGTTCTTTGACTCCATCTGCCTACGCTAGAGAACGGTCACATAGCCAGAGTCTGCAAATCATCCAGAACTCCACCTAGTAGGAAAAATTTCCTGACAAAGACTTTAAGCCCAACAATTTCCTTGAAAAGATGGGGCGAAATTCAGAAGCAAATGGCAAGAATGAAACTCACCAAACAATCACTATTGGTCATTCTTCACCCTTGCAGAAAAGTACACGTGAAGGTGTTTATTGAAGGAAGGCCTGCCAAATGGAAGTGGACTCAGGCTCTTACTTATCTATGGTGTCATGGGACACTATCCACAGACTCTTTCCTAACATTCAGAAGAAGCATTTCCAGAAGCAAGCACTGACTCTTAAAGACTACCAAGGGAACAAGATTCCAGTAGTTGGAGCAAGAGATTTCAACGTGCAGTTTAAAGGCCACACCAAACGCTTGCCTCTGACCATCGTGGACAAGGATCAAGCTTGCTGGGACTTGAGTGGTTCAAGCCACTAGGCATCGAGGTGACTGGCATCAATCACGTGAGCAGCTCTGAATGGGAGGAGTCCTTGAAGTCTGAGTTTCCAGAGGTCTTCAGCGAAGGACTGGGCAAGTATATGGGGACCCCTATTGCTTTCAGCCTAGACCCCAAGGTGCCCCGTTTAAAGCCCAGGAGGGTCCCATTTGCTTTAAAGGAAAAATTGATGCACAATTAGATAAACTCATTGCTCAAGGGTTTTAGAGCCCACTGACCACTCCAGATGGGAAACACCCATAGTCACACCAGTCAAGGCTGATGGGTCAGTGAGAATCTGTGGTGACTATAAGGGGACACTTAACCATGCGCTGCAGCAGAGCATACCCAGTACCAGTTGTGCATCATCTGCAGGGGTACAGTATTTGCCAAACTGGACTTGGCTCAGGCATATCAACAATTAAGAGTTGATGATGCCACTGCAGAGGCACAAACAATTGTGACTCATAGAGGTGCCTTCAAATGTAAAAGACTACAATTTGGAGTAAGGCACCTGGCATTTTCAAAGCCTGATGGAAAGAATGTTGCAAGGACTGCCAGGGTAGTGCCTTATTTTGATGATGTGTTAATCTCTGCTGAAAATGAAACTCAGCTTCAAGAGAGACTCAGAGAAGTCCTTACCAGATTCAGAAAAGCAGGTTTAAAAGTCAAGGAAGACAAATGTACACTCAAAACAGAGAGGAGTTCCTGGGGTACATGATCGACAAGCATGGCATCCACCCTACTGATGCCAAGGTTAAAGCAATCAAGGAAGCCCCTAAACCTAGATGCAAGACAGATTTGCAAGCCTTCCTTGGACTTATTAACTTTATCACATGTTTCTACCTCACAAAGCATCCATTGCTGAGCCTTTACATCGCCTACTTGATAAGAAGGCTGTTTGGATCTGGGGGAGGAAGGAACAGTCAGCATTTAACAGTATTAAGAGACTAATCACGCCTGATGCTGTGTTGATACAGTTCTCTGAGAATTTGCCTGTTTTCTGACTTGTGATGCATCCCTTGGAGTGGGGTTGAGTCACAGCTTCCCAGTGGAAGGAAGCCTTGCATTTAGCACTTTGTCCAAAGCAGAGAGGAATTATAGCCAACTGGACAAGGAGGCATTAGCAGTCGTTGCAGCTGTTAAGAAATTTCATGAATATCTGTATGGCAGGTCATTCACCATTGTTACAGATCACAAACCTTTATTAGGCATTGTGGCAGGAGACAAACCTACACCTAATATCCTGTCACCAAGAATGCTGAGATGGATGGAATTTCTTGCAGCCTATTCATACAAACTGATTCACAGGCCTGGCAAGGACATTGGATGCTGATGCACTGAGTCGCTGCCCACTACCTTGCCACAAGGAGGACTTTGAACTTGAAGCTCACACTTTTTCCTAGAGACTGTTGCTTTCCAGTCCATGCTGCTGAGATTGCCAGAGAGACTGCCAAAGATGCTGTGTTGGCACCTGTTATGGGCTGGATTAAGAAAGGTTGGCCTCTTCAAGATCTACCTCACCTGCCCAACCTTTAAGTCCAGGCAAACTGAATTATCTGTATTGAGGATGTATTTTGTGGGGTAACAGGGTGGTTATTCCTGCAAAACTGCAAAGGAGGTTTTGGAAATGTTACATGAGGGTCATCCTGGGATTAAGGATGAAAGGTTTGGCCAGGAGTTATGTATGGTGGCCAGGTATTGACAAAATGGTTGAAAACTGGCAGCATTCGTCCCAATTCCAGGTAGTCAGGCCTGCTCCACCTCACGCCCCCACACAGGAATGGAATGTCCTAGGGCCCATGGTCTAGAATCCACATTGATTTCGCAGGCCCTACAAGAGGGGCACACTTTTCTAGTTATGGTAGATGCATATTCCAAATGGCTAGAGGTAATTCCCATGACATCCACTACAACTGAGGCTGTCATCAAGCAGCTCAGAAAATTGTTTGTAACCCATGGGTTACCAGATGTCCTTGTTTCTGACAATGGCCCTCAATTCACATCTAACATTTTTGAATCCTTTCAGCACAACAGGGTATCAGACATGCCCTCACTGCCCCTGGGCACCTTCGCTAATGGCCGGGCTGAACGCATGGCAGTGCTTTACCAAAAGAGAAGCTTCAGCATCCTGGGGATCACTGAGAAGCTTGAAAAGCTTCAGTGTTCAGCACATCACTCCTAGCCCATCAAATAACTTGTCCCCAGCAGAGTTGTTGATGGGTAGAAACTTAGGTCTTCCCTTGACCGCCTTCATCCCTATGCACCCAACGCACCACTGGATTCCACTTCCAAAGTTCGTTCTTTTAGTGGGAGATTCTGCTAGGGAACCTTATAGGTGAACCTTTGTGATTCCTGCTAAATAACTCATGTCACTGCCCTTGTTCTTACAGGGTACAGAGGATGGCCTCCTCTGGAGCAGGCACATTGACCAACTTAGATCCAGGTTCCCTCAGGAACATGTCCCCTGCTCTCTCTGGGTCCCTCACATGTTTCTTCTCAGGGGGAAGGGAGGAACAGAGGAAAATCAGCAAGCAAGAATCAACCCCATGTGTAATGAGCCATTAGGAACCATCCCAACCCTGTCACAATGCCAAGATTCATCCTTAGAAGTGGAAGATTGCACGAAACTTGGGGTGCTGACATTGGAATGGAGATGGGTTGGGAGAGATTCTAGATTCCAACAGTTAACAGGGTCTCCTTTCACAGGAAGTCCCAACAGGGAAATGTCAGCAGACACATTTCCCTCACTCACTGAGTGAAAACGTTAAAACTTCTGAACCAGAAGGTCTCAACGCATTAAGAGTCCCACCTATTAAAGGAATACAGATAGGTTGGGATTTGGTATGGACTGAACCTAGTGGGGAGGGGTGTGT
>CM019155.1:120663221-120676789 GCA_009733165.1 Naja naja
TGACATTACTAGTTTGGAGGTCTTCTATATCCTTAGCTGACAATGGATGCATAATTGTTTTTGAATAATAACCACAAAATTTATGCCCAAATGATGTTATTTATTTATTCGGTTGATCTAATTCATTTCATTTGTTAAAGTCATTCAATACCAAGAGTATCAGGGAAGCTAACAATAAATTAATACATAGATTAAAAACAGACTAAAATTACATAGTTGATTGAACCAAAACAATACTTCCATAATCTGTCCAACTCCAGGTCTCAGAAAAGACTTTGGTCTTAAGCAACTTCCTGAAAACTAGGAGACTGGAAATAAGCGATATCTCTTTGGAGAGGGGATGCTATATCAGAGAGAGCAGGTTGAAAAATAAAGCTTCTTTTCCTCATTCTCATCAGATGACATTTCATTGAGAGTACTTGGAGTGCAGCGACTCTGAACCCAGTGGACTAGTAGAAATAGTCTCAAATGAACAGATTGTATACCATGATGTCTTTATACAGTAAGTAATGTATAGAACTTTGAATTACACCATCTGAAGGGCATCTTGTTCTACAGTAGAGTGCAACTGGTCCATATGGTTTACTCATGCTGAAATTCTCTTGTTTACCTGCCACCTGATTTTCAAGGAGTAGTTGCAAATATAGGATATCCCCAACTTACACACTAGTTTCAAATGGAAAAGTGCAAACTCCAACAAATCAAACATAAAAATGTCCTTTATGTTTGTGGGATGAAATATTTTTCTCAGATTGGTGAGCGAACTCTTTCCTACATTCACTCAGACCTGAACAGTCATCTGACACTGGGTCACTTTATTGACAGAATCAACTGCATAGCTTGGGGTTGAGAAGTACAACTGGTATCATTCATATACTAATGACACAAACCCTGGACTGAGGATCATCTAAGCTTCAGTGTAAATAAGGCAGGATGATGGCGTGATTTCTGATGTACCTTACAAGATATTTCACTTCATTAAGGTCAATCCAGATAACACCATAAGGTGATTGTCCAGGTTGCTCATTTGGACGTGTCCAAAGTCCAATCTGAACAATTGTAGCCACCAAATAGTATGTTTACTTTTCCCTGTAATCCTGAAGAGGTCAAATTGTGGCCTGGTCCTCCACAGGAAAGAAGGGATCGACCAACAAGGCGACCAGTTGTTTATCAGATGACATAATAAACACAGAGAAATAGTGTGATATTTTAGCACTCTTATTACCATGATGCTTCCATGAATGCAGACTCTAACTTGTGTTTAGTGAGATTCACTCCTTTCCTCATCCAACCATACTCCATGTCTGTTCTGCCACTTCATCTCATAGAGCTCATTGAAAAAGCAAGACCTGATGCACAGTGAAAGGCTGCACAGAGTGACAATACAATATATACTCAAATAAATCTATCCTCAAAATTATACTTAACTAATATGTATGATACCATGTGATTAAAAATCCTATTTTTCATTATATTCTTATAAATAAAGGACACCTTATAATGCCATGACTCTAGTAGCAGTAAACATTTATAGAAATTCTTTTTAAATAATCATACCTACATTCCATAATTGCTCAGATACCTAATAGAACACAGCTTCAAGAATAATAGCCAGTAACTTAAATGAAATGCATGGTTTATTAATATTTTCTCTGTGTGAGTAGTTCTCTGTGGTTTAATTCAGGTTTCAAGAGAATTATGTAGCATTTTGGGAAAATATACAACTGAGTAACCCAGCACTAGAGGCTAAGATAGAAAAAATCTCCACAGCTACCACAAATTTTCCTTTTGTGCTCAAATAGGCTGGAATGAAAGCTAACCAAATGCTGCAAAAGACCAACATGCTGAAAGTGATTAGTTTGGCTTCATTGAAAGTGCTGGGAGTTTCCTGGCCAGAAAAGCCACTATAAAACTGGCCACCGCAGGAAGCCCATATAGCCCAGGATGCAATAAAACATGCACACTGAGCCTTCATTGCATTCTAGTATAATTTCTTCAGTGACTGAAATCATATCAGCTTCTGGGAAGGGGGGAGCCTTTGCCAGCCACAATATACCAATCACTGCTTGGAGAAGAGAGCAGGAAAGTACAATGGAGGTTGACAATTGTTTCCTATCCACTTTTTCATCCTGGATCCTGGCTTGATGGCCAGGAAAGCTAAAACCACAATGATGGTTTTGGCCAAGACACAAGATACTGCCACAGAGAAAATGAGTCCAAAAGTGATTTGCCGAAAGAGGCATATAATAGCCCCAGGTCTAAAAAGGAACTGCAATGCACAAAGGAAACAGAGCTGGAGAGAAATGAGAAGAATGTAGGTGAGATCTCGGTTATTTGCTTTGACAATGGAGGTGTGGTGATGTTTCAAAAAAATTCCAAAAATCACAGCTGTGAATAAAAAAAAGGAGAGGGCCACAATAGTTAAAGCGAGGCCTAAAGGTTCTTCGTAAGTCAAGCAAGTTATTGTCTTAAGAATACATGAAGTTTTGTCTTTGCTTGCATATTGATCTTCTGGGCATCCTATACAATAGTAAGCATCTTAAAAAATGGAAAGTTGCATTCTCTTATTATTTTTTAACATATATTTCTATCCTCAGTAGTACAAAATTATTGTGGTTATTGTATTTATAATTATACTTTAGTTTTAAATCCAGTTTATTGCTGTTCATTCTGGAGAAGGCCTGGTTATGTGATTACTAAAGATGACCCTTCCTTGATGGCATACAATCAATGGATCAATTATTTATGGTATCATACTAACAATACTAATACTTTGATAATGAGAAAAAAATGTCAGGCAATCTAACCCTTTCTTTCTTTTTATTTAATCCATGCTTTAGAATATTAAAATAAGAATATCAGATCTCTAAATCACTAGAAGGTTGTATTCATGTTCAAACCAACATGAAGAAAAACTTAATTTACAGGTCTTCACTGAACATGTTCATATTATGAAGAAAAGAATATGGAAAGCATTGTTTCATTATTAATTTTTCTAGGTTAATTTTTTTAAATAATATACTTAAAACAAGAGTTCTTTAGTTCAGCTAACTTAGAATTTCACCTGTGAAATCAGAACAAATGTGTCTTAGATTATTAATTGTAATAGTTGCATTATACCTAATCGATATTGCATTATTGCTATAACAAAATTCTCTGATGAAATATATTAAATGTTTCAGATACAGATGAGTTAAATTAAAATAATAAGTTTGAATAATCCATGCACTCTTTTCTACCATCAACTTATGCGATATGTGCTTTTATCACCACCATACAGATGGAAAGCAAAGTATCATACTTTTGTGTGATAGCTCTTACCAATCTTTTCTGACAATTTCCCTTCAGGACATATGATACAGTCATAGCAACAAGGTTGTTTCTCCTCTTGCTTTTGCTTGAAATAACCAGGATTGCATCTAGCAGAACAAACAGATGTAGGTATAGTCTAATCCATAAATGAAAAAAAAAAGCTTTATCATTCAGGAAAAATATTTGAATACATTCAGAGCACAAGTTTGGAATTTTAAAGACTGATAAGTCTACAGAAATTTCTGAATTACCCTCTGGATATAAGTTGAGATATGATATAGATATATTTATGACATTTACATTGAGTTCATACTGAGTTTCTGTAACATTTATTTCCTTAGCATTTTAGGATTGTAAAGAACTTCAAATGAATATTTTGTTTCAATCAAAGTTGATATAAAATATCCCTTAAATATGCTTTATGAAATGGCTGTCTTGCTTGATATTGCTCTCTTTGGAAGACCATCCAGAATTTTTTCACTCTAAATGGATTCATCTAACTGTGTCTGCCCACACAGGTGAATTACTAGGTTTTTGCAACAGATGAAGCTAAAGAAATTTATGTCTAATACATCTAAAACTTGGGCAATTAACACACACAAACACCCTCAGTACTCTTTGCTGTCTCCATTGCTCTTCTTTAAATGAATATAGAAATGACTGCATCTCTAGGGTTCTCTCTGTTAAAGTACTGAAGTTTGAAGATGATAAAACAGTCATTGATCTAATTCAAGATTATGATGATTCTGCAACTGGCCCTGATGTACAGCCAGAACTATCTGCAGCTGAACATGCTTAAAACTGTACAGATCAGAGTGGATTTTAGCAGGAGCCCTTTGATTCTACCACCTCTTCCTCGACATCACAGCTTCAGCAGTTGCATCCTTCAAGTTTGGGATTTGTTACCTAACGTTTTAACCATTATTAAGACAATACAAGAAAGAATGTTCTTCCTGCATCAACTCAGGAAGTTCAGACTGCCGCATGACATGTTGATACAGTTTTACAAAGGAATTATTTAGTTGGTCATCTGTTTTCTATAACTGTCTGGTTTGGTACAGCAACTAAATAGGATAGGTACAGATTCCAATGGATCCTTAGGATTACAAAAAGAACAATTGCAATCAGCCACGCTTCCATAGAAAATCTGTATATTGCATGGGTCAGAAGGAGGAATGAGAAAATATTTACAGACCTCTCACATCCTGAAACTGTTTTAACTCCTCCCTTGGGACATTGCTATAGGATATTGTATGCCAAAACAAGTAGACTCTTTCCTCATATCATCACTCTGCTGAACAGCTAATTCTCACAGTATTGACTAATCTCTATGTACATTTACCCATGTTGTGTGGATGTAGTGTTATTATTAACCTTTTCTTCTTTACTACCCCTTGTTATTGGCATTATTATTATGATTATTATTACTCTGTTGCTTTACATGTACACTGAGCGTTTCTGCACCAGAAACAAATTCTTTGAATTTTCTAACTATACTTGCCCAACTGAGGTATTTTATTTTATTCTACTCTATTCTTAATCTTCTCTCACAGAATGGATACTCTGGAAAAAATCTTTAAAAATATAAAAATGTACTCTTTTGATAGATAGATAGATAGATAGATAGATAGATAAATAGATAGATAGATAGATAGATGATAAATGGATGGATGGATAGATGGATGGATGGCTATATAGATAGATGATAGATAGAGATATACAGAAATTATAGATATAGGTATTGTACCTTTTTTTGCAAATATTGATGTACCTCCTGCCACCTCATTGTATTCTGGTTTCTAACTGATCTGATTTCTTTAATTTTAATGTGTTTAATATTTAATATTTTTGCTTTCATTATATTTTAAGCTGCCTAGAGTTACCTGACAGTGAGATGGATGATATATAAATGTAATGAATAAATAAATAAATAAATAAACAAATAAACAAATAAACAAATAAACAAATAAGTAAATAAGTAAATAAATGTTGAGGTAGATATGTATGTGATTTTATATATATTATATTATAATTTAGTAATAATTTTAATTTAATTAATTTAATGTTAATATATAGTATACATAGTGCATTATGTAGAATATGCAATCTCTGCCTATCTATCTATCTATCTATCTATCTATCTATCTATCTATCTATATCTATATATATATATATATATATATATATATATATATATATATATATATATATATGGGTCTTGGTGTATTCGGGTCTTGTCCCGTGTAAGATTGAGAATACCTTGGCAATGTTTTAAATCTCATCCGTCATCTTCAGGCTGGTGTCTTCACTTAGTTCTTCTGGGAGAATGATAAGCTGAAGTTGAACCAGCTGAATTTTCCAAGGAATTATTACTTGAAAATCTACGAAAACAAATATATATATATATATATATATATATATATATATATATATATATATATATATATGTTTTATAGATATATTTGTTTTCAGTAGATTTTCACGGGTAAAGGTATGTAGGTCTTGGTGTATTCGGTCTTGTCCGTGTAAGATTGAGAATACCTTGGCAAGCGTTTGACAAAATCTCATCCGTCATCTTCAGGCTGGTGTCTTCAGCTTCATTCTCCTGGGAGAAGTGTGTGATCGTGGCTGTTTTTCCCTTTTAAACTCTAGAGTTGGCTGTGTTGTTACTTCTTGATTGGTTTGTGGAGTTGATGTATGCAGATTGGATGGCTTTTTCCTGAGACCCTGTGTGGCTGAGGTGCTGGCTGTGTGTCTCTCAGCCTTTTGTGTTGTAACGACCTGGGTAATGGGCTGTGTGATGACCTTCTGAGTTCTATTGTTGTGACGTCCTGGGTGTGGTGCTGTAATCTCCTGGGTCGTTGTCTGTGCTGCAACCTCCTGATGTTTTGTGTTGTGATCTCCTGAGTTCTGTGATGTAGTATCCTGGGTGGAAGGCTGTGATGTGGCATTCTGGGCCTTGGTTTGGCTCGAGTTTGAGGTCTGGCTATGTGTTTATAGCGTGTGTCAGTTTGCTTAGTTTGGGGTTGGAGGGGGTGTAGCAGCTGGTGTTGCAGCCATGGTCTGGTTTCTGGATGGTGGTTGCCTTTCATCTGTGGCGTGGGCTTGGGTTTGAGTCTGGTGAAGGAGATTGGTGGTGGCATCATGTGTTATTTTGGGTCGGTGTTGGTTTTCGTGGCTGGGACTCGTTTGTTGACCAGGGCTAGTTTCCAGATGTCTGGTAGGCGGAAGTATCATCCCGTTTATTCATGTTATGGGGGTGTTTCTCTATTTCGATGGCTTCCCTAATTATTCTCTTGTTGAAGTGTTCAGTATTGGAGATAAGTTTGGATCCCTCAAAATCAATTTCATGTCCTGTGGCTTTAAGGTGCTGGAAAAGGGAGGAAGTTTTTCTTCTTTTCTGACTGCGTTCTTGTGTTCTATGCGTGCATTTATTCTCCTGTTGGTTTGTCCAATGTATGTGGCTGGGCAAATTTTGCATGGTATTTTATAAACTCCTTGGTTTTCTAGCTGGATCTTGTCTTTGGGGTTTCTTAAGATGTTGGCTATTTTTTGGTCAGTGCCAAAGGCTGTCCTGATATTGTGTTTGTGGAGAATTTTGCTGATTTTATCTGTGGTGCCTTTGATGTAAGGGAGGAGGGCGATGCCATTGTCCTGTTCTGTGTCTTGGTTTTTGGGGAGTCTCCTTCGGATTAGGTTGGTGATTGTGCTTCTTTGGAATCCATTGGAATCCATTGGACATTAATACGTTAGTGAGGGTGTGTAATTCTGTTCTCAAGTGGTCTTTGTCAGCTAGGCGTTTGGTTCTGGAGATGAGGGTCTTGGCTACGGAGTTGATCTGTGCAGGATGGTGATGGGATTGTGCATTTAAGGAGCGGTTAGTGTGTGTCTTTTTCTGGTAGATGGTGTGTCCTAGGGAGCCGTTGGGTTTTTGTAAATTAGGGCGTCCAGGAACGGAAGTTGGTTGTTGGTTTCTGTTTCCATGGTAAATTGTATTTTGGGGTGTAGGCTGTTGAGATGTCTGAGAAAGTTGTCCAGTTTTTCTTTCCCGCGTGGCCAAATTACGAAAGTGTCATCTACATATCTAAGGCAGAGTTTGGGTTCTAAGCCAGAATTTGGCAAGGTTCTGTAGAGTGAGCCTATGGAGATGATTTTTCTCTGGGAATGATTCATCTAGATGCCTAAGCTCTATGGCCTCCCAAGATACACAAAGAAGAACACCACTCAGACCCATAGTCAGCTCCATAGGCTCACCTCTACCAAATTTCTCTGCCAAACAACTCCAGCCCACACAGAATCCATCACCTCACATGTACAAAACTCTTTCCACTTCATAGAAACAATAAAGAAACCAAACCTACAACCCAGTGACCTACTTGTGAGCTTCGATGTCATATCCCTCTTCACCCAAGTACCTATTAAAGAAGCCTTGACAGCTATCCAAAACAAATACAACCCCCCTAAGCACATCCTAGATCTGACCAACCATTGCCTTTCCAACACATACTTCATCCACAATGGACAAAGATACAAACAGATAGAAGGAGCACCTATGGGATCACCCCTCTCACCCGTCATCGCTAACCTATACATGGAACATTTTGAAACCAATGCTCTAGACAAATCCGAATACAAACCCAAACCCAAATGCCTTCTTTTAAAGCTTGTCTATATTCTTTGACAGCCATCTTTGTATGTTTATAGTTGTGCACAATTGTATGACAAGGAATTTAATATTGTCAACTGAAAATTATAGAAGGTAAAAAATTGAGACTACCGGGTTAATGCTACTGTGCCAAGTGATGGCATTATCATTAATCATAAGCATCTTCTCTTTAGGAGACCAAGGATCAAGTTTCCCAACTTTCCTTTGATGAAGGGATTGGTTTGGGAATGTTATCCAGTTTATTATATCAAATCCAACTAACAATTTCCCATTCATATCAAAAGAAATTACATATCCAGCACTGTTATTAAACGAGACTCTTTTCAGATAATAGTGCAACTGGACATGAAAGAAAAAATAAATAAGTACATAAAGTAGGACAAGCTAGGGAAAACATGAAATTATTTCATTCTGAGTATTGTGAACCACAGATACCTCCAACAGCATTCATCATTGCCTTCAATTATTAATTAGAATTATAATCCAGATACTAAATTATTGAATGTCCATTCAATGACTGTGAAACCTTCTGTGAGTTTCTGGACACCACAAAGAGATCTTGGAGGAACTGCTTTATGTTATGTGAATTTTTCTCATGGGAGTAGGCTAACCCTGTTAATATCTCTCAGTACAAATGAGAGGAAGTTGAGAAGAGAGAGAGAGGGATCAATAGATGCACTACTTAACTGTTTAATGTTTAGATATTCCAATTCTATAACCCAATAAAGAGAAAAAGATAGATGGAAAAATGAATTCATAAAATTTTGGTAAAATATATATTCATGCCAAATATAATTAAACATTTCAAATAACTGACTTAAATATAATGCTTTTATTTTTATAAACTACTTTACCTGCCAGGGCTGCTGATTTTGAAGCTGCAATTTAGCCTTCTTTAGCATTCTATATTTTTGTAGACTTGACTGCAGATCATGTAGAGCATATCCAACAGCAGAGACTGAGTTGTATATACTGTAACTATGGCCAGTCATGCTCATTTCAAAAGAGTTGCTGGAAGACTCTCCAATCTCTCTTCTCAAGTGCAAGTACTATCTTCAATCACAGATGATGTGGGATAATCACAACCAAATGCTTGTTCCCACACTTCTCTCACAAACAAATCTCTTTTATGAATAAATGATTCCTATTTTTAAGGAAAATTTGAAATCCTGGAACTTCATTGGAGTAAGCAGAAAAGGAAAGAGCACCATGGAGGATTTGCATATCCCATCCCTTTTGAAACACGAAGGAAGCAAGATCCAGTTCAGAGATCAGAATCCACACTTTAGCTTTAGGCTTTGTAACTACTTCTTCCATATAAGGTAAATATAACAACAACCTCAAAAGTAAAACATTTTGTTCATAGACTATCACTGTATTGGCTTTGCTGTTCATGATAATCTCGTACAATTCCAACAATTGTTTCATTCTATCAAAAATAGTATTGATGATAAGAGGCTTAAGTTTTTCTAAGAATTCAAAACAAATACCAGATTTAGAAAACAAGGGAAGTATGTTTTGCTGAAATCCTTCTATCAGTTCTTCTTTAACTAGAACACCGATCCAGATCCATCTGAAATGCAACAATAGCTAAATAATCCCTTTATTGATGTTCCTGATTTGGGACCATTTCATAGAGAGAAATCTTCTGGATTTTCTTCTCCATTTTTGGAAGGAGCTATACACAATCTAGAAATATAGCAAATAGATGGGAGGTTAAAAATGAGAACACAAAAAGGGAGAAATGTAATTCAAACATCATGGGGTTCAAAAATAGATTGCTCCATCTATCTAATAAATAAATGTACATTTATCTAAGATGAATTTTATGAAGAGGAATTGTGTCAGTTGTTTTAAATCTATTGGAGTTATAAAGAGATTTATTAAAGAGTTTGGGATACCTTCTCTTAATTTGTGATTATTGAGATAGAATTCAGGATTCCTAAGAAGAAATGACAATGTAGCTATTGAAGTGGCAGTTAACCTCTGCCTTTTAGGACTGTCATCAGTAAAGGAAAACAGTCAAAATGTACTATAGATAAACATTAATTAGGCATAATGAAGGCCTTTGAAAACATTCAAATATTATTGATTGATTGATTGATTGATTGATTGATTTTGTCTTATATGCCACCCTATCTCCTAGGGACTCAGGGTGGCTCACATAAGAACACACAAAAAGTTAAGAGGAATTAAAATATTATTAAACCCGATTCGACCAAATAACGTATTTAAAACCCCATCACATGATGTTTAAGACTGAGACCTCCCCTCTGTCCAGGCCAGTTTGTTCAAATAACCAAGTGTTTAGACCACGTGAAGGAGCAGGGGTGGGGGCGATGTACCTCCAGGGAAGCTGGTTCCATAAAGTGGGCCCCACAGAGAAGGCCCTACCCTAGGGACCACCAGCCAACATTTTTTGGCGACAAAGGAAGCCCTGTCTGTTGGGAGCACGGGCGATGGGTATTCGATGCTGGCAGGAGCGTTACGCAAGTACCCTGGCCTAAGAGTGTAGGGCTTTATAGGTAAGTGAAAACCTTGAATCTGATGCACTTATATTCACAATGAGTAGAAAGAAAGAAATCAGACTGTGATTAGCAAATAGCCTAAGTGAATTTTAAAAAAGTTTTTTAAAACCTCTCATGCATAATATCCTCATGCATAATATTTTGATTACTATAAATTGTTCTTAAACTATTGCAGGAAGCAGAAAAATGTTCTCATCAATTTAAAAATGCAATCAATGTATGATTATATAAAAATGAAAACACCACCCAGAATGTTAATAGGTATCAGCATCGTGCAGCTTTGGAATGGTGCAGAAATGATCCATGCAAGAGGGTGACAGAAAACAGTAGTGTTTGAGAACCTTCTAATGAGCATTCTTGGACTCAGAATATAAATTACAATTGAGAAACAATGAAGATTTCTCCCCAGAATTGCTGACAGAGAACAACAGCATGAATCCTTGGGAGAAGAAGAACAATCCCTTTTTGCCTTTTGAAAAATGAATATTGATCTTCTCTTTAGATTGTTTATGTCATGGAGGCTGCTGATGTCATTTGAAGATTCAGCCTATGTCAAGAGTTCTAGGGCTGTTTTGACAGTTGCCTATGAGGAATGGCTTAAAAGGAGCTCTGTTGGAATCACATAAATTGATGTTCAAAGGTGTTTGAATCACAAAAGCTGACATTCAAATGGTATTATCTCAACGATAAAGTTTAAAACTTTCACTTAAAGTACTTCAGTCTATAAGAACCTGCATTTATCTACTGAGATATTCCAAATGAAGTATCAATCTGTACTTTTTAAATAAAATAAAAAATGCTGAAGATCATAAGTATCCCTGAAGTTTCATAACTCATGAAATATCCTACCTGTGGAACTTTGTACATTTCAAAATATGTGACATATCAAGAGAGACTTCAGGATACAGAGCTCCAATGACAGAAATAAGGTTGTTCTTGGTACCACATTTATAATTCGGAATTCATCTGCTTATAGGGAAAAAAGTTCCATGGTACTATGATAGGTCCATTTACCACTATATTTGTCATGGATTTTGAAGCCCAAGGTAATATTGGGTAAAACCTGGAGGTTTCATTAATGTCTTTCACAGCAAATATGAATGCCAATACATGCTGGTAATGCTTAATGAAAACCCTGGAAGAATTATATAATGCATTATAAAAGACATTTGAAGAAGACATTGCAAAGAAGGTGTGATTCATAAATAATTTTTTTGGAAGTCAACCATTGATTCATAATTTAAATAATATTTCTCAGCATTTTTGACCATGCAACAATTATCTGAAATGAATTTGTGTTTTTTTTTTGCAGTGCACATGCATATGGTATGTTCATAGAAAAATGAATAATTTAAAATGAACTTTTATATTTAAAATATTGGATTCCCATCCCCACCTTAAAAGAACTCTATACTTGATGTGCATCTCCTTCTCTTACTTTAGCAAAATATTTTATTCTTTCTCTCTTAGCAATAGTAGTCTAGCATTAAAGTTAAAATAATAGGGAAGAACAATAACAATATTAGTATTATCTACAATAGCAAAATCCATTCATTTAGAAATGCAGAACTCAAATGTTCACCTACTTAATTGTATAAATCCATGCTCTATTTTTAGGATTTGATTTAATACAAACAATCTTGTCAATTCAATATTATCAATAAATATATTTGGACCTAGTGCTGTGCAATCATTGAAATGTTTCTCATTTTTATTTATTTATTTAACTGGTATGCCACCCACATCACCTAAAAGTGGTATTTTAGAAATAAATAGTTGCATTACAACCTAATTTATAAATTGCTCAAAAATAACTTTCATAAACATGCATTTAGGAAAAAAGGCATTATTACTTACATAGGTTTTTCAATAAATTGAAGAATAGGGTTTTCTTTGAAATCAGGCTTATCTATCACTAAAAGAAAAAGTGAAGTAATGGCACCAATGATGACATCTTCAGTTTGGAAGTATCTATGATGAGCAATGGGAATATCCCTAAGAGTGCATTGTGCTATCTCTCTGTGGCATGCCATGTAAGGAAACCACACTGAAAGAAGAATCAATATCATTCTCAAAGAATATTAAGTGATGAAATATTGGCCTTATTCAATTCTGAAGCACCCCTGAAATGACCACTCATAATTCATTCTCTTCGCATTCTATGCCAACACTGTTTATTGCAATATAAAGCATCCAGAACCATTACCTATCCTTCATTTCTAACTCAAAATGTTAATTTCCTGATGATATTTATTTTATCTACCAATTCCCAATTCACAGTAAAACTAATCAGCATTTCTCCAGAATGGCTGTGCAGAATTAATCATTATTATTCATGATAATTACGGGGAAAGAAAAATAATTCTGTGTTTAGATATCTGTCTTGTATCATGAGGAAGGTACTTTCCTATTATGAGTTTTAGTACTGCATAAGCATAAAGCCAGCTGGGTGATCTTGAGTCCATCATTCTCTCAGCCCTAGGAAAAAGGTAAAGGCAAATCTCTTCTGAAATCTTGTCAACAAAACTTCAGGGCCTAGTCCAGTCAGTCTCCAGGAATCAGGACTAACTTGAACCCAAAGTCTTCATCTGAAACTTTCTATGGTTGGACAGAAATAATTTTACTAGTTTCAATATTTAATTCAGTATTCTGGATGCAGACTGTGTCAATTAATTTATTTTTACATGCTATTCTTGTCCTAAGAAAACAGCTTTATTCTTGTAAGAATGATCCCCCATATTTTATTCAATAAACTTTCCCACTTTATTATTATTATTTTATTTTATTATTTGGTCTTATATGCTGCCCTCTCTCCCGAGGGCCTCAGGGTAGCTCACATAAAAACAACCATATAAATTACAAAACTTAAAAAAGAATTAAACCAAATTTGACCAAATAATCATTAAAACCCACTAACAAACATTTAAAATATTAAAACAACCCGCCCTCAGTCCAGGCCGGCCTGTTCAAATAACCAAGTCTTTAGGCTGCGGTGAAAGGAGTGAAGGTCAGGGGCCAGTTGCAGCTCCAGAGGAAGCTGGTTCCACACAGTAGGCACCCCC
>CM019155.1:120677789-120730597 GCA_009733165.1 Naja naja
TTTTGAGCAATTTATAAATTAGGTTGTAATGCAACTATTTATTTCTAAAATACCACTTTTAGGTGATGTGGGTGGCATACCAGTTAAATAAATAAATAAAAATGAGAAACATTTCAATGATTGCACAGCACTAGGTCCAAATATATTTATTGATAATATTGGAATTGACAAGATGATTTGTATTAAATCAAATCCTAAAAATAGAGCACGGATTTATACAATCACGTAGGTGAATATTTGAGTTCTGCATTTCTAAATGAATGGATTTTGCTATTAGATAATACTAATATTGTTATTGTTCTTCCCTATTATTTTAACTTCAATGCTAGACTACTATTGTTAAGAGAGAAAGAATAAAATATTTTGCTAAAGTAAGAGAAGGAGATGCCCATCAAGTATAGAGTTCTTTTAAGGTGGGGATGGGGAATCCAATATTTTAAATATAAAAGTTCATTTTTAAATTATTCATTTTTCTATGAACATACCATATGCATGTGCACTGCAAAAAATAAAACACAAATTCATTTCAGATAATTGTTGCATGGTCAAAAATGCTGAGAAATATTATTTAAATTATGAATCAATGGTTGACTTCCAAAAAAATTATTTATGAATCACACCTTCTTTGCAATGTCTTCTTCAAATGTCTTTTTATAATGCATTATATAATTCTTCCAGGGTTTTCATTAAGTATTACCAGCATGTATTGGCATTCATATTTGCTGTGAAAGACATTAATGAAACCTCCAGGTTTTACCCAATATTACCTTGGGCTTCAAAATCCATGACAAATATAGTGGTAAATGGACCTATCATAGTACCATGGAGCTTTTTTCCCCTATAAGCAGATGAATTCCGAATTATAAATGTGGTACCAAGAACAACCTTATTTCTGTCATTGGAGCTCTGTATCCTGAAGTCTCTCTTGATATGTCACATATTTTGGAAATGTACAAAGTTCCACAGGTAGGATATTTCATGAGTTATGAAACTTCAGTGTTACTTATGTTCTTCAACATTTTTTTATTTTATTTAAAAAGTACAGATTGATACTTCATTTGGAATATCTCAGTAGATAAATGCAGGTTCTTATAGACTGAAGTACTTTAAGTGAAAGTTTTAAACTTTATCGTTGAGATAATACCATTTGAATGTCAGCTTTTGTGATTCAAACACCTTTGAACATCAATTTATGTGATTCCAACAGAGCTCCTTTTAAGCCATTCCTCATAGGCAACTGTCAAAACAGCCCTAGAACTCTTGACATAGGCTGAATCTTCAAATGACATCAGCAGCCTCCATGACATAAACAATCTAAAGAGAAGATCAATATTCATTTTTCAAAAAGGCAAAAAAGGGATTGTTCTTCTTCTCCCAAGGATTCATGCTGTTGTTCTCTGTCAGCAATTCTGGGGAGAAATCTTCATTGTTTCTCAATTGTAATTTATATTCTGAGTCCAAGAATGCTCATTAGAAGGTTCTCAAACACTACTGTTTTCTGTCACCCTCTTGCATGGATCATTTCTGCACCATTCCAAAGCTGCACACGATGCTGATACCTATTAACATTCTGGGTGGTGTTTTCATTTTTATATAATCATACATTGATTGCATTTTTAAATTGATGAGAACATTTTTCTGCTTCCTGCAATAGTTTAAGAACAATTTATAGTAATCAAAATATTATGCATGAGGATATTATGCATGAGAGTTTTAAAAACTTTTAAAATTCACTTAGGCTATTTGCTAATCACAGTCTGATTTCTTTTCTTTTCTACTCATTGTGAATATAAGTGCATCAGATTCAAGGTTTTCACTTACCTATAAAGCCCTACACGGCTTAGGGCCAGGGTACTTGCGGTAACGTCTCCTGCCAGCATCGAATACCCATCGCCCGGTGCTCCCCAACAGACAGGGCTTCCTTGGGGTACCGTCGGCCAAAAAATGTTGGCTGGTGGTCCCTAGGGGTAGGGCCTTCTCTGTGGGGGCGCCCACTTTATGGAACCAGCTTCCCCTGGAGGTACAATCGGCCCCCGACCTCCGCTCCTTCCGCCGTGGTCTAAACACTTGGTTATTTGAACAAACTGGCCTGGACAGAGGGGGGAGGTCTCAGTCTTAAACATCATGTGATGGGGTTTTAAATACGTTATTTGGTCGAATCGGGTTTAATAATATTTTAATTCCTCTTAACTTTTTTATTGTGTGTTCTTTATGTGAGCCACCCTGAGTCCCTAGGGAGATAGGGTGGCATATAAGACAAAATCAATCAATCAATCAATCAATCAATAATATTTGAATGTTTTCAAAGGCCTTCATTATGCCTAATTAATGTTTATCTATAGTACATTTTTGACTGTTTTCCTTTTACTGATGACAGTCCTAAAAGGCAGAGGTTAACTGCCACTTCAATAGCTACATTGTCATTTCTTCTTAGGAATCCTGAATTCTATCTCAATAATCACAAATTAAGAGAAGGTATCCCAAACTCTTTAATAAATCTCTTTATAACTCCTTAATAGATTTAAAACAACTGACACGCCAATTCCTCTTCATAAAATTCATCTTAGATAAATGTACATTTATTTATTAGATAGATGGAGCAATCTACTTTTGAACCCCATGATGTTTGAATTACATTTCTCCCTTTTTGGGTTTCTCATGTTTAACCTCCCATCTATTTGCTATATTTCTTGATTGTGTATAGCTCCCTTCCAAAAATGGAGAAGAAAATCCAGAAGATTTCTCTCTATGAAATGGTCCCAAATCAGGAACATCAATACGAAGGGATTATTTAGCTATTATTGCATTTCAGATGGATCTGGATCGGTGTTCTAGTTAAAGAAGAACTGATAGAAGGATTTCAGCAAAACATACTTCCCTTGTTTTCTAAATCTGGTATTTGTTTTGAATTCTTAGAAAAACTTAAGCCTTTTTTCATCAATACTATTTTTCATAGAATGAAACAATTGTTGGAATTGTATGAGATTATCATGAACAGCAAAGCCAATACAGTGATAGTCTATGAACAAAATGTTTTACTTTTGAGGTTGCTGTTATATTTACCTTATATGGAAGAAGTAGTTACAAAGCCTAAAGCTAAAGTGTGGATTCTGATCTCTGAACTGGATCTTGCTTCCTTCGTGTTTCAAAAGGGATGGGATATGCAAATCCTCCATGGTGCTCTTTCCTTTGCTGCTTACTCCAATGAAGTTCCAGGATTTCAAATTTTCCTTAAAAATAGGAATCATTTATTCATAAAAGGAGATTTGTTTGTGAGAGAAGTGTGGGAACAAGCATTTGGTTGTGATTATCCCACATCATCTGTGATTGAAGATAGTACTTGCACTTGAGAAGAGAGATTGGAGAGTCTTCCAGCAACTCTTTTTGAAATGAGCATGACTGGCCATAGTTACAGTATATACAACTCGGTCTCTGCTGTTGGATATGCTCTACATGATCTGCAGTCAAGTCTACAAAAATATAGAATGCTAAAGAAGGCTAAATTGCAGCTTCACAATCAGCAGCCCTGGCAGGTAAAGTAGTTTATAAAAAATAAAAGCATTATATTTAAGTCAGTTATTTGAAATGTTTAATTATATTTGGCATGAATATATATTTTACCAAAATTTTATGAATTCATTTTTCCATCTATCTTTTTCCTCTTTATTGGGTTATAGAATTGGAATATCTAAACATTAAACAGTTAAGTAGTACATCTATTGATCCCCCCCTCTCTCTCTTCTCTCAACTTCCCTCTCATTTGTACTGAGAGATATTAACAGGGTTAGCCTACTCCCATGAGAAAAATTCACATAACATAAAGCAGTTCCTCCAAGATCTCTTTTGTGGTGTCCAGAAACTCACAGAAGGTTTCACAGTCATTTGAATGGACATTCAATAATTTAGTATCTGGATTATAATTCTAATTAATAATTGAAGGCAATGATGAATGCTGTTGGAGGTATCTGTGGTTCACAATACTCAGAATGAAATAATTTCATGTTTTCCCTAGCTTGTCCTACTTTATGTACTTATTTATTTTTTCTTTCATGTCCAGTTGCACTATTATCTGAAAAGAGTCTCTTAATAACAGTGCTGGATATGTAATTTCTTTTGATATGAATGGGAATTGTTAGTTGGATTTGATATAATAAACTGGATAACATTCCCAAACCAATCCCTTCATCAAAGGAAAGTTGGGAAACTTGATCCTTGGTCTCCTAAAGAGAAGATGCTTATGATTAATGATAATGCCATCACTTGGCACAGTAGCATTAACCCGGTAGTCTCAATTTTTACCTTCTATAATTTTCAGTTGACAATATTAAATTCCTTGTCATACAATTGTGCACAACTATAAACATACAAAGATGGCTGTCAAAGAATATAGACAAGCTTTAAAGAAGGCATTTGGGTTTGGGTTTGTATTCGATTTGTCTAGAGCATTGGTTTCAAAATGTTCCATGTATAGTTAGTTAGCGATGACGGTGAGAGGGTGATCCCATAGGTGCTCCTTCTATCTGTTTGTATCTTTGTCCATTGTGGATGAAGTATGTGTTGGAAAGGCAATGGTTGGTCAGATCTAGGATGTGCTTAGGGGGTTGTATTTGTTTTGGATAGCTGTCAAGGCTTCTTTAATAGGTACTTGGGTGAAGAGGGATATGACATCGAAGCTCACAAGTAGGTCACTGGGTTGTAGGTTTGGTTTCTTTATTGTTTCTATGAAGTGGAAAGAGTTTTGTACATGTGAGGTGATGGATTCTGTGTAGGGCTGGAGTTGTTTGGCGAGAAATTTGGTAGAGGTGAGCCTATGGAGCTGACTATGGGTCTGAGTGGTGTTCCTTCTTTGTGTATCTTGGGGAGGCCATAGAGCTTAGGGCATCTAGATGAATCATTCCCAGAGAAAAATCATCTCCATAGGCTCACCTCTACAGAACCTTGCCAAATTCTGGCTTAGAACCCAAACTCTGCCTTAGATATGTAGATGACACTTTCGTAATTTGGCCACGCGGGAAAGAAAAACTGGACAACTTTCTCAGACATCTCAACAGCCTACACCCCAAAATACAATTTACCATGGAAACAGAAACCAACAACCAACTTCCGCTCCTGGACGCCCTAATTTACAAAAACCCAACCGGCTCCCTAGGACACACCATCTACCAGAAAAAGACACACACTAACCGCTCCTAAATGCACAATCCCATCACCATCCTGCACAGATCAACTCCGAGCCAAGACCCTCATCTCCAGAACCAAACGCCTAGCTGACAAAGACCACTTGAGAACAGAATTACACACCCTCACTAACGTATAATGTCCAATGGATTCCAATGGATTCCAAAGAAGCACAATCACCAACCTAATCCGAAGGGAGACTCCCCAAAAACCAAGACACAGAACAGGACAATGGCATCGCCCTCCTCCCTTACATCAAAGGCACCACAGATAAAATCAGCAAAATTCTCCACAAACACAATATCAGGACAGCCTTTGGCACTGACAAAAAATAGCCAACATCTTAAGAAACCCCAAAGACAAGATCCAGCTAGAAAACCAAGGAGTTTATAAAATACCGTGCAAAATTTGCCCAGCCACATACATTGGACAAACCAACAGGAGAATAAATGCACGCATCGCAGAACACAAGAACCCAGTCAGAAAAGAAGAAAAAACTTCCTCCCTTTTCCAGCACCTTAAAGCCACAGGACATGAAATTGATTTTGAGGGATCCAAACTTATCTCCAATACTGAACACTTCAACAAGAGAATAATTAGGGAAGCCATCGAAATAGAGAAACACCCCATAACATGAATAAACGGGATGATACTTCCCGCCTACCAGACATCTGGAAACTAGCCCTGGTCAACAAACGAGTCCCAGCCACGAAAACCAACACCGGACCCAAAATAACACATGATGCCACCACCAATCTCCTTCACCAGACTCAAACCCAAGCCCACGCCACAGATGAAAGGCAACCACCATCCAGAAACCAGACCATGGCTGCAACACCAGCTGCTACACCCCCCTCCAACCCCCCAAACTAAGCAAACTGACACACGCTATAAACACATAGCCAGACCTCAAACTCGGAGCCAAACCAAGGCCCAGAATGCCACATCACAGCCTTCCACCCAGGATACTACCACATCACAGAACTCAGGAGATCACAACACAAAACATCAGGAGGTTGCAGCACAGACAACGACCCAGGAGATTACAGCACCACACCCAGGACGTCACAACAATAGAACTCAGAAGGTCATCACACAGCCCATTACCCAGGTCGTTACAACACAAAAGGCTGAGAGACACACAGCCAGCACCTCAGCCACACAGGGTCTCAGGAAAAAGCCAACCAATCTGCATACATCAACTCCACAAACCAATCAAGAAGTAACAACACAGCCAACTCTAGAGGTTTAAAAGGGAAAAACAGCCACGATCACACACTCTCCCAGGAGAATGAAGCTGAAGACACCAGCCTGAAGATGACGGATGAGATTTTGTCGAAACGTTGCCAAGGTATTCTCAATCTACACGGACAAGACCGAATACACCAAGACCCACATACCTTTACCGTGAAAATCTACGAAAAAAATATATCTAGAAAACATATATATATATATATATATATATATATAATATATATATATATATATATATTGTTTCGTAATTTTCACGGGTAAGGTTGTTCTGGTGTATGCCGTAAAGCTCAGATGTAGATTGAGAAATACCATTGCAACGTTTCGACAAAATCTCATCCGCATTCAGGCTGGTGTCTTCAGCTTCGCTCAACAGCCACGATCACGCACTTCTCCCAGAAGAACGAAGCTGAAGACACCAGCCTGAAGATGACGGATGAGATTTCGTACGAAACATTGCCAAGGTATTCTCAATCTTACACGGACAAGACCTAATACACCAAGACCCATATATATATATATATATATATATATATATATATATATATATATATATATATAGATAGATAGATAGATAGATAGATAGATAGATAGATAGATAGATAGGCAGAGATTGCATATTCTACATAATGCACTATGTATACTATATATTAACATTAAATTAATTAAATTAAAATTATTACTAAATTATAATATAATATATATAAAATCACATACATATCTACCTCAACATTTATTTACTTATTTATTTGTTTATTTGTTTATTTGTTTATTTGTTTATTTATTTATTTATTTATTCATTACATTTATATATCATCCATCTCACTGTCAGGTAACTCTAGGCAGCTTAAAATATAATGAAAGCAAAAATATTAAATACATTAAAATTAAAAAAATCAAATCAGATCAGTTAGAGGTGGCAGAGGTACATGAGGTGCAGGAGGTACAATATTTGCCTATATCTATAATTTCTGTATATCTCTATCTATCATCTATCTATATAGCCATCCATCCATCTATCCATCCATCCATTTATCATCTATCTATCTATCTATCTATTTATCTATCTATCTATCTATCTATCTATCTATCAAAGAGTACATTTTTATATTTTTAAAGATTTTTTCCAGAGTATCCATTCTGTGAGAGAAGATTAAGAATAGAGTAGAATAAAATAAAATACCTCAGTTGGGCAAGTATAGTTAGAAAATTCAAAGAATTTGTTTCTGGTGCAGAAACGCTCAGTGTACATGTAAAGCAACAGAGTAATAATAATCATAATAATAATGCCAATAACAAGGGGTAGTAAAGAAGAAAAGGTTAATAATAACACTACATCCACACAACATGGGTAAATGTACATAGAGATTAGTCAATACTGTGAGAATTAGCTGTTCAGCAGAGTGATGATATGAGGAAAGAGTCTACTTGTTTTGGCATACAATATCCTATAGCAATGTCCCAAGGGGAGGAGTTAAAACAGTTTCAGGATGTGAGAGGTCTGTAAATATTTTCTCATTCCTCCTTCTGACCCATGCAATATACAGATTTTCTATGGAAGCGTGGCTGATTGCAATTGTTCTTTTGTAATCCTAAGGATCCATTGGAATCTGTACCTATCCTATTTAGTTGCTGTACCAAACCAGACAGTTATAGAAAAACAGATGACCAACTAAATAATTCCTTTGTAAAACTGTATCAACATGTCATGCGGCAGTCTGAACTTCCTGAGTTGATGCAGGAAGAACATTCTTTCTTGTATTGTCTTAATAATGGTTAAAACGTTAGGTAACAAATCCCAAACTTGAAGGATGCAACTGCTGAAGCTGTGATGTCGAGGAAGAGGTGGTAGAATCAAAGGGCTCCTGCTAAAATCCACTCTGATCTGTACAGTTTTAAGCATGTTCAGCTGCAGATAGTTCTGGCTGTACATCAGGGCCAGTTGCAGAATCATCATAATCTTGAATTAGATCAATGACTGTTTTATCATCTTCAAACTTCAGTACTTTAACAGAGAGAACCCTAGAGATGCAGTCATTTCTATATTCATTTAAAGAAGAGCAATGGAGACAGCAAAGAGTACTGAGGGTGTTTGTGTGTGTGTTAATTGCCCAAGTTTTAGATGTATTAGACATAAATTTCTTTAGCTTCATCTGTTGCAAAAACCTAGTAATTCACCTGTGTGGGCAGACACAGTTAGATGAATCCATTTAGAGTGAAAAAATTCTGGATGGTCTTCCAAAGAGAGCAATATCAAGCAAGACAGCCATTTCATAAAGCATATTTAAGGGATATTTTATATCAACTTTGATTGAAACAAAATATTCATTTGAAGTTCTTTACAATCCTAAAATGCTAAGGAAATAAATGTTACAGAAACTCAGTATGAACTCAATGTAAATGTCATAAATATATCTATATCATATCTCAACTTATATCCAGAGGGTAATTCAGAAATTTCTGTAGACTTATCAGTCTTTAAAATTCCAAACTTGTGCTCTGAATGTATTCAAATATTTTTCCTGAATGATAAAGCTTTACTTTTTTTCATTTATGGATTAGACTATACCTACATCTGTTTGTTCTGCTAGATGCAATCCTGGTTATTTCAAGCAAAAGCAAGAGGAGAAACAACCTTGTTGCTATGACTGTATCATATGTCCTGAAGGGAAATTGTCAGAAAAGATTGGTAAGAGCTATCACACAAAAAGTATGATACTTTGCTTTCCATCTGTATGGTGGTGATAACCAAGCACATATCGTACACTAAGTTGATGGTAGAAAAAGAGTGCATGGATTATTCAAACTTATTATTTTAATTTAACTCATCTGTATCTGAAACATTTAATATATTTCATCAGAGAATTTTGTTATAGCAATAATGCAATATCGATTAGGTATAATGCAACTATTACAATTAATAATCTAAGACACATTTGTTCTGATTTCACAGGTGAAATTCTAAGTTAGCTGAACTAAAGAACTCTTGTTTTAAGTATATTATTTAAAAAAATTAACCTAGAAAATTAATAATGAAACAATGCTTTCCATATTCTTTTCTTCATAATATGAACATGTTCAGTGAAGACCTGTAAATTAAGTTTTTCTTCATGTTGGTTTGAACATGAATACAACCTTCTAGTGATTTAGAGATCTGATATTCTTATTTTAATATTCTAAAGCATGGATTAAATAAAAAGAAAGAAAGGGTTAGATTGCCTGACATTTTTTCTCATTATCAAAGTATTAGTATTGTTAGTATGATACCATAAATAATTGATCCATTGATTGTATGCCATCAAGGAAGGGTCATCTTTAGTAATCACATAACTAGGCCTTCTCCAGAATGAACAGCAATAAACTGGATTTAAAACTAAAATATAATTATAAATACAATAACCACAATAATTTTGTACTACTGAGGATAGAAATATATGTGAAAAATAATAAGAGAATGCAACTTTCCATTTTTAAGATGCTGACTATTGTATAGGATGCCCAGAAGATCAATATGCAAGCAAAGACAAAACTTCATGTATTCTAAGACAATAACTTCCTTGACTTATGAAGAACCTTTAGGCCTCGCTTTAACTATTGTGGCCCTCTCCTTTTTTTATTCACAGCTGTGATTTTGGAATTTTTGAAACATCACCACACCTCCATTGTCAAAGCAAATAACCGAGATCTCACCTACATTCTTCTCATTTCTCTCCAGCTCTGTTTCCTTTGTGCATTGCAGTTCCTTTTAGACCTGGGGCTATTATATGCCTCTTTCGGCAAATCACTTTTGGACTCATTTTCTCTGTGGCAGTATCTTGTGTCTTGGCCAAAACCATCATTGTGGTTTTAGCTTTCCTGGCCATCAAGCCAGGATCCAGGATGAAAAAGTGGATAGGGAAACAATTGTCAACCTCCATTGTACTTTCCTGCTCTCTTCTCCAAGCAGTGATTGGTATATTGTGGCTGGCAAAGGCTCCCCCTTCCCAGAAGCTGATATGATTTCAGTCACTGAAGAAATTATACTAGAATGCAATGAAGGCTCAGTGTGCATGTTTTATTGCATCCTGGGCTATATGGGCTTCCTGGCGGTGGCCAGTTTTATAGTGGCTTTTCTGGCCAGGAAACTCCCCAGCACTTTCAATGAAGCCAAACTAATCACTTTCAGCATGTTGGTCTTTTGCAGCATTTGGTTAGCTTTCATTCCAGCCTATTTGAGCACAAAAGGAAAATTTGTGGTAGCTGTGGAGATTTTTCTATCTTAGCCTCTAGTGCTGGGTTACTCAGTTGTATATTTTTCCCAAAATGCTACATAATTCTCTTGAAACCTGAATTAAACCACAGAGAACTACTCACACAGAGAAAATATTAATAAACCATGCATTTCATTTAAGTTACTGGCTATTATTCTTGAAGCTGTGTTCTATTAGGTATCTGAGCAATTATGGAATGTAGGTATGATTATTTAAAAAGAATTTCTATAAATGTTTACTGCTACTAGAGTCATGGCATTATAAGGTGTCCTTTATTTATAAGAATATAATGAAAAATAGGATTTTTAATCACATGGTATCATACATATTAGTTAAGTATAATTTTGAGGATAGATTTATTTGAGTATATATTGTATTGTCACTCTGTGCAGCCTTTCACTGTGCATCAGGTCTTGCTTTTTCAATGAGCTCTATGAGATGAAGTGGCAGAACAGACATGGAGTATGGTTGGATGAGGAAAGGAGTGAATCTCACTAAACACAAGTTAGAGTCTGCATTCATGGAAGCATCATGGTGATAAGAGTGCTAAAATATCACACTATTTCTCTGTGTTTATTATGTCATCTGATAAACAACTGGTCGCCTTGCTTAGGTCGATCCCTTCTTTCCTGTGGAGGACCAGGCCACAATTTGACCTCTTCAGGATTACAGGGAAAAGTAAACATACTATTTGGTGGCTACAATTGTTCAGATTGGACTTTGGACACGTCCAAATGAGCAACCTGGACAATCACCTTATGGTGTTATCTGGATTGACCTTAATGAAGTGAAATATCTTGTAAGGTACATCAGAAATCAACGCCATCATCCTGCCTTATTTACACTGAAGCTTAGATGATCCTCAGTCCAGGGTTTGTGTCATTAGTATATGAATGATACCAGTTGTACTTCTCAACCCCAAGCTATGCAGTTGATTCTGTCAATAAAGTGACCCAGTGTCAGATGACTGTTCAGGTCTGAGTGAATGTAGGAAAGAGTTCGACTCAATCTTGAGAAAAATATTTCATCCCACAAACATAAAGGACATTTTTATGTTTGATTTGTTGGAGTTTGCACTTTTCCATTTGAAACTAGTGTGTAAGTTGGGGATATCCTATATTTGCAACTACTCCTTGAAAATCAGGTGGCAGGTAAACAAGAGAATTTCAGCATGAGTAAACCATATGGACCAGTTGCACTCTATTGTAGAACAAGATGCCCTTCAGATGGTGTAATTCAAAGTTCTATTATTTACTTACTGTATAAAGATATCATGGTATACAATCTGTTTATTTAAGACTATTTCTACTAATCCACTGTGTTCAGAGTCGCTGCATCCAAGTACTCTCAATGAAATGTCATCTGATGAGAATGAGGAAAAGAAGCTTTATTTTTCAACCTCTGCTCTCTGATATAGCATCCCCTCTCCAAAGAGATATCGCTTATTTCCATTCTCCTAGTTTTCAGGAAGTTGCTTAAGACCAAAGTCTTTTCTGAGACCTGGAGTTGGACAGATTATGGAAGTATTGTTTTGGTTCAATCAACTATGTAATTTTAGTCTGTTTTTAATCTATGTATTAATTTATTGTTAGCTTCCCTGATACTCTTGGTATTGAATGACTTTAACAAATGAAATGAATTAGATCAACCGAATAAATAAATAACATCATTTGGGCATAAATTTTGTGGTTATTATTCAAACAATTATGCATCCATTGTCAGCTAAGGATATAGAAGTGACCTCCAAACTAGTAATGTCATCAGAATCAAATATAAAGCATTTTTAAATTAAAAGACAACTTAGAATGTAAAAGTATTTCAGAATGTCATTTATAAAGAATAATATCACAATATCTTGTCTTCAAATCACAGATCGGCATGTTTTGAAGGATTATGTCTATAAAGATTCTCAATCATCCAGGTCATGGTTGTCCTAAAGGTGCTTTTTCTTACTTTTTTCCTTTGAAGATGTTTCCCTTCTCATTCAAGAAGCTGAAGAGCTGAACTGAAGAAACATCTTGAATAATAAGCAAAATGCTTCCAAAAGAAAAAAAACCTCAAGAAAATACAATTGCTTTTTGGATTTGAAAGACATCTTACTCTACAAATGATTTCTAAACAAAGGATTATTTGAAGAGCAGTATGAAAGTGCTAAATTATAGTAAAATATGTTTTATGTCTGAAACCAAAGATTTATAATTTTTAGGGATTTCTTCTTGTTAATTGTTCCCGTGTGTTTAGCTTAGTTTTCAGCAAAATAATATAACATTTGGGGAAAAAGATACAGCCCAACAGCCCAGCACTGGAGGCTAAAATTGAAAATATCTCCACAGCCACCATGTATTTCCCTTTAGTGCTCAGATAGGTTGGAACAAAGGAGAGCCAAACACTGCAGAAAACCAACATGCTGAACTTCATGAACTTGGCATCATTGAAACTATCAGGTAATTTCCTGGCAAGGAAAGCTACAGTGAAACTTGCAGATGCCAAGAAACCCAAATAACCAAAAACATAGTAAAGCATTCCATCTGAACCCTCATTACATTGCAAGAGAATTTCATTAGGTTCTGAATGTGTATCAGCAGAAAAAATCGGGGGAGAGATTGTCAGCCATGTAGCACAAATACTTGCTTGATGCCTTGACGCTGGATTGGTGGCCGTAAAAGCCAAAACAACAGTCATAGTTTTGGCGAACACGCAAGAAACAGCCTCTGAAAATGTAATGGCAAAAGTAGTTTGTCAGAGAGGACAGGTCACCTTAGTAGGTTTGCTGATAAAGAAAGCAGAGTAATAGTGAAATGAGGAAAATGTATGTGAGATTCCGGTTGTTGGCCTTGACAATAGGGGTGTTGTGGTGCTTCAGAAATATTCCTAGAACAACAATGGTTACCAAGGAACACGAGAGAATCCCAAGAATTAAATTAATCCCTAGGAGCTCTTCATAGGAAAAAAAGTCTATGCCCTTGGGAATGCATAAATTATGATCTTTGTTTGGGCAATGATTTTCTTGGCAATGAAAGCATTCAGCTGCATCTAGAGGGAAAAGAAGAAGAAAAACTGTGATTTCTTTCAAGTTGTCTTCAGCGGAATGCCGGAATCAGTGAAATAGCTAAGTCTAAATACCCCATGCAGAATAAATTATTTTGGGGTATCACTCAAAAATAAATAAAAATTTTTGTAGGGAAATGTTTGAACAAATGAGCATTATTGTTCAGGAACATCATTGGCTAAAATAATATTATAGAAACAGTGAATATAAAATTTCCTATAAATGTTCTGGATGATTTCTGATGATTTCCATTGATGATGATGATGAAGAAGATGATTATGAGGGTGGTGGTGATTATTTTGTCCGCTTTAAAATTTAAAGCAGAATTTAATTTTTTTAAAGATATAATATATTAAAGATTTTAATAAAGTTAAAGAAGTTAAACTTTAAAGTTAAAGAAGTAAGGTTTTTCTTTAATTATAAAACAAAGGAGAAAATAGTACAAACAAAAAGAATATGTATCAAAGTTTAAAAATGGGTATAACCAGAGTGGAACAACTTTAAAGATATAAAATAAATAAAAATAAAATTTGAAAAAAGGGAAGTGACTAAAATTTCATGTGATGATGACATTTTGTCCTCATGCCAGAGACCAGCATTTTAAAGAAAATGTAATCCTCTTTAATAATCGGTGTACAACTCTCACCCTTTAATGTAGATATCTTCCCTTTTGAACATGGAATCCAATCATAACAGCAGAATGGGTTCCCTTCTTTCTTTTGCTTGCTATATCCAGAATGACAATTGTCATTACAAACAGAAAGAGGGTGTGTCTATAAGCAAATGTAAGAAAAAATGGTTAGATTCTTTAGTATCAATTTTTGGGTGGCAAAAAACCTGCAGTAAATTAAATTAAATTAAAAATTAATTAAATTAAATTAATTGAAAGAAATAGACTAGGAGAATTCATCTGCCTCTCTTCAAAGTTGGGTAACATCACAGGCCATTATGCAATCATTCCAGGATGAAAATAAACTGTCAGAGCTCTAGAGAACAGTTCTTGTGTGTTTCTCAAAATTAAAATGCACTGAAAATGTTTGTATTCCATCCTTTAAAGTTTAAATTTCTTTACATTATTTCAAAATGTGGGTACTGCCCTAGATATTCATTTAAGTCATACCTATTAAACCAGCTGTGCCACACAATAGTATCCTGGTTGATGGTAAATGCTCGGTTAAAATTAGTTTTGGGGATCTATTCTGTTGTTGTTGTTGTTGTTGTTGTTGTTATTATTATTATTATTATTATTATTATTATTATTATTATTATTATTGGATTTCTATGCCACCCATCTCCTGAAGGACTTGGGGTGGCGTACAATCATAAAAACAATATAAATATAAATACTATACAATTTAAAAAAAGATTAAACATGAAACCCAATAATCTGAATTAAAATAGCACTATTCAATTAAAACCCCAATCCCCCTCCTCAGTCCAGGTCGGTGAGTTGGAACAACCATGTTTTCAGGCCCCACCAGAAGGACCAGAGGTTGGGAGCCACCCGAAGCTCCAGGGGCAGCTGGATCCATAGGGTGGATGCTCCCACAGAAAAGGTCCTGCCCCTGGGGGCCACCAGCTGACATTGTCTGGCCGACAGAACCCCAAGGAGGCCCTGTCTGTGAGAGCTCACAGGACGTTGGGAAGCCATTATTGGCAGCAGTGTCTCCCTCAAGTATCCCGGTCCTAAGCCATGTAGGGCTTTATAGGTCAGCACCAGCACCTTGAATCTCACCTGGAGGGCAACCGGTAACCAATGCAGTGCACTCAGTAGGGGTGTAACATGGGAGTATTGGGATATTCCCATCACAACCCGCGCCACCACATTCTACACAAGTTGAAGCTTCCGGGGGTCCTCAAGGGCAGCCCCATGTAGAGAGCATTACAGTAGTCCAACCTGGAAGTGACGAGAGCATTAGTGACCGTGTGTAGGGCATCTCGATCCAGATAGGGGCGCAACTGGTGCACCAGGTGAACCTGGGCGAATGACCCCTGGCCACAGCTCCCATCTGCTTCTCCAAATTGAGCCGTGCATCCAGGAGGACACCCAAGTTGCGAGCCCTATCTATGGGGGATAACAATTCTCCCCCCCATAGCCAAAGATGGAATATCCTGGATAACTCGAGATGCCTGTACAAACAGCCACTCGGTCTTGGCCGAGTTTAGCTGGAGCCTGTTCTTCCCCATCCAGACTTGCACCGACTCCAGGCATCTGGACATCACATGGAGGGCATCACTGGGTTGGGTAGAGGTGGAGATAAAAAGCTGGGTATCATCAGCATACTGATGATACCTCACCCCAAAGCATGGATGATCTCACCCAGAGGCTTCATATAGAGGTTGAACAGGAGGGGCGAGAGAACCGACCCCTGAGGCACCTCACAAAGGAGGGGCCTCGGGGTTGATCATTGCCCCCATCAACACCATTTGCATATGACCCGAGAGATAGGAGGAGAACCATTGCAAAATGGTGCCTCCCACTCCCAACCCCTCGAGGTGCCACAGTAGGATACCATGGTTGATGGTATCAAAAGCCGCTGAGAGATCCAACAGGACTAGGACAGAGGAATGACCCCTGTCCCGTGCCCTCCAGAGATCATCCACCAGCACGACCAATGCCGTCTCCGTGCTGTACCCAGGCCTGAAGCCCGATTGGTGCGAGTCCAGGTAATCAGTTTCCTCCAAGAACACCAGGAGCTGTTGAGCCACCACACTCTCAACAACCTTTGCAACAAAGCGAAGGTTGGAGACAGAACGGAAGTTGTTTAGTTTAGTTGGGTCCAGGGCAGACTTCTTGAGGAGGGGCTTCACCATCACCTTCTTCAAGGAGGGGGAAAGAATCCCTCACTCAAAGAAGCAGTAATTGCTGCCTGGAGCCAGCCTCATATGACCTCCCGGGTGGCATAAACCAGCAAGGAGGGACACAGGTCCAATAAACACTTGACAGCACTCAGCTTCCCCATGATCCTGTCCACCTCATTTGGAGTCACAGGATCAAACTCCTCCCTGATAACATCCCTAAGATCTGCCACATCACTTCCATCAGACTCTGACCAGTCGGAGTCCAAGGCGGTCCGGATCTGAGCGATCTTGTCCATCAGATGCTGACTAAACTCCTCGGTACGTCCCTGCAGAGGGTCTTCCCCCCTCTGGTTAAGGAGGGAGTGGGTGACCCTGAACAGGGTGGCCGTGTGATTATCTGTGGACGCAATGAGAGCAGAGAAGTAAGCATACTTCACCTCTCTCATCGCAGCAAGGTAAGACCTAATATAGGCTCTTAACTGAAGTCAGTCAGATTTGGACCTGATGGACCTCCAACAGCCCTCTAGGCCTCTTCTTCAATGATTCATCTCCCAGAGCTCCATGGAAAACCAGGGAGCCGACTGAGATCTGCACCAGGTTAGAGGCCACAAAGGAACAACTCGGTCAAGCGCCCCAGAGGCAGCCGTCTGCCAGGCTTCCACCAGGGTCTCAACTGAGCTGTGAGCAAGAGAGGTCGGGATTGACCCAAGTGCCATCTGGAACCCCTCCGGGTCCATTAGGCACCTGGGGTGGAGCCATCTTGTTGGTTCTGCCTCCCAGCGATGAGGGGCAGCATTTTGGAAGGTCAGCCATAGGAGAGAATGATCAGTCCATGGCAGGGAATGAATGATTGGAGATCCCCCACCCAGATCATTACACCACTGTCCCGAGATAAAAATAAGTTTTAGTGTGTGTCTCCCCTCGTGGGTGGGACCCTGTATTATTTGAGTCAGGTCCATGGCCACCAGGGAAGCCAGGAATTCCTGCTCCATCCCTGACACCCCCCCCTGAGACGGCAGGTTGAAATCCCCCAGAACCATAAGCCTGGGGAACTCAACTGCCTCCCCCAATAGGACGTCGAGGAGACCAGGCAGGGCCATTGTCACGCAGATGGGAGAAAGGTACACAAGCAACAGGCCCAACTGACCCTGAGGGTCCCATCTCAAGAGGAGGGCCTCACACCCGCCTATCTGCGGGAGAATGGTCTCCCTTGGACAAAATACCTCCTTGATCACAACAGCCACCACCCCCGCACCTACCCTGGGCCCGAGGCTGGTGCAGTACATGGAAACCAGGTGGGCACAGTTCTAACAGAGGGACCCCTCCCTCAGGGCCCAACCCAATTTCCGTAATACAAGCCAGCTCCGCGTCTTCCTCCTCGAGCAGTTCCCGGATGAGGGAAGCTTTGTTCCCCATGGACCTGCCATTCAAGTACACCAGCCTCAGCGCAGGCCCAGATCCTCCAAGCTCCCAGGGAGGTGGGTAGGAACCAGAGGTTTGGAGCGCCACCGCTCGAAGACAGTGGGGGCACACTCCCAAAAAACAATGTGGCCCTCCGTCTATACCTCTGCTGCCCTTCCCAATCACCATGGGAATCCCACACCCCACCCACTCCCCAAGAGCTCCAGACAGCCCCAACCCCCAGCCCCCTCACCACGGGCCAATTCCATCCTGGACTGGGAAAATACTGGCAGAGTCCCACCAGGCTCCAACCAGACCCACTTACCCACCCACCTCCCTAAACCCCTTACAAATTTAGTCAAAAAATTTAACAAGGAAGTCTTGTCACCCCTCTTTCCCTTCCTCCCAAAAGCCCCACCCCTATCCATGCGATGCCACCTCTTGGGATCCCAGGATTCTTCCAATCTTTATTCTAGCAAAGGACTGATTTGGGAATGTAATCCAATTTATGACATCAAATCCTGCTACCACCGCTCCATTCTGATAAACAAAAATCTCATCTCCTGCAGTGCTGTTGAAAGAGACTTGCCTCAGGAAGGAGTGAAGCTAGGATAAAAAGACCCATATTGAGTTTTGTCTGTATTAATTCTAAAATGTATAAACCTATATGTAGCATTATCAAATAAAATAATTTGCAGTTTAAGTTTAATAGTGTGAGTTAGTGGCTGAACATAGAACACAGTTTGAAATAATGCTTAACAGATATCCGTGTTGCATGCAAGAGAGAAGAAATATTTATTTACAACTGGCCCTATGGGAAAGAAATGTTACCTCCATTCTGTGGCAGGGTGGTGAATCTTTTTTTTTTAAATTACATTTATATGCCGCCTTCTCTGAAGACTCAGGGCGCTTACAATTTGAGCACACCCAATGCGCTCAGCAATAGCCTTCATTCCACTGTATATGCCTGCTTATTACTAAGCGGCATTTTTACAAGGTCAGCTAATTGCCCCCAACAATCTTGGGTCCTCAATTTACCTACCCCGAGAGGATGGAAGGCTGAGTCAACCTTGAGCCTGGTGGGATTCGAGCCTACAGTAATTGTAGACAGCTGGATCTTAAGAGCAGGTATTTAACAGCCTGAGCCACCAAATCTTCTGACCTCCACAGGCCAGAAGTAACAGAATGCCTGTGGAATGAAGAGTTGATATAAATGGTAAAGTAATGTGGTCCTATGGATTGAAAACAATATGCATTGACACTGGCAGTTGTAAACACATCCAACTAATGGGAAATAAGAGCAAATTAGGAAAAAAATGGATAAAATATTTGTTATATTAGTAATGGGATATGGTAAGAGATTATATAAAGCAATTAAACATTTTCCCATAGAGTATCTGGAAAAAAAATTCTTCTCAAACACAGATACTTATGTTAATGTTTGCATAGCATTGACTAATTTCACGGTGACCACGTACAGAAAAATGAAAGAACAAAAGCACAGTCCAGGTATAAAACTGATATCATGTTTACAATTTGACAGATGACAATGCATAATCTTCTTTTTAGCAATAAAGCACCTTTGCCATAGACTATCTAGAAAAGAAGTTCACAAACAGAAATGTATCTCTGAATGTTTATATACAGTTTGCTTAATTTCAAGATATATCAGAATAAGTGGAGAGGGAATAGAAGAAAAGTACATTATAGAAAGTCCAGAAAGAAAGAAGAAAATGTCTGAGTTATATTAAGGGAAAAAAAAGAGAAGTTTCAAAAAAGTTTCAATTTATATTTTTACCAAAATATATCAATAACCAAAATTGAAATATAAATAAAAAATGAATTCATCCTCCTATACTAGGACAACAGAAAAGATCTTTATAGATAAGAAAAACTTTTATTTAATGTGTACACATGTCTTACTACTGTAAAGTGGTTTACAGATATATATAAAGTATATATATACTTTAGAGCCAATCTCAAATGTCTCTCACAGTATCAAATTCTGGAACAACCCAACTACTTTTGAAAAATCAAATAGACTTAAAGAACAGTGATCAACATTTGTCGTACCTAGCATGACAGTGATTAAAGATGATATTTCAGTCAAAAAATCTGGCCATATATAACTGATATTGTTGAGAAACTCAGTAAATGGCTTTTTAAAGTAAATTAATACTTCAGAGGTATTGTGAAATTATTGATAACAAGTTTCATGAAATGCAGTCTTAAGTTTTATTCCAACTGAAACCTAGATAGTTCATGTAAGAACCAATTTAGTGTAGTATATAGTAATATAGATAGGAATGTATAGACTAATGGATTTCTACTGAGTTTTACCCACTAGAATATAACTAAGGAATGACTAGTATGCTTCTGTTGTAATGATGGCCCCTCAGGTGAGAATGTTGCACTGATTAATCCTTCAAATTTACATTAACTTCCATGGCTGCTGGGTCAGAAATGTCCATCTCTCTATCATTGTTTTGTGCTTGAATCTGAATAAATACATGGCACGCAAAACATGAGTCATAGTAAAGAAAGCATTATACTGTAGATGCTGTAGATTTAATCAGAATTGTTTTTACAAATCAGTTTGTAACCTCCAGTTTCTCCAGTCCAGTACAGAGTTTACTACTTCTATAGTTCATAACTCAGTTGCGAAAGGTGCAACCAACAGTTGCTTATTAAAAAGCATTCTGTTGCTGAAGTCATATTTTCTGCTATCGAGTTTGGAGTGGTTTACTTTGAGTTTGTATCTATTGTTTGCCTGTGTGTTATTGTGGTTGAAGCTGAAGTAATCGTTGACAGGCAGGACATTGTAGCAGACAATTTTGTGTACTAAGCTAGGTCAGACCATAGGCGGCATAGTTCTAAGTTGTCTAGGTCCAAAATTTCAAGCCTAGTGGCATAATGTATTCTATTGCAAGCGGAGGAGTGGAGTACTCTTCTCTTGAAATACCTCTGGACTCATTCAATTGTAATAATGTCCATTTTACCTTGTGGATTCCAGGCAGATGAGCTATATTCAAGAATGGGTCTGGCAACTTCTGGTTTTGAGCCTCCCTGAAGACGGACCGCTGACAGCAATCGTGCGTGGCTTTGGTTCGTGCTTCGGCATCAGAGAGCCCCAATCTTTTTGATTTGGGGCAGGAGCTGCCTCGTAGGGGCACAGGAGGAAGGGGAGACCATCAGCTGGGTAGAGGGGATTTGCAAATCCCCTCCCTGGACTGGCATAGCTCCCTCCTGAAGATGCCTGAAGCAGTGGTCCAACATGGGCACCCTGAAGGGGAGGATAAGACTAGAAGAAGCATTGGGCAGGAGAGAGTGAAAGAAGCAAACAGCATGAGGAACGGGAAGATATAATTAAATGGAAATTACCCTCTGGATTAACACTACAAAGCATTCTTAAGAAATGACTTAAAGCGGTGAATTGAAAGAAGTTAAAAAAAAGGTGTGAATTCTTTGTGACAGCAATGGAGCTTCGAGCCGAGAGAGGTAGAAGTTATACAAGGAATTATACAGCTATCTTGGATGAGTATATTTTGATTTCATGCAAGCATTAATTTAAGCTGAACTATAGATTGCTAAAGACTGCTAAGGAGGAAATTTATACCAATTGGATTTTTTTTGTGGACTGTGTGGTTTGAAAAGCTTGGAATAATTGGGAAGGAAAAGAAAAGAGGAGCTGTGGATTTGTTATAACAAAGAGTGCCATCTGAGTTAAACTTAACTTGATTTTTTTAAAGACTCTGTCTCTTAAAAATACAAGGAAAAATTGACATAATAAAATAAGAGTTTTTGAAAATTGAAATATTGAAGTAAATAAGGATATATGAAGATTTTGCTTTTGGATTAATTGCTGACTTTGTTATGGATTTGGTATTGGACTAACTGAGGATTAAAAGTTGAGAGGAAGGAAGCAAAAGCGGACTTTTGGGAATTAACTTTAAAGACATTAACTGGATTAAATAAAAAATTGTAAAATGGAAATATCCTTTCAGGCACTAAAACTGGAACTTGGAAAAATTAAGAAAACTTTACAGGAAAAAGGTGAAACTTTCAGCTCCATTCTTAAATTTCTTGGAGAGGCAGTTGCAGAGCACGAACAACAAAGACAAAGTATAGAAGAAGAGGTGGAGCAAATTCCAGAAGTGGCCATCTTTAATTACCATCAAGAACAAAGGAATCCAGAAGGAAAGAGGAAAAGAATTGGGAAAAAATATCAGAGGGTTGAGAAATTGAGTAAAGAGGGAAATATCTGGAAAATAAAAAAAGGGGGAAAGAATCAGAAGAAATCTGAAGGGTGGAAGATAGTCAAAAAGAGAGAAGGGGTTAAAAAATTGGAGTGAAATATTAAAAGGGGGAAATGTTAGGGAAAAGAAGGCAGAAGAAACAGGATCTGGGAATAAAGGAATATGGGAAATTTAAAAAAACAGGAGTAAACTTCTTACACAGAGACAATGGCTGAATGACTTTGGGAGAGGGGGTTCTGCAAGGTGTTGGGGAATAATATAGACAAATTTTTAGTTGTGAAATGGGGACATATAAGATGGATAATAGAATTGTTACTTTTTGGTAAAGCTCTCCTTTATGTTTAAGAAATAAATACAATGAACATATGGAACATGGTTATCAAATATATTGAAATTATTTTGAGGATTGGAATGCCGATTTTCCTTTTCATTTCTTTTGGTTTTAGTATGAATGGAATAATTAATAAATGTAATAATATAGGAGGAGATTTGAAAGTGAAATTGGCATTAGGGTTGATTAATTGCTATTTTTTGATAATGGAATTTAATGTCCTTTTTTATGTATAGAGATAATTGTAACAAATAATGAAATACGCTTATTGAATATATTGAAATATCTTAAATATATTGAAATAACTGAAATGATATAGGAGGACAGATGAAATGGAATTAACACCAGGGCCTATTAAATGAGTAGATTAATATGTTCTTTTTTTTGAAATTGTAGATAAACTTTATGAAATTAAAATTAAAAAGGGGAAACCATGCAGAACCTGATTTATATGTGTTATATAATCTTAAATGGGATTAGTAATTTTAATGTGTTAGGTAATAAAATGTTAACATTTAATGGGATTTAAAAGGGGAGATAATTAATGAATATGTAACTCAAAGGTGGTGCACTTAAACTATTTTGTGGGGAAATCAATTTATAGAAGGAGTGTTATAAATTAGAATTTAAGAGGAATATACAAATGTGACAGCCAAAAGTACTAAAATATAATAATTATGAAGTTAATATATGTGAATTAAATAATGAGATAAGCATTTGGAATAATATAATAAAATAGAAAATACATAAAAGCATTGTTAAGATAAGAAATTGAATACAAAAATTTAATGTGTAGTTATGGTTATATTTGTATGTATATGTCAAACCTGTAATCATGCTTTTTACTGAAAAGAGATGTTAAAATGTGGAAAATTGAATAAAACTTGTTTAAAAAAAAGAATTGGTCTGGTGAAAGTTTTGTATGCCCTGGTTTGCAGTTCAAGAAAGAAGCTTCACAAAATTAGGTTAACAACTCTTAATGCCTTTTTGGCAATGCTGTTACAGTGAGCTCTGGGCCTTAGATCTTTTGAAATGAGTATTCTTAGGTCCTTGACAGAGTGAGGGTCATCTACAAGGTCGTATCTGCCCAGTTTGTATTTAGTGTTCTGATTTTTGTTGCCAATGTGTAGGACAGAGCATTTGTTGGTTGAACTTTGAAGTTGCCAATTGTTTGACCATTCTGACACATAGTCAAGGTCGCTTTGTAGAGCAGCAGTATTGTCAGTGGTGTTAAATAGTTTTACATCATCAGCGAAGAGGATGCAGTTGCTTTTAATATGATCACAAAAGTCATTTATGTAAATTAGAAAGAGAACGGGTCCTGGAATGCTGCCTTGGGGACACCGCTGTTAACTGGTGCTGGGTTTCATAGGGCACTTCTTATTTTGACTACTTGTTGCCTACTTGTTGCCTATTTGGCAGGAATGCAGCTATCCAGCATTTTTTAATGTTTCAATGCCAATTTTGTTAAAGTGGCAATAAAATAAACATATGTTTAATTTTATCTACCATTTACATTTTTATTCCTGTGAGTAATTGTTGTAGGGGCTCCAGTACACTGCTTTGCCCAGGGCCCATAATGCTGTTAAGATGGCCCTGCAACAACCAGGGCAAAAAGCTAGTTAATAGACCATGTCTTTGAAACATCTATGGACAAAGAGAAGACTTGAAATTATACACAAGTGCTCTGAACAGCTGTCTTTGGAAGGAGACCACAAGATAAAAGTTGTCTTACAATTACAAAATAAATTTTAAAAAAGAATATACCAAGGAGCCGACCGGGATCCACAGCGAGTGAGGGGGCGCATGGGGACAACTCTGTAGAGGGTTTCTGCAGCAGCCCATTGCCAGGCAGCCGTCAGGTCCTCAGCAGAGTTGTGGATAAGGGAAGTGGGAAAAATCCCCGTTCTGCCTGGAACCTCTCAGGGTCCATCAGGTGTCTGGGGTAGAACCATCTAAGTGGCTCCTCATCCCAGCGGTGTGGGACAGCTTGTTGGAAGACCAGCCTCAAGAGATAATGATCTGACCATGGAACAGGTAGGGCAGTAAAATTACCTTCCCCCAGATCATTACGCCATTGTTCTGAGACAAAAACCAGGTCAAGTGTATTACCCCTCTCATGAGTCAGGCCTTGAATCACCTGGGTCAGGCCCATGGCCGCCATGGAGGCCATGAATTCTTGGGCCAGACCCGACGCCCTCTCCAGAAAGGGCAAGTTGAAATCACCCAGGACCATGAGCCCTGGGAATTCCACCGCCACCTCTGAGAGGGCGTCAAGAAGCCCAGGCAGGGCCACCGCCACACAGCTGGGGGAGAGGTATGTAAGCAGCAGGCCCACCCTACCTCCAGGCCCCCATCTTAGAAGAAGGGTCTCACACCCGCCTATCTCAGGAACAGTGACCTCCCTTGGAATCAGGGTCTCCCGAATGACAACAGCCACCCCACCACCCCTCCCCTGGGCTCGTGACTGGTGCAACACCCAAAAACCTGGGGGGCATAAGTCAACCAGAGGGACTCCACCCTCTGGCCCCAGCCAGGTGTTGGTGATGCAGGCCAGGTCCACAGCCTCCTCCTCGATCACCTCACAGAGGAGGGAAGCTTTATTAGCCATGGACCTGGCATTAAGGTACACCAGTCAGAGCCCAGGGGTCCCAGTTCCCGAGTCCCCAGGAGATTGGGAGGAGGCGAAAGGGTCGGAGTGTGCCACCACTCGAAGACAGCAGGGGTGCAGTCCCACTACGTGATATGGCCCTATGCCTCGCCATCTCCTGCCAAACCCAACCACCCTGGAGACTGCCATTCCCACCCCACTCCCCGGGGCCCTGCTGGTCCCCTCCCCCCGCCCCTCCCCGCCACGATTCTGCACCAGGCTGTGCTGTACCTCCACATAATCATTACCTGCCCCCCTCCCTAACCTTCTTAAAAAACCATCTAAAAATTTAACTAATGAGGCCCTGGTAACCCTCTTTTTCCCTTTCCTAGAGCCTCAGCCCCAACCCCTCACCCCGCCATGCCATCTCTCCAGATTCCATAATCCGTCCCTGAGATAGGCTGGTGACAATCTAGCAGGCCAGACCTAGGAGAGAGGGGACCCCCTTAAGGCCTGCAATTCTGTTGTCGAGTAAGTCCAAATAATTAAGATGTAAACATATAAAAGGGAAGGGAGAATTGTCTATAGATGGAAGAAACAATGTCCAGTTTATAAAACTTGGTTCAGTCCTAGATATCATCAGCCGGGTAGTCCAAGGTCCAAGTCCAGGTTGCCCTCTCACAGCAAACCTGTAGGACGATGGCCAGGGCCTCCACCAGGACTAAGCCTCGCACTCTCACCGTGGGCACCCCCAGCAAGATCCATCAGGACAGGTGACCAAATGATGTTGAAAGTGGCTCCAGGAAGGAAAAAGTGCACCCCTCACACTGCTCTCTCACCACAGCGGGAGGGCACAACAAGTCCATCAGCCAAGTACCGAGTATGAAAAGGGGCATACAGGCAGCCCCGGCAGTCATCAAAACCTAAGCCTCCAGAGTGGCCAGAGCAACCCATCTGTGGCTTGCAGTTTGATGTCGATGGTCCTAGGCCGGTAGCTGCAGCGCCCCGAACCCAGCATAGATGGTGAACATAAAGCACATAGATGGAAAGACCAATGAGGGGATAAACAGTACATTCAGAAGAGCCATGGGTGGGTGGTAAGGCAGCAGACACACAAACGCTCCGGCGATAACAGACCCGGCAAAAAGGCCAGGGCCAGCAGCGGCCACGGGTCCACCTCCATCATCCATCCCCAGGCCCGACACAGCCACCCGCTGGCTCCTCGTCCCTTCCACCAACACCGCTACCGTCATCACAGTCCTCGCCGCTGCCATCAGCATTAGGGCAGCACTGGAACCTCCAACGCCGCCAACAGATCTCGGCCAAAAACCAGCCCCTGCTCCCAAAGCTGCTGCATCACGCCTGCATCCCCAAGGGCCCAGAGGCCTGGAGGAAAACAACGCTGGGTTCGCCATCCACATCCTCGCTATGAACCCAGCGGAATTTGGCCGAAATAACCTCGGCCACAACTCCAGACGATCCACCTCAGGATTCAGGTAAGAGGGGTCACAAATACCCCCTATAGCACCCTCTCTGACAAAAAGACCCTCAACCAACCCCAGGACATTAGGAACAGGCGGCCATCTTATCCGGGCATGCGCAGAGCCTGGATTTTATTTAAATGCACTGTTAAAATCAAAGGAAGCAATACACAAGTGATTTATTTGACCAAGGTTAAAATAGACATGTTATTATCTTTGATAACCCTTAATAGATTTGGCTGTAATAAGCCTGGAATGACAATGCTTCTGATGATGGGGGAAACTAACTTCTTTTTATATTTCTATTCAAATTTTTACTATATTCTTACTTTCTTTTTTAGTTCTCTTTCTCTTTTTACATTATTTCTTTTTATGTACCTTCTACTTTTCTTTTTTTCTTCTATTTTTTCAGTTCATATTAGTTTCTATTATTGTAATTGTACCTTTTTGTTTTTTGCATATTACCTCTACCAAACCCACCACCACCAGAATCAGCCAATATAATTTCAAATGGTACAATAGTAGCTTAAAAAAACCAGCATTGTGTCATTTCTCCACCCACTCCAATCCCCCCAGATGTAATAGATGTGATTTGCTGAGACGCATTGCTTTTTCAGTGGGTTCTCCACTTAAGTTTTCCTCGGTTATTCAGTTCAGGTTTCATAACAATAATGTACCATTTGGGGAAAAATATGAAACTCAGCAATCCAGCACCTGAAGCCAAAATAGAGAAAATCTCCACAGCAACCATGTATTTTCCTTTGGTGCTCAGGTAAGTTGGGACAAATGACAGCCATACAGTGCAGAACACTAACATGCTGAATGTAATAGATTTGGCTTCATTGAAACTGTCAGGTAAATTCCTGGCAAAGAAAGCAACTATAAAGCTGGCAATGGCTAAAAAGCCTATATACCCAATCACACTGTAAAACATGACAGGAGATGCCTCATTACACTGCAGGGTAATTTTACCCATTTCTGAGTGCATATCAGCATCTGGGAATGGGGGACTAGTTGATAGCCACATGGTACAAATGCCTACCTGAATAAGAGAACAAGAAAAAACAATGGAACTGGACAGTCCTTTTCCCATCCCCCTAGGTTTCTTTGTCCCTGGTTGGGTGGCCATGAATGCCAGAACCACAATGATGGTTTTGGCTAATACTGAAGAAATAGCTATTGAGAAGACTATGCCAAAAACAGATTGTTGCAGGACACACATGATCTTCTGAGGCTGCCCAATAAAAAGCAGTGTAGAAAGGAAGCAGAGCAGAAGAGAGATGAGAAGAGTGTAAGTGAGATCCCGGTTATTGGCTTTCACAATGGGAGTGTTGTGATGCACTGTAAATGCTTTTAATAAGGCAACCGTTATCAGAGAAAAGAAAACAGCACCAATGGCTAAACCCATTCCCATAGTTTCATTATAGGATAAAAATATTACAGTTTTAGGAATGCAGATATTATGCTGTTCGTTTGGGTAATGATCTTCTTTGCATTCAACACAGTCAGGCATATCTGGAAAACAGAAGCTTATCCTCAGATACACAATGTTTGATACTGATGTAGTTCATATACATTTTAAAATTTTAAACTATTAACTATTTAAAAATTTTAAAAGCAATTTTCTACCAGAAAAACTTTCCACTTTAGGAATGACTCATTTCTACAAAAACTCATTTTCGGATGCGTTATCTGGATTCTACTAAAATTCATTCAGTCTTATAATTTGGTGTGCTGACTTCTCTAGTTCTGTCTGTATGTCTATCTAACTAGCTATTTAGCTATCTACCTGTCTAGCTATCATTTATCTAAGACAAACTAAACATCACCTATCAATCATATCTTTAGGCTAACAAAAACACTGCAACCAAAAACTAATGTCAAAGAACTCCAGCAATCTGATTTGCTTTTGTTTGTTTTTCCTGAGTAAATAACAAAATTAAAACTGAAATGAAATTTGCTGAGAAATGTAGGCTAAATGGTAGGATTTTCCTTATGCTGAAAATTCTCATATTTAAAAAACAAAACAGACAAGTATTTTCAGCCTCCTATTTTCAATGAGAATCGGTTAATTAAAAACAGGAGGATTGAGTACATAACAACTTCATTATAAATCTGATAAACTTTAGTTTAGGGAAGCAAGTTATATATGCAGTGCTTTTCTCAAAGACACAAGCCACTACTCACTAGTAGTGGCTCATGTCATTGTGAAAAGCACTTTATCTCTTACCTTCCCATTCAGAAATCTTGCCTTCTGGACAAGGAATGCAATCATAGCAGCAGAATGGCTTCCCTTCTTTCTTTTGTTTTCTGTAACCAGTTTGGCACTTTTCATTACAAACAGAGACAGGTTGCACCTAATTCACCAGTGAAAGTAGACAACATAAACCAACATAAACCTTAACATGATAACTTTAGAATTCTTACAGTCCATATATTAATAGGTAAATTTTTTAGGTTAAAATGTTAACCTAAAGTTATCATCTTCTAATTTGGAGGCAACTAATCCAAGTTCACTGGAAAATCCAAAACTAGAAATAGGCTAATCCAATTTTCTAAATTTGGAAATTCACTTATTATTAAAAGAGTTCTTTAACATTGGCTCCAATTTATGCCTTCAATTATTCCATGAACTGCTTTTACAATAAGTTGCTTGCAAATATACATTATGTATCAAATCTTAAAACTGAAGATGGCAATCTTTTATTGCAACCAATATAATATAATGTTATGTATTTCATTAAAAACTTTATGCAGGCATGTGTATTTCACATATGAGTGTGTTTGTATGCATATGTTTATGCAGGGGTGGGATTCAAATTTTTTAACAACTGGTTCTGTGGGCATGGCTTAGTTGGTGGGTGTGGCTTGGTGGTCATGTGACCAGGTGGACATGGCTTGGTGGTCATGTTATTGGCTGGGTGTGGCCAACTCAATATCACTCACATCGAGGCACGCAACTCCTCACCTGGCCTCTCATGACTTGGGAATGTTGCAACAGTCGTAAGTGTGAAAATGGTTATAAGTCACTTTTTTCAGTGGCATTGTAACTTTGAATGGTCACTCCACACAAGCAAAGTACCAGCAAAGGAGGGGAAAAAATTCCAGAGATGTTCCTGAGACAGGAAATCTAGTCCTGCCAAGAATGTAATAAGGGTTAACGGAGAGGCAGTTTCTATAAGCAAGAAACCAGAATGTTTCCTTCCTGCCTTCCTTACAGGATTAGGCCAGTAATTTCTTCTAACAACTGGTTCTCAGAACTGCTTAGCATGTTAACAACCGGTTCTAGAAAATAGGTGCGAACTGGTAGAATCCCACCCCTGTGTTTATGGTTGTGTGTATTGTAGCTAATCCTCAAATTATAACAGTAATAGAGTCTGCCCATTAGGCTTGTCACCCAGGAAGCTATTAAGCAAATGACCTTAAGTGAACATAGCCCCATCCCTCCTCTTACATTTTTGTTAATCAAATGCACAAGTCATTGAATATGCATGGGGTAACTCAGAGGTGGAGAAGAGCATGGGGAGGTAGTGGATGAATAAGATCACCTGCCTTCAGCCACCCAATACCTCTCCCCACCCTCTAAGATAACTCTGTTTTGCTTCCTAACCTTGGGGTCCCCGCTGCTGCTTTGGCCTTCTCTGTACCAATCTCATCCATGATCACTCACTTATCTTTTGAACCTCTTCAAAGGTCAAGATGTCAGGATAGGAAAAAAAGAATGGGCAGGGCCACATTGTACAAAATTGGCTGTCTTTTTCTCAAGCTGTTTTCCTTTCATCTCTAGATGCTTGTCTTCCCTGCCTCCCCCACCATTAGCTTTGTTAATCTTACATTAAAGAAATTAATGGTGGAAGAGAGAAGGCAGTAGGAAACCTCTCTTTCTTGCAGGATTCTTCCATGTGCAAGAATGCAAGTTCTAATACCCTGCAGGCCTCTGTCCTCATTGCAAAAATGCTTTTGAGTAATGATTCAGAAATTATCAGAATTTTTGATTCTGTTTTGAATCTAAGCTAACTTTTTAAAATCCATTTTTAAAATTACTAAATATTTCTACATCAGTAATATTGTCATTTTATAAAATATGTCACCTCTTCAGAAGTTAACATTCAAATGTTTTGAAAAATGTTTACTTTTTTATGTAAGCAAACCATTTTATGTCTTATTATCTAACAGAACCTAATTATTATGATGGACATAAAATAACAGCAAAATTGAAAACTGGAAAAAATTAAAAATTAAACATAATTATATTTTTCTAACTATTAAATTTTAACATAAACAAACAAACAAACAAACAAATATATACATTTCATCTCCCAAGTACCTGAAACCAGCCAACTGAATTTCACAAAAACTGGAAGATGGGAGATTGGTAATGTTAGTGATGGATATTGTCTTTACAATTATTTGGGTGACAATGCAGGCTTTTCAAAAGCAAAAAAGCATTTTCCCCATAGATTGTCTGTAAAAGTATTCACAAACAGAAATGATTTTGTAAATGTTTGATAACTTTCACCTAATTTAAAGAATAGGAAAAAGAACAGAAGGAGAGTACAGTATAGACAGTTCAGAAAGAAAGAAAATTATGTCTTAGTTCTGGGTGATGCAATGAGAAAAAGTGAAGTTTGAAAAAGATGTCTGTTCATATACTTCAGTTTCAAAAACTGAAATCCAAATGGAAATTAATTCATCCTTCTTTATTAGAACAATGGTAAAAGAATATATTAACTTTTTTTAAAAAAAATACAAATCATACAAGTCCCATTATAAAATAATTAGTTTTCAGAAATGTGCATTTCAGAGATGGATAATATCTATATATTTGGAGACATCCAGATAACAATGTTTTTATGTGTACACCAAATTCAAAATGTCATGTGATTTGAAGAAATAACGGGGGGGATGAAATATGTGTCATATTCATTATGTTTGGTAGATTCATTCTGAGAAATGATACATTTTAGGACAAGTAATCACATCTTTATTAATAATAAGGCAAGTATCCAAAAAGTGAAAGTTATGTCTTACCTGATTAAACCAGCTGTTCCAAACAATAAGATTTTCATTCATAGTCAGTTTTGGGTCTCTTGAGTCTTGGGAGTTTATCATTCCAATCTTTATTCCAACAAAAGACTTGTTTGGAAACAAAACCCAATTTATAACATCAAATACTGTTAGAAGCACACCATTCTGGTCAAAGGAAACTTTCTCCCCTATGGTATTGTTAAATGACACTTGCTTCAGGAAATACAGGAGCTAAGGATGAAATGGGAAACAAGTACTTAAGAAAGTGTTCCAACTCAGGAACTGGACAAAGATATGAATATTTGTTTCACTTATCCACTTCCAGATACAAAATGTATACAGTATGTCCTTGGAGGATGGAATAATTTCATATAAGAGTCAGCTCTAAATGTTTATTTGTTTGTTTATTTATTTATTCATTCATTCATTCATTCATTTATTTAGTCAATCGCTTACAAGGATAAACATAGTTGTGAATACATGAAATGGATACATATAAGAAAAATAAAAGAAACAATAGGACAGGGATGGTAGGCACGTTGGTGCACTTATGCACATCTCCTACAGACCTCTTAGGAAAGGGATGAGGTCAATAGTAAACAGTCTAAGGTTAAAGTTTTTGGGGTTTGGGGAAGAAACCACAGAATCAGGTAGAGTATTCCAGACATTGACCACTCTGTTGCTGAAGTCGTATTTCCTGCAATCAAGTTTGGTGCCATTAACCTGGAGTTTGTATCTATTGTGTGCTCTTGTATTGTTATGGTTGAAGCTGAAGTAGCAAGAGCCTTGGTAGCTCAGGCTGTTAAATGCCTGCTCTTAAGATCCAGATGCCTACAATTATTGTAGGCTCGAATCCCACCAGGCTCAAGGTTGACTCAGCCTTCCATCCTCTCAGGGTAGGTAAATTGAGGACCCAAGATTGTTGGGGGCAATTAGCTGACCTTGTAAAAATGCCGCTTAGTAATAAGCAGGCATATACAATGGAATGAAGGCTATTGCTGAGCACATTGGGCTGTGCTCCAAAAGTAAGCCCTGAGTCTTCGGAGAAGGTGCATATAAATGTAATTTAAAAAAAAAAAAAAAGTATTCATTGACAGGTAGGACATTGCAATGTATGATTTTATATACTATACTTAGATCAGATTGAAGGCAGCATAGTTCTAGGTTTTCTAGGTCTAGAATTCTGGTGGCATAAGGTATTCTGCAATGAGTAGAGGAGTGTAGAACTCTTCTTGTGAAATATTTCTGGACTTTCTCAACTGTGTTAATATCAAATATGTGATGTGGGTTCCAGACTGATGAGCTGTATTTGAGTATTGGTCTAGCAAATGTTTTATATGCTCTAGTTAGTAGTGTGATATTACCAGAGAGAAAGCTACGTAGGATTAGGTTAACAACTCTTAATGCCTTTTTGGCTATGTAGTTACAGTGGGCTCTAGCACTTAGATAATTAGAGATGAGTATTCCAAGATCCTTGATGGAGTTTGGATCATCAACAAGGTCTTGACTATTCAGCTTGTATTTTATTTTCTGATTTTTTTTTGCCAATATGTAAGACAGAGCATTTAGTTGTTGAGATTTGAAGTTGCCATTGTTTGAGCATTCTGATACATAGTTGAGGTCATTTTGAAGGGTAGCAGTATTGTCTGTGGTGTTGAATAGCTTTAAATCATCAGTGAAGAGAACGCAGTTGCTTTTAATATGATCACAGAGGTCATTTATGTAGAGTATGAAGAGAGTTGGTCCTAGAACGCTGCCTTGGGGGACACCACTGTTGACAGGTACAGAATTTGATAAGACGATCCCAATTTTGACCATTTGTTGTCTGTTTGACAGGAATGCTTCTATCCAGTTATGCAGTTGTCCAGAGATACCATAAGATTTTAGTTTTAATAGTAGTTTGTCATGTACCACTGAATCAAAGGCTTTACAGAAGTCTATGTAGATTGCTTTGCCCTGACTGAGTTGTGTAGTCCATATGTTTTTGCAGTGTAAGAGTTGCAGATTATTGCAGAGATGTGTCTCACACTATTAAAATCTGTCTCCTCTGCACTGATTTTAACCCAGTAAAAAAGGTTGCCTTAAAAAGCAGTGGTGCAGCAGCAGCTAGATAGTATAAATTGTTACTTTCTCTCTGATTTTCTCCTTGTAAGCTTACTACAACAAATTAACAGAGGAACCCAGGAGAAAGGGAAGGGAGGAAGGAAAGAAGAATAAGTGAAAAAGAAGAGGAGGAAGGAAGGAAGGAAGGAAGGAAGGAAGGAAGGAAGGAAGGAAGGAAGGAAGGAAGGAAGGAAGGAGAATTTATAATGTTCCCAGCTCCCCATATGGAAACTCAATGGGGAAATCAGCAGGTAATCAGAAGTCACTTTCACACCCACTGCTTTTTTGTGAGCCATGATCATTCTGTTCTCTGTTAGGTAAGGAAATATATATATGAAATGAGATCCTAAGGGGGCACAGGTTATCTATCATTCATTGAGAAATCTAGTAAATAGCTCTCAAAAGTAAGTTGTACTTGAGGCTAATGTGAAGACGAACACAATGAGCTATGAATGGCTTTACATGATCTTGGTGCCCTAACCTACCCAATCAGACTTATCAGATTACTGTACACTGATCAAAAGTCAAACATTCTGAGATTGGTTGAGGATCAATAAGGGAATTAAGGGATTTACTTTATCACAATTTTTGTTCAGTCTGTATGCTGAAGTGATCACATGGAAATTAGATCAGGAACTCCCTGATGTTAGAGTAAAGATTGGCAGAAGAACCATAAATAATTTGAGGTATGCAGATGATACAACACTATTGGCTGAAAATAAGGAAGACCTGGAAAAATTATCTGGAAAATCAAGGATGAAGGTGAAAAAGTAAGATTTAGTCCTAACATCAGAAAAATAAAAATCATGACAACAGCTGCAAATCGGACATGAGATGTTTAAATCAACAAGGAGGAAATTGAATTAGTTCAAGAATTAACCTTACCTGGGTCCAAAATTGTTCACAATGGCAGTTCTACTCCTGAAATCAAAATTAAGCCTCACCACAAATGGTTAACATGAAAAGCAGAGATGTTGGTTTAAATATAAAAAGCAGGCTAGTTAGAGAAATAGTCTTCCCTGGAATGATATATGGGTATGAAAATTGCCTGATGTCAGAAGAATTGATGTTTTTGAGCTGTGGCACTGGTGTAAATTAGTGTGTATACCATGATAACTAGCATAAACATGTTAAATGATATAAAACCAGACACATCACTAGAAGCTGAAATTATAAGACTATGTCTGATTTACTTTGACCACGTCATGCATTCAAATTCATTGGAGAAGTCAGTGATGCTAGAAATGGTTAGTGGAACAAGAAGAAGAAGAGGCAAGCAAAGAACCCGCTGCTTTGATAATATCAAATATGATACAGAGATGAACATCCAACAACTGGATAAAAGCTTATATAGCATTGATCATGTAACAATTTTTTAAATGGGCTACTCAAGAATTTTGTGTTAAAGAATGGATTGTGATCTTAATTTAAAAATTGCACCTTATGCAAAATTTTCTATAACTGTTGTTTCACAATAATAAGAGTAGTAAGTTTAATAAATATTAATAAAATTCATATACCCACACTGTTACAGGAAGCATTGTACTAATACATGGATTCCTACTAACAGATTTGCACACTAACGTTTAGTTAAATAATTACTAGTATGCTTTTATGGATTAGCCCCACTACTGAGAATAAAGAACCAGTGGCCCTTTCAAATATACATTACCCGCCATGATTGCTGAGTAACAGATGTCCATGTCTCCTTCTCCATCATTTTTTTGTACTTGAATCTGGAGGAATGTATGGCATGCAAAGCATGAGCCACAGCAAAGACAGCGTTATAGATACTGTAGCTATGCCCAGTAATGGTTTTCTCTAAAAGGTTTTCAGAAATTTTCTCAATGTTCTCCAGTCCACTGCAGAGATTACTATATCTACTGTTCAGAATCCAGTTGGGGAAGTTGCAGCCAAAAGCAGAAGACCAAAAGTCCCTCATTAAAAAATCTTCTTTCACATTGGAAGGCTTTCTGTCCCGAATAAATTCCTGAAATCCTTGGAGCCCACTGGAATGGATAGCCAAGGATAAAGCACCATGGTAGATTAGTTCAGCAGTTTTTTGACCCCGTTTACTACTATAGAATTTAAGTTCTAGCTGAGCAGTCAAAATCCACACTTTACCATTGATCTTGTTCGTTCTTTCAGCATCCCTTCCTAGATGTAACAACCTGTCCAAAAATGCTGGAGTGCGAATATCACCAAACAGAAGAAATATATTAGCTCTGCTGGTCATGATTCTATTCCATACTTTAAATTTCCATTCTTTTATATTCCCATATTCACTTTTCATTCCTATATTGTAGACTGTATCTATAAAAGCAAAGCAAATACCACGAGTAACAAATTCTGGAACCATAATTTGAAATATCCATTCAGAATTTATTCCAGTTGCAGTGAAAAATCCTATCCAGGTCCACCTGAAATAGAGAAGTAATTGGAGAATTTCCCTGTACTGATGGGCTTCATTCGGAACCACTTGGTAGAAGTAAGTGGTTTGGAAATGATCCATTGTCACTGGAGCAGAGCCATATGAGAGCTAAAATGATTGGTAATTGGAGAAGAGGGAAATAATTAAATGGAATGGAGCAAAATTAATGTGTACACCTGCTTATTCTTGTTTATTATTTCATATTTCATTGAGGAATTCAAGGAAAATATCTATAGTGCTTTCTCCTCCATTTCCCCACTAAAAAGAATGCTTAAATAAATTAGACAGAATTAGACAGTGACTAGTCCAATCTCTTTTTATTCATTCTTTAAAATATTGCAATGCATATCTTTCAGTTCTTAAAACAGTAGAGTTTATCCTTTTCTTAGAAACAAACTTCATTAATAAGCTAAAGAGATAAGGTCTATATTTTCTAAAAATAATGAAAATTCTTTTGTGTAAAGAAATATCTTGTGGTAAAAATTTATCATTCCAAAGAAGTATAAAGATTTGATAGTATTTCATAAAATATCATATTAAATCTTATGAAGTCTCCTCTTCTTTAACTTCTACATTTTCAGCTATACTAGCAGCACTGAAAAACTTTTTCATACTGGGATAGTCTGGGCTGATACTTCTGAGATGAGCTATGTTGCCACATCAATAAATTTGATAAGATTACAGGAAATAAATCCAGATCTGTCTAGAGAATGCATCAATATGTGATAAGAAAAAAGATAATTGGATCACTTCTAAATGCCTATAATCCATACATATATCCTACCTGAGGAATCTTGTAGATGCTAAAAATATTTGGGATCTGATAGGAAGATTCAGTGCCAAGTCCTTCAATGATTGCAAGAAGATTGTCTTTACTATCACAATGGTAATTAGGAAGAAAATGCTTCTTTGGAGAAATAAGTTGCATTGCAGAACGAAAGGCCCACCTGGTATTGATATGGCTATCATAGATATGGAATCCGAGGGTGATGTTGGGTAAGATCTGAGGATCTTCATTGATTTTCTTTATTGCAAAGACCAAGGCCAGAATATGCTGATAGTTCTGAGTCATAACCCTACAGTGGGATTCCATTATTGTCAGACTAATTTATTTATATATATATATATATATATATGCCATAGTTTAAGAGGCATACTTGGTACAAAAACTTGACCAATCACCCAAAAGATGATCTATTGATTTGAGGAAGATAGGGATGGATTTCAACTATGTAGTTTCTAACAAAATTATCATAAAAGGTATGTGAAATTTCTAGAGTAAGGGCAAATTAAGGATTTATCTTTTTTGGGAAAAAAAGACTCTCTGCCATAAAGATAAGTTCAACATAGTAGTTTGAGAGTCATGCTTGATATAATTTTTTTGAAAGTTACCTCAGTGTGATGGCCCACAATAACCTAAAGGATGATATTTACTCTTTAAAGGTTATTATTTATAGCAGACTATTTTTAAAACAAAGCAAAATTTGTACATTGAGGAGATGATTTATAATTTTCTAATATGCAAGCTTCTTCTTTGTCACTCCCAGGTTGATTTTAGAATTCATAAATGTATCCGTTGATATACATTTACTCAGACCATTAGCTGATTTCACCCAAAAATGCTACTTTAAGAGAATCCAAAGGTTAGAGAAAGACTAAGATGAACCTCTTTTATACATAATTAATATTTCCTTTGGAGAAACAGGGCAGCAAAATCAGGTCTGCAATCTTATTGGATTTCTAGCGAAATAATTACTACATCCCTTGCTGCAATAAATCATACCAATAAAATTGATCTGCTGCATATAATCTATGGTATATTGAAGACAAACCCAATTCCTTACTGGTACTTTTCAGAGTATGTTGGAGGTGGTGGTTTATCAAAAGTTCTTGGGCTGGAGACAAAGAAGGTGTGACAAACAAGGCCACCAAGAAGAAGATCCCCTGGTTGAAGGTACATGTGAAAAATGTGATGGTGATCCACAATTCGACACTTTACATTCATCTGGCATGTCACACAAGGAAGTAGCAGAACAAACAATGCTACTACTATCAACATACTAAGTACAAATTAACCCTCTAAACTAAAACATAAATTCATTATAACTACATCTATGAAAAGAATATCTGGATTTAAATGAAAATTGAAATATGATGACTAAACCATGAGGAGCATATATTTGGAATAATCTGTCTCAAAACCTATCTGTAAATCATTTTGCCCTATGTTTATATATTCTTGAGACAAACATGTATGCATGCGCACATACATACACAACCACACAAGAATATGCTGTTATACTGTAAACAAGTTATGATAAAATCAACAGGGACATTGGAAAGTAATAATTATAGTTGTTTGATAGTTGCCTAGAATTGATAAATCCTCCATAGGTTTGCTGAGAATTAGGTTTGTTATCTTTCCTGATCTTTTATTATAATTTTGTGGATTGGCAAATATTTTTTTAATATACATTGTTACAAGTAATTCTTTTCCCCCTTCTTGAAGAAAAATTGAAAGAATCAAGACACATAGCAAATGTGCAAATATTCAAACAAATATTCAGGTCAGCAGTGTTAAATAACTAAAATACTTATATGATTGTAGCCATAACATTTATAATCCTGCACTATCCTTGCCCCTTGTCTCCTGCTTCTTCTTCTTCTTCTCCTCCTTCTTTTGGTAGATGTGTACCTTCCTTTCATATTGTAGGGCCATGGCAAAAAAATCTTATATGGATTGGAAATCTCTGACAATAGAGATTAAGGGAACAATATCCTTCAGTTGGTTAATTCTGTGTCAACTAAACCCTGGTTCTATACAAACAGGTAATTAAAAAGCACCTTATTTTTATATCTGGCCAGGCATTATATGTTCTAGATATGGAGATATTTCCATCACCCCATTCAGTGGTGGGATTCAAAAAAATTTACTACCGGTTCTGTGGGCATGGGTTGGTGGACAAGGCAGTGGAAGAATACTGTAAAATCTCCAGTCAGAGGTGGTATTTGCTGGTTCTCTGAATTACTCAAAATAGCTACTACTGGTTCTCCAGAACTGGTCAGAACCTGCTGAATACTACCTCTGATCCCATTGTCATGATCAAATTATATCATGATTCAAAGGAGACTGATAGCAACCTTTTGTTTAATAAGAATTTTATTTCCAAAAGTTTATAATAACCAATAGTATAAATAAAATGGTGTCAAAAGAGAAAAAAACAATTCAGAAAAATCAATATTACCATTTTCTTAGTATTCTTCTCAGATATTAATATATTCATCTAGCATAAAACAATTATAGTTCCCCAGGTTAGCATAAAATATAAAATTAGATTATATTTGAGGAGGTGCTTGATGTGAATCCTACATAATATGAAAGGACGTAAATACCCAGCACTAAATGAATGCAAATTATTTCCAGAAATGTTTTAAGAGTTTAGCAGTAATTCCAAATACATCATTCACAAAATCCAAAAGAACAAGATGTATTTACCCCAAATTACCCCAAATTATAAGCCTTTCTGGGGCTTCTAATTAGAATAGAATAACAAAGTTGGAAGGGAACTTGTAGGTCATCTAGTCTAACCCCTGCTCAAGCAGGAGACCCTACACCATTTCTGACAGTTGGAAGTCTTGTCTAGTCTCTTCTTGAAAGCTTCCAGTGATGAAACTTTCTGAAGGCAAGCTGTTCTATTGATTGATTGATTGTTCTCACTGTCAGAAAATTTCTCCTTTTTTCTAGGTTGAATCTGTCCTTGATCAGTTTCCATCCATTATTCCTTATCTGGCTTTCAGGTGCTTTGAAAAATAGGTTGACCCTCTCTTCTCTGTGACAGCTCCCCAAGTGTTAGAACCAGTGGTGGGATTCAAATTTTTTACTATCAGTTCTGTAGGCGTGGCTTGGTGGGCATGGCAGGGGAAGGATACTGTAAAATCTCCAGTCAGAGGTGGTATTTGCCGGTTCTCTGAACTACTCAAAATTTCCACTACTGGTTCCCCAGAACTGGCCAGAACCTACTGAATACCATCTCTGATTGGAACACTGCTATCATTTTTCCTTTGGTCCTTCTCTTCACTAGACTAGCCATGCCCAGTTCCTGTAACTGTTCTTCAAATGTTTTAGAATAGTGGTCGCCAACCACCGGTGGTCCGTAAGAAAATTTTGGTGGCCCACAGAGAAATGTCCCCCCAAAGTACACCCCCCAAGCAATTAATCCAGGCTGTGCGGGAACACAAGGCTGCACCACCCACATGGCCCACCCTCTTCCTGGCCCCCACCCTTCGGCTGAGCATAAACCTTACCTTGAGTAGAGCTGGAACTAGAAGGTAAGACCAATGGTAGAGGAGGGAAATCCACCCCAGGGTGGCTTGCTAACATTGGTGGGAAAGTTGGTCCCATATTCCAGAGCTGCAGTAGTCACAGGACTGGCCCTTTGGTCATCCCAGAGCATCTGCCTTCTACTCAGGTGCACCGGCCTGCCATGGACTGAAGGAGCAGCTGTTACGGGATGACCAAAGGGTCAGTCCTGTGACTACTGCACTTCTGGAATATGGGCTGACTTTCCCACCAATGTCAGCAAGCCATAAGTCAAAATTCATATTAGTGGTCCATGGGATTTAAAATTATGAGTAGTTCAGAGAACCGGCAACTAATACAGATCTAAAAGGTTGGCGACCCATTTTAGAATCCAGTTTCCTAACCATCTTTCTTGTTCTTCTCTGTACTCTTTCTAGAGTCTCAACATCTTTTTTATAGTGTGGAGACAAAAACTAGATGCAGCTTTATAGAATGATATAGTGATCTTGATTGAATCACTCTGTTAAAGCAATTTAGGATTGCCCACTATGACTTCAAGATCTCTCTCATAATTACTGCTATTAAGCCTGGTTTGTCCCAATTTATATGTGTACTTTTTGTTTTTCTTTCCTAAGTGTAAGATTTTACTTTTGTCTACAATGAATTTCATTTTGTTAGTTAGAGCTCAGAGTCTAAATCTGTCATCTGGATCAACTAGGGTGTTGGCTATTTCTGCCAGCTTAGTATCATCTGCAAATTTGATAAATTCCCCTTCTATTCCCTCATCTAAATCATCTATGAAGACTATTGGGCCTAAGATGGCACCTTGTGGTACCCCACTGCTTACTTCCCTCCATGAAGATGTAAAACTGTTAAGAAATACTCATTGAGTACAGTTTGTCAGCCAGTTACAAATCCATCTGATGGTGATGCTATCTATCCCATATAATTAGCTCCTCTGTTTCCTGGGGCCCTTTAGGAAATGAAGTAGAAGAGGAGAAATGAGAATGCCTGTGAATAATATTGCTGTGGGGTCCTGAGAGAAGGGATTGAATTTTTGAGCGGGGTCTGTAGAGATCTTCTCAGACTTCCTTCTGACTCACGCAATATAGAGGTCTTCTATGGAAGGCAGGCTGGTTGCAGTTGTTTTTTTCTGCAGTCTTAACTATCATTTAGAGTCTGTATCCATCCTGTTTGGTTACATTACCAAATCATAGTTTAGATTGCAAAGGAATGCTTATAGTTCCTAAATTATGGAACTATAGTTTCTAAACTATGAAGGGAACTATAGTTCTTAAACTATTAAGTTTAGGAATGACAGTAGAGTGACTGATACCTGTATTAGTGTCATTGGGCATGATATATCTCTTTCAGTTGTGTCTAGTATGCAATAGTTGTTGGGGGATTTTCTGTATTTTCATTTATAAATTTTCAATTATATCAACAATTTTGTTGTGATTCTAGAAAAAGGGGGGGAATGAAAATTAGTTTCTAAATGTATTTGAAATTTTATACACCTATTTTTCCTTAAAGTCAACCCACATCGAAATTATGATCAGTTAAAGCAGATTTCAGGTTGTGATTATTTGTTGAAGCAAGATTTACGTAATTTACCTAAAATTTTGAACAAAAGGACAGAACATATCTAATCTATGTGAAGGTTATGGGATGTTTCTAAATTTGATAAATAAATACACATACAACAATTTATTAAGAAATAATAATATCCTAAACAAACTGGTAAAATAAATTGGATTCTAAAAATATATAATTCCAGTAAATCTTACTGGAAGGCAATTCATTCATAGAAATATACTCTTAGGAGATAGTGTGATAAAACTGGCCTGCTTCCCAGATTTTGAGTGCAGGGTCTTTGTTTTGTTTATTTAATATTTCAGTTAATGTTTATACACTCATAATAAGGGAAAGAAAAATACTTAGTTTCAGGTTTCTAATGAGTTTTGAATTAGGTGCATTCTGCATGTCAGTTCAGTTATAACCACTATACCAGTGAGAAAAACATTCTGTAAAAGTAACTTCAACACACTTTCTTGAGAAGCAGCTGAGGAAATACAGGAAAAGGTTTTTGGTCTATTTATTTTATTCTAAAGTTACTTTTTATTTGCATTTATTTAGTTTTATTGCTTTCTGATTTATAACAAAAAAAGGAAAAAATGAAGCACAAAGATAATAATGGTACAGATACAATGCAAATATTATTCAAGTGCGTATGTTTTTCTAATACATTTATATGACTATCATTTTTAATTTTTGTTTGTTTTTAATATGTAGTATATTGTATAAATGAGTTCCATATTTCATTATATTTTCTTATAGAGTTTACATCTATAGGTATTCCACTCATAAGTGGCAAGTGCAATCAGATCTTCAATCTATTGAATAAATGAAACCATATGTTCAGCTTTCCAATGATGGAACATCAGTCTTTTGGCCATAGAAAGAATGCATTTATATTATCTGGTTGTCATATTCCATGTACTGTATACTTCCAAATAATATTATCCTATGAAAACTTTACTTTTATCTAAATTTTACAGTTATAATTATATAAATCAGCACTTTCTCCAAAACATAAAGCTGCTGGTTTCTATCTTTACATCCTTAACTTTGTATGTATACATTCAATTTAACTTTGTATCATATAACATTGCAAATGTGTGCCTATATTAGTATATAAATGTACACAGTATACCTAACACTAACCCTCTTTCCCCCCTGAAAGAGGGGGGGAAAGCAACTGAAAAATATTGCTTTGATGCAGAAAGTTGGGAAGATATAGCAGTAGTGCATTTGTCAAATGAAAGGACATGGCAAACTGACGTATCAATCAAATATCTGGCAAAATGTCTCACCCAACAAGCCCTAGTGCTTTGTAGGCAATTCAACATAATTAATTGTCAGGATTACTTTAAGGATGCAATAATTCTTTTGTTACTGGTGAGAAATCTTTCAAGTTCAGGGCAGACTATACAATTATTAAAATAACACTTAGAAGAAAGTGAGGAATTGTGTTAAATTGTCTAAAAATGGGAACCTAGAATTAAATGAATTGTCTTTATCAATTTCCATTTCAATGTGTGTCCATTGATTTTAATCGCTTGTATTATGTTATGTTTTATCTGGAAAAAAATAATTAAAATGGATATACAATAATAAACTGAGCATGACTTAGATAATTTTCTTTAATTGGAGTTTCAAAAGAACTTGCTAAAGATTAGAATAATTTTGTGACAAGAGAAAAAGAAAAAATGAAAAGAAATTAAGTTCAACAAAATTATTTGAATGGACTAAAGGTTAAGATTATTATATATAAAAGGAATGAATATTACATTGATTTATTTGATCAAAGTTAAAATAGATATGCTCCATCCTTGGTAAGCATTAATGGACTTTTACTGATAACAGGACCATAACACAAAGTTTAACTAACTTATTTCTACATAAGAAATAGGATATGGGAAGAAGAGGTCATTTGTTGTATTTTAAGAGGGGCTGATAAACTTCTAAAATTGTATTTGTAATAAAAGTGGGAAGTAAATTGTTTACATATTTATTTTCATTTTTTACTATATTATTACTTTTTTATCTTTCTCATTTTTTCCTTTTCTTAACTTCTACTTTTTCTTTTCTTCTTTTTTTTAGTTTGTATTAGTTTGTATTGCTTTGGGTATAATTTTTAATAAATACTACCAAACCAAAAGCAAACATACAAACCCCATCAGAATCAGCCAAGATAGTTTCAAAAAGCTCATCAGTACACTCTTTTAAAAAAGTGTGCCTGATTATCTTCTACCTGTAAGGGATGTTGTAGATTCTTTTCTTCTTCAGTGCTTTCTCCATTTAAGCTGTTCCCAGTTGTTGAGTTCAGGCCTCACAACAATGATGTACCATTTGGGGAAAAATATAAGACTCAGCAATCCAGCACTGGAAGCTAAAATAGAGAAAATCTCCACAGCAACCATGTATTTTCCTTTGGTGCTCAGGTAAGTTGGGACAAATGACAGCCATACAGTGCAGAACACTAACATGCTAAATGTAATAGATTTGGCTTCATTGAAACTGTCAGGTAAATTCCTGGCAAAGAAAGCAACTATAAAGCTGGCAATGGCTAAAAAGCTCATGTACCCAATCATACTGTAAAACATGACAGGGGATCCCTCATTACATTGCAGAGTAATTTCACCCATTCCTGAATGTATATCAGCATCCAGGAATGGGGGGCTGGTTGACAGCCATACAGTACAAATGCCTGCTTGAATAAGAGAACAAGAAATAACAATGGAACTGGACAGTCCTTTTCCCATCCCCCTAGGTTTCTTTGTCCCTGGTTGGGTGGCCATGAATGCCAGAACCACAATGATAGTTTTGGCTAATACTGAAGAAACAGCCACTGAGAAGACAATGCCAAAAACTGATTGTTGCAGGACACACATGATCTTCTGAGGCTGCCCAATAAAAAGCAAAGTACAGAGGAAACAGAGAAGAAGGGAGGCAAGAAGAATATATGTGAGATCCCGGTTATTAGCTTTGACGATGGGAGTACTGTGATGAGTTCTAAATGTTTTTAAAATGGCAATAGTTATTAGTGAAAGGAAAAGAGCCCCAGTGGTTAAACCCATTCCCATAGGTTCATTATAGGATAAAAAGGTTACAATTTTAGGAATGCAGGCATTCTGATGATTGTTTGGATAAAGATCTTGTTTGCACTCAACACAGTCAGGCATATCTGTAAAACAGAAGCTTAGTCTTAGATACATACCTGTATAACACTGAGATAGTTCATATACCATAAGTTAATGAAGAAGAACTGCATTTTTCTATAATAGACACTTTTCTTTTGTGAGATGGCCCATTGCTAATGGAACTTGTTTTCCTTATTTGTACCCCTGTAAAATGCATTCAGTCCAATACTGCGTCTACTAACTTATCTTGTTTTTTTATTCCCTCCCCCCTTTGAAAGTGTTGTAGGAGCAAGTAACCTGCATGTTTATTAATAGAAAGCATTAATTTATGAAACCTCTTTTCCATAAAACAAATATTGGCAATATTAGTGAAGCAAGTAGATGGGTAGAATTTTGTTTAAGCCCATAAGAAAAAAGTTCCAATATCTAAACAGTAGAATAAATAAGAAAAAAAAATAAGAATAAGATATAACCCTAGTGTGATCTTTGTGGTAGTTCATGTATTTTGAGAAAGCACAGTATCTCTTACCTCCCCACTCGGAAATCTTGCCTTCTGGACAAGGAATGCAACCATAGCAGCAGAATGACTCCCCTTCTTTCTTCTGTTTGCTGTAACCTGGTTGGCACTTGTTACTACAGACTGAGAGAGGTTGCACCTAGTTCACCAATGTGAGTAGAATTCAGAAAGTAACATACATCTTCACAAGAATAATTATAGAATATTTGCAGTCCAGAGAAGAACATGGCATACACTAAAAAAAATTTTAATTCATATTTATATGTCGCCCTTCTCCGGAGACTCAGGGTGGCTTACAATTTTTGGAGCACAACCCAGTGCACTCAGCAATAGCCTTCATTCCATTGTATATGTCTGCTTATTACTAGGGCTTTTACAGGTTATTGTCTTCATAGTCCTTCAGGCTAAAATGTTCTTATGCCAAATTGTAGTGTTCTGACTTTGGAACAGTTATTCCAAGCTCACTGGAAAAATCCTAAATTTGTAATAGGCTATTCCAATCTTTTCTATGAAGAAATTAACACATTGCTAAAAGACTTACTCTTTAACATTGGTTCAAATTCATAGTGCCAATTATTCCATGGATTGCTTTTAAGAAAAGCTGCTTGCAGATGCCCCCTACAGACCTCTTAGGAAAGGGGTGAGGTCAATAGTAGACAGTCTAATGTTAAAGTTTTTGGGGTTTGGGGAAGAAACCACAAAATTAGGTAGAGTATTCCAGACATTGACCACTCCATTGCTGAAGTCATATTTCCTGCAATCAAGTTTGGTGTGATTTAGGGTTAGGATTATATTAAAATAAATAATTAAATAATTAAAATCAAGGGTTAGGTATATTAAAATCAATAGCTGAACTCAAAATGTTACTAAAGTTGAAGAAAAAAGAAACAGAGTATAATAATAAAATATTTGACAATCCATCATGAGCAAGAAATATATCCTGAGTTTAAGATAGTTATGTCCTACCTCATTAAACCAGCTATGCCAAACAATGGGATTTTTGTTCATCATCAATTTGTGGTCTCTTGTTACTTGTGAGTTGATCATTCCAACTTTTACTCCAATTAAAGACTCATTTGGAAACAAAACCCAGTTTATAACATCAAATGTTGTTAGAAGTACACCATTCTGGTCAAAGGAAACCTTTTCTCCTATGTTATTATTGAAAGATACTTGCTTCAGAAAATAGAGCAGCTGAGGATAAAAGGAAAACAAATGCTTAAAAATGTTCCAATGTATAGAACTGAAACAAAGATGTGAACAATTGTGTCAGGCTCCAAAACCAGGAAAGATATCTGGTAATTTCTTTCAAGCACAGTTCTTTATTGTAGCACACTTACAGTCAAAATTTTGTCAAGTGAAGTACTTTACTGTTGAGAACTGTTAGGAAGGGACTGTCTTCACTCTTTTTCCCCTCACACAAAAATATCTGGACTGACTGCTTCTTTTTCCTCTTGAATGCACTCACCTGCACCAGAAATCCTGCCTACATTCCATCACAATTTAATTTAATGCTAAACAATTTATTGTACCTATGCACTCATTGACACAATTACATACGTACTTAAAATTAATGAAAGATAAGAGACAGCTTCAAATGCCAATCACAGTACTGAGTTCTGTAACTTCTAAAACAATCCAACTGCTTTTTAAAAATCAGGTTGTCTTAATGAGCAGTAATGAATATTTGTCCTGCCCAGCATGGCAATGATAATTTAAATCTCAACAAAACATCTGGCAATAGATTATTCATAGTGTTGATAAATTCAGTAAATGGATATAAAAAATATTGTAAGTTAGGACTTCAGAGATAATGTGAACATTGTGATGGAGAACTTCATGAAGTTAGCCTGCATTCAAGAAGGTTTATTCCAACTGAAACCTAAATAGTTTGTGTGAGAGCCAGTCTGGTGCAATGGTTAAGGTAACAGGCTACAAACCAGACCCTACAAACTGGGTCTGCCTTAGGCATGAAGCCAACCGGGTGAATATGGGCCAATCCCTCCTTCAGCCTTGGGAGGGGGGTGCGGCAATGTTATACCATATCCAAACATTTATCCAAGAAAAGGGCAGGAACTAGACTAGGCAGTTGCCAGAAGTCACCTACAAGTACATAAATAAAATGAATGTGTTTGTGATATGAATTGTTTCCTGAACACCAGTTAATTTGTTAGTAGTTAATTGTAACATTAATTAATTGAGTAGGTAATAGTTTCACCTATTATAACTCACCTTGAACTGGCCTGTAACTATACTAAACTGAACTCAACTACAATATACAATATATGTTATATATTACAATTTATGTAAAATATGTTAAAGAATGTAGTGTGATTCCCACAAAACACAAGTGTTTCAACTTAGCAAAATATTCTAGTGTCTTTTTACATACTACTCATTATTATAATAAAAATGGAGCAAAATTTTGTACACACAGTGCTATAGCTATGATTATGCTGACACATGGATTCTTGCAACAAGTTGGACCACCAGAGTTTATATAAACTACTACTGTTATACTTTTATTGTAGTAATGGCCCCATCAGTGAAAATTATGCATTTTATAGACTTTTTAGATTTACATTACCTCCCATGACTGCTGAGTCAGAGATGTCCATCTCTCCCTCTCCACCTTTCTCTTGTGCTTGAATCTGGATGAATACATGGCATGCAAAGCATGAGCCACAGCAAATGCAGCATTATAGATACAATAGCTGTGCCCAGTAATGGTTCTTTCTAAAAGGTTTTCAGAAATGTTCTCCATGCTCTCTAGCCCAGTGCAGAGATCATTATTTGTATGGTTCAGAATCCAGTTGGGGAAGGTGCAATCAAAAGCAGAAGACCAAAAGTCTCTTATTAAAAAATCTTCTTTTGCATTGGAAGGCTTTCTCTCCAGAATGAATTGCAGAAATCCTGGCAGTCCATTGGAATGGACAACCAATGATAAAGCTCCAGAGTAGATAAGTTTAGCAGATTTCTGCTCCTGTTTATTACTATAGGACTTAAGTTCTAGCTGAGCAGTCAAAATCCACACTTTACCTTTTGTTGTATTTGTTCTCTCACTATCTCTTCCTAGGCCTAGCAACCAGTCCAAAAAAATTGGAGTTTGAAGATTACCAAAGAGGAGAAATACATTAGCTGTGCTGGTCATGAATGTATTCCATAGTTTAAATGTCCATTTTTTAATATCCCCATATTCAATTATCATGCCTAAGTTATAGACTGTATCTATAAAAGCAAAACAAATCCCATGAGTAGCAAATTCTGGAACCATAACTTGAAGTACCCATTCAGAATTAATTCCAGATGCAATGAAAAATCCAACCCATGTCCAGCTGAAATAAAGAAGTAATTCAAGAATATCTCTGTACTGATAGACTTCATTTGGAACCATTTGGTAGAAGTAAGAGGATTGGGCGTGATCCATCATTACTGGAGCAGAGCCATAAGAGAGCTAAACAGATTGGCATTTGAAGAGTTAACAAATAATGAAATAGAATGAAACAAGATTGGTGTTTGTGTGTGTGTGTGTGTATCAGTGACTAGCCCAATCTCACCTAGAGAGCTTCCCTGATAAAATGAACATTTTAGCAATGGATGATCTCTGCTTATTTCATTATATAAAATATAGCAATGTATCTCTTTCAACTCAAACTTCATCAATACACTAAAAATAAAATTATTTATTTGGATAAGATAGTTATCTGACAGTTATCAGCTATTATTTAAAATTTGTGCAAGCAAAGATTTTTAATGCTAGAACTCTCTTGGCTGACAGATCAGCTATGTTGGCACCCCAATAAGCTTAATATGATTACTGGAAATAAATCAATCTCTGTCTATACACACATCAATAACTGATGTCAAAAAATGATAATTGGATTATTACTAAATGCTTATAATCCACACATATAACTTACCTGAGGAATCTTATAGAGGCTAAAAATATTTGGTATTTGATAGGAAGATTCAATACCAAGTCCTTCAATAATTGCAAGAAGATTGTCTTTATTATCACAATGGTAATTGGGAAGAAATTGCTCTTTTGGAGAAATAAGTTGCATTGCAGAATGAAAGGCCCACCTGGTATTCATAAGTGTATCATAGACATGGAATCCTAGAGTGAAGTTGTATAAGATCTGGGGATCTTCATTGATTTCCTTTATTGCAAAGACTAAGGCCAAGATATGCTGGTAGTTCTGAGTCATAACCCTACAGTGGGATTTCCATTATGTGTCAGACTAATTCATTTAAAAAAATATACCATAGTTAAAGAGGCACTCTTGGTACAAAAATTAACCAGTCATCCCGAAAGATATTCTATAGAAATACCAAGGTAGACCCTTTTATATACTGTCAAACAAAATTAAATAAAATATATGTGGAATCGCTGGAGTTGATTTACAATATAGTTTACATATACATTTTATGTCTGTATATATTTTATGTGCAGAAATTTTCTGATAGATTTAAAAACATTATATAGTTTTGATTCCTAAGGTGATCTACCATGAAGAAGAATTGTAATTTCAAGCAGGAATTAAAAGAAACACTATAAATCAGTAAGAATGCATTTCCTATTAGAAAGTTAAACATTGTAATTGCATTTTTAACCAAGAAAAACTTGAATTAAGAAAATATTAATCTAATTAAGTGAAAATGCATAGAGAGCTAAATATATAATTGTTGCTTTTTATGTACTTATTTAGCTAAATATAGGCTTTATTGTTAAGTTGATAGCTTTTTGGTTTCATTAAAATTATTTTAAATACTAGTATATACTTAATATTTATTTGGAGAGGTAGAGGAGCAAAAATAGATTTCCAATCTGTTCTTTATTTCTCAAAACAATCTACTTTATTACTTTATTGCAAACAATCACACTCATAAATTTGGTCTCCTACATATAAATGCACAGAAGCATACAGAAGTGAAGCTCAATTCCTTACAGATATTTTTCAAAGTACATTGGTGGTGGTGGTTCATCAAAAATATTTGATCTGCAGACAAAGAAAGTGTGACAAACAAGGCCACCAATGAGTAGATCCCCTGGCTGAAGGTACTTGTGAAAAATGTGGTGGTGATCTACAATTTGGCACTTTTCATGTGTCTGTCCTGTCATATGGGGCAGCAACAGAAAAAGCAATGCTGCTACTATCAACATACTAAGTACAAACTGACCTTCTAAACTAAAGCACCAATGCATCTACAGCTACATCTGGGATAACAATAGCTAGATATACATGAAAATTGAAATATAATGACTAAATCATAAAGAGTATATGTTTGGAACAATCTGACCAAAATCTATCTGCAATTTTTAGTCCTGACTTTATGCACATACAAAAAGTGTGTTTGTGTGTGCGCGCACACACACACACAAATATACAATCACACAGGAATACATGATCATACTTGCAAATCGTTTTGTTAAAAACAAGAGAGAAATAGGAAAGCAATATAAATAATTATAGTTGTTTGATAGTTAGCTAGAATTGGTGAATCCTCTGAAGGATTAATAAGAACTAAGTGTGTTATATTTCCCTTAAAAATTATTGCATTCATGCTGTTCTGTAAATAAAAATAAAAATGTGTTTTTAGAAACACATTATTTCTAATAAAATGTTCCCCTCCAAATTATACTTTTTATTTCAATCTTGTAATCAAATTAAAACTATAAAGACAATAGGCAAATCTTCAGGTCAGAAGTTCTTAAGTAACTAAAGTAGTTTGATTATTGCTAATTATGGGAAAAGTCTACTTTGGGGAGAACTATTGCTCCATTTCTTTTCATCAGCCCTTTCAGATCTCCTCCTCCTCCTCGTGTACTTTTTTTGTGTTCTAACATCAAATTTACCTGGACTACAATATCAGAGGTGGTATTCAGCAGGTTCTGACCAGTTCTGGAGAAAATTTGAGTAGTTTGGAGAACAGGCAAGTACCACCTCTGACTTACACTATCCTTCCCCTGCCATGCCTACCAGGCCACACTCACAGAACCAGTAGTAAAAAAAAATTGAATCCCACCACTGTAAAATATCCTTCTATTCAGTGATTCTATGGACAAATCTCAAATAATATCTGGCTCTTCACTTGTAGGTCATCAAAAAGTACATCTCACTTTTATCTCTGGAAAGGCTTATATGTTCTTATATGTTCATCCATTGTTTTCTTGCCTCCTGATGCTTTGGAAAATAATTTGACTCCCCTCTTCTTTGTAGGAGCCGTTCAAATATTGGAAAACTGCTATCATGCCATCCCATTTTTTTCTTTTCACTAGACTAGACTAGATATAACTAATTCCTGTAAACAGGGGTGGGATTCAAATTTCTTAACTACTGGTTCTATGGGTGTGGCTTAATTTGTGGGTATGGCTTGCTGACTGGGTGTAGCTTGGTGGTCACATGACTGGCTGGGCTAGCTTGGTGGTCATGTGACTGTGTGGGCATGACCAACTCAATGTCACTCACATCAAGGGGTGCCTCACCTGGCCCCTCCCCTCCCAGCCATTCCTTGTCACACCCAGCCTCAACTTTATAGTTCTGTAAAAATGTTGTTCACCATTTTTTGACTTTATTATCTACATACTATAGGTGTACTTTTATGGATCACTGAAAGGAGGAAATGGCTCACATGCTTTGCTCAAGAGTGTGATAGGCTTTCAAGGGGCTGCCAGAAAGAGTGGGGGGCAATGTATTTTCCAAAGCACCAGAAGGCAAACAAGAAGCAATGGATGGAAACTGAACAAAGAGAGAAGCAAACTAAGACTAAGGAGAAACTTCCTGACAGTGAGAACTGCTTGCCACCAGAAGTTCTGGGTGCTCCAACACTGGAGGTTTTTAAGAAAAACTGGACAGCCATTTCTCTGAAATGGTATAGGGTTCCCTCCAAGGTCCCTTCTAAATGTTATTCTGTTATTCTGACACCTTTCCCAGGTCCTCTACTCAGAGTTTGGCATCCTCAGTTTTTCTGCCTGAGTAGGGGGTTGGATTAGAAGACCTCCAAGGTCCCTTTCAACTCTGTTAAACACATATGTTACCTGGGCAAAAGAAGGGAAGTAAAATCACTCTAGGTGTAGGGACAGTGTAAAATATTAATATATGATAAATAATGGAACAATTAAAAATATAGCAGTTT
>CM019155.1:120731597-120838371 GCA_009733165.1 Naja naja
GAGAAATTGATAGAAATTGGCAATCCAAGGATCATCTGATGGGGATTACAATGCAATAACTGATAATAATACAAGATTATGAATCGAATGCAAACAATACCAAAGTTTTTTTTCAAAATATTTTTGAAATGGTAAAGTAATTTGAATTGGAAGATATATGGAGAAAAAGAATCCAGAAATTACACAGTATACCAATTCCACTCCAGCCCAAATCCTGGTCAGAATAGACATGATTTGGATAAATAGTGAATTAAATAAAGAAATTTTTGATACAAAATTTTAACAAATATGGGCTGATCATAACCCAATGTCTTTAATTTGGAAAAGAAGGAGGAAGGAAAGAACGAAGATGGTCACTAAATTCAGATCCTGAAAGAAGAAAATATTGCAAAAAATTAGAGAGGAATTAACAAACTTTTATAATTTAATAAAAGAAGATACATCCCTACAAAACATGTGGGATATCAATAAAAGCTATATTAGGGAATATCAATTGCATATTTGTCAAATAGAAACAGGGAAGGAAAGATGGAAGAAACAAGATGAATTAATAAAAGAAATTACAAAATTAGAAGCAAACAAAAGAGAGGGCCAGATAGTGAGCAAACCAAAGACGATTAATCCAAAAAAAAAACATGAACTTAATATATGCTGGAGCAAGAGGAACTCCTTAGAAAGCTACAATATACAAAACAAAATACATTGAATATGCAAACAAACCGGGAGATACATAGTACATACAAATTGAGAAAAGAGGAACAGAAAAGAATGATACAATATTTAGAGAATGAAAATGGAGAGCTTGAGGTTGAGTTGGAAAAAAGAAAGAAATTGCAAGAAAATATTTTGAGGAATTATATAAACAAGAAAATGTAGAAGTGTCTAAAATAAAACAATACTTAGAGGAAGGAAATATACAGAAATTTACTGATGAAGAAAGAGAACTGTTAAACAAAGAGATAACAATAGATGAATTGAAAGCAATTCAGATAAAAAAAAATAATAAAACACCAGTCCAGATGGATACCCAAGAATTCTGAATTTTTATAAAAGATGGGGACATATTAAATAATACACTTTAGAAGTATGTAATGAAGCACTGGTAAAGCCAAAATCAATACTGGAAGGAGGCATATAACACTCATACCTAAAGAAGATACAAATAGTAATCAAATCAAAATTATAGACCAATATCGCTTTTAAATACTGACTATAAAATTTTCTTCATGACAAATTATGGCACAAAGATTAAAAGGAATTATTAGTGGAAAAATTAGCACAGATCAAAATGGATTTTTGCCAGAAGACAGATTAGACATAATATAAGAATAATAATAAAATATATTAGAATATTATGAAAGCCGACTGAGCAATCAAATGGCCCTAATCTTTTTTAGATGCACAGAAGGCTTTTGATAATTTGAATTGGGACTTTATGAAACAGCAATTTAATAAAAAAGAAATTTGGACAAAATTTTGAAGGAATGATAAACATATATGACATCCAAAAAGCAAATATATTAGTAAATGCTGAGACCACTAAAATGTTTAAAATAAAGGGGGTCAGACAAGGTTGCCCACTTCACCATCACCACTACTATTCATTCAGTATTAGAAAACACTATTAATTAGAATTAGGGAAATGAAATATAAAAGGAGCGAAAATCAGAAATCAAGAATACACAAAACGAAGCATTTGCAGGCGATATGGCCTTTATAATAGAAGAACCTTTAGAGACAGGCCAATTTTAATGAAAGAAATAAATGATTTTGGGAATTAGCAGGCTTAAAGGTAAATAGGGGAAAAACCAAATTACTAGTTAAAAATATAATAATCTCTAAACAAAAGAGGCTCAAAGAGAAGATTGGGGTTACAAATAGTAAATAAAAACAAGATATCTAGGAATTTGATAAGGGCAAAACAATAATGCTGTGGGAAGATAATTATATAAAAATTTTAGAACAAATAAAAAGGATCTGGAAATCTGAACAAATTGCAAATATCCTTCCTAGGAGGATTGCAACAATTAAAATGAACATTCTTCCCAAAGTTTTATTCCTATTCCAGACAATTCCAATATTAACAAATAAGAAGTTTTTATGGAATTGAATAAGATGACAATGAAGTTTATCTGGATGGGAAAAGGGCAAGGATAAAGAGAGAATATCTTCAAGACGATAGAGGTAGAGGAGGATTGGGACTGCCAGATTGGGAAATTTACTACAAAGTCAGCGAGTTTGCTATGGACAAAAAAGAATGGGTCAGATTGAAAATGAATAGAGAATATTAACACTAGAGGGCATGACTTACAAATAGGATAAATGCACTTCTATGGAACCCTAGACAAAACAAAAAGACAAAAAACATACTAAAACATATAATGGAATTCATTGATTAAAATTGGGCTGAGATAAGAAAGAAAAATTATACAAAAATACACAAGGTGGTTCTCAGCAATGGAAGAACCCTAATCCAAACAAATACAATGAATTTGAATAAAAACTTAAATATTATCCAGATACTGGATACAGATGGAAAATTAAAACAAAACAAGACTTGGAAACACAAGGCATATTAATAGATAGTTGGGTCTACTTACAAATTAAATCAAGATATAATAAAGATATAAAGGAATATGGGATAGAAACAAAAAATACAAATCTGGATAAAATACTCTTGGGATCAGAGGAAAGTTGATATCCAAATTATATAAATTACTATTAGAACAGGAAAGAGCAGGACAATTAGTAAAAGGATCAATGGTAGCCTGGGAGCTGAAATATAGGATACAAATTAGATTTAAATGATTGGGAAGATATTTGGGAAGAAAATTTTAGCCATATACAGTCAGTGGCTTACATGGAAACCAATATAAAATGATGTACAGGTGGCACTTGGCCCGGCTAGACTAGTAAAAAATTCCCCAGGCAAACCAAACTGTTGGAAAATGTCAGGATAAAATAGGAACCTACTACCTATGTGTGGTGGACATGCCCAAAAATTAAAAAATATTGACAGGAATCAAAAATTGGATCGAGGATGTGATGAATTGTGAGCTGGAGGGAAACCAGAATTGTCCTACTTGGAATGATAAAGAAAAAAGTTTCCAAAAGACAAATACCTGATTGCACATCTTCTAACAGCTGTCTAACGTTTTAAGCGAAAATGGAAAGAACCTACAATTAACCTGCCTACAAACAGTAATAAACAAAATGTATGAATGTGTTGAAATGGAGACTAACTCTCAAATTAAATGGAAAAGAAGATACAGATTATTACAGGATATGGGAAAAGTGGTATAATTGATGGAACATAAAAGCAGAAGGAAATGAGAATGTTGGAAAATAGAGTGCTACTTGAAACATTAGAACATTAGAATTCATAGAAAGCAGGAGATAGTGAAGTGAGATGAAGGTGATGTAAGAATTTGAAAGATGTGATAAAAGGAAATTTTACAAATAGAGGTTAAACCAAGCGAACACTACTAGAAGAAATATTTATGATTATAACTGTAACTTCACATGGAAAAAGCATTTCTGATCTGCAACAAAAAAAAAGAAAATGAAAATGTGTGATGTATTTATGTTTATATGTGACTGTATGTTTGTATAAGTTGTGTTTTTTTTATATTGTAAATAAACTTTTCTAAAAAAAAAAAGAATACATTAGATAGGTTGGGGTTTGAGTATGGACTGAACCTAGTGGGAGGTACATGTATGCAGGTTTGAATGTCATTGGTTAAGTTTGAACTGTTCTTGTAAAATGTCAGAAATGATTATTTAAAAAGCGCGGAAAACCCAGCACTCTGATTGCTGGCAACCGCTGGCTGGCTATAAGTAGCAGCCACAGCCCAGCAGCCAACGGGTCTGTTATGAGCTGTAGTTTCATAATAAACTCACTGAAGCACTGAATCTGACTCTTCATGCAAATCTAACAATATGTACTAAATGCAAAAATGGAGAATAACTAGAAACAGTTTTTTTTTTAGCAACAAAATGTCACTACAGATAATTGATGAAGTATTGCTGTTATGTGTTCATGATAACCGTCTGGTATTGCAGCTTCCCATTGAATTATCTTCTTTCCTTATAGCAAGACTATATTTGGTGGCTCTGAATATGTTGATTTCTCACTGAATACTTTGTTCCCAATTAATCTCTAGGTTTACTCAAGACTTATACATTATCTTGATAGATAGCACCACATTGGCTGCTCATATTCTGAAAATCATCAATAGAGAATATATTACAGGTTTTAACAGGGCTATCATGCATGCCTTTTTTTATCCAAGTTTTTTATCCAAGTTAAGGGAATATGGGGAATAGTGGAATATTGCTGGAATTTAAAGGAATAGTTTAAGGTCAAATATAGAACTATACTAAGAAATTCTAGAAGTTTTTCTTTATTGCTCTCATTCAGTGAAAGGTAGAAAGGCTTGCTTCTGGGGTATAAAAAAGAAAGATCTGATATTGACAAAATGAGACTTGCGGTCAAATTCTCTTAGAAATATTGTAATGTTTATAAACTTATTTAGACAAGAAGTAGCCAAGGAATGTGTGGGAATGCCTTATCTTTTATTGATTTCAAATATATTTTGCAGAAGAACAATAGTAGAAAAACAGTATGTCTCTATCTCCAGCTCATGGGCAAGCTAGAAGGTTTTTATTGGCTACTGTCGGATTATGACAGCCTTGTCCTTGGCCAGGAATACTATACTTCCCTTCCTATACCACAGTAATGTCCAATGATCTTCAACATCTCCTGGCTCCACACTTAATAAAATTTCAAATGATGTAATTCCTCCTACCAATGCATTTTATATTAGAAGAGTGAACAGTTAGGGAGTCTTCTGGATGTTGAAAACATAAGCAGCTGAAGACAGCTTCAGCATCAATAGTACCTCTTATAACCCTGCCCTATACAGTTCCAGACAAGTGGCTTTTTAATCTCTTCTTGAAAGCTTCCAGTGATGGAGCACCCACTGTTATGTTTTAAAGTTCCCTGTCTAGTCCGAGGAATGAGTGGGAGGTAGCATGACACAGCTGTCCATTGCTAAAATGGCAACGGCACTCTCCTTTGCCCCGTATCAGTTGGGAACTGATACATGGGAGTCTTATCTTGACAGATTTGAGTGTTTTATTATGGCAAATGATTTCTGAGACATCTCTGCTGAGATGGAAAAAGTATTCTTTTTGAGTTTTTGCAGCACTGAAGTGTTTGACATGGCGGCCACACTTCTGTCTCCTCAGACAGTACATGAGATAACCTGGGAAACCATTTTAACAATTATGGGAGGCCATTATGCTCCCAATCCATCTAGAATAACTAGAAGACACACTTTTCATAGGTGTTACCAGGCTGAAGGTGAAAATATAAGCAGGTATGTGGCTGCTTTGAGAAAAGCCATTCAGCATTGTGGCTTCAGGGATTTAGAAGATATCATTTTGGACCAATTAGTTAGTGGGGTTAAAGACCTTTGACTTCAGTGTTGTCTGTAAGCTAAACCAGATCTCATTCTACAGCAAGCAACTGATGAGGCTCAGATGTATGAGTTGTCAAATCAATCGGCTGCTGAAATACAGAGCTCTGTTGAGACTAGTGCAGTTAAAGGGAACCAGTCTGTGCATATGGAACAGAGTGAAATTGAAGATAACATAGATTCTGACCAAGATATTAATTGCCTTAGGGCACCTATGGCATGAAAGTGGTCTGAAGAAACCAAACTTGCCAGGCAAAACCTTTTTGTTTAGGGTGTGGGGGAAACCACCTTAGACAGGTTTGTAAATTTAGGAATACTGTTTGTCTTAGATGTCAAAAGAAAGGGCACTTAGCTAAGGTATGCAGGACTCTCCTACCACCAGTTCAGAATCCAAATTTTCAAAATTTGTTGTTTGTTATGGGGTTGTCAAGTAGTAATACCTCCCATATTACACACGAAGGTTTTGGAATCCCTTCATGAGGGGCACTCAGGAATTGCTAAAATGAAAAGTTTGGCTCTAAGTTATGTATGGTGGCCCCAACTGGACAAAGACATTACTAACTGGGTTACTGGGTATGGGCCATGCCAAATCTCACACTCTGCACCCCCAAAAACAACACTAACAGAGTGGGAAAACCCAAAAAAGCCATGGTCAAGAGTACACATAGACCTAGCTAGCCCATTCCAAGGTAAAACTTTCTTGTCATTGTGGACACATACTCTAAGTGGCTGGAAGTAGTGTCCATGTCATCCACCACTTCAGATGCCATTATAAGAACATTAAAAAGACTGTTTGCAATGCATGGTCTTCTGGACCTTCTGGTCTCTGATAATGAACCACAATTTACAGCTGCCAACATGGAACTGTTCTTGTTAGGACTGGGCATATGACACGCCCTCTCTGCCCCTTTCCATCCAGCTTCCAATGGGATGGCAGAACTCATGATAAGATCTGCCAAGGAGGCCCTGACCCGAATGAGCTCTGGAGATTGGGAGACCAAGGTGGCCAAATACTTATTAGTGCAGCATATTACCCCAAGCCTTACCATAGGGTACAGTCCTGCAGAGTTACTGATGGGCAGACACCTTCATTCCCTCTTCATAGGCTACACCCTAGCTATGCTCCTGAACACATACCTGAACCTAGCAGTAACCTCAGGGCATTCGCAGAAGGCGATGGGGTCTTCACAAGAAATTATGGGGGATTTCCATTATGGGTACCTGTAATAGTGGTGGAGATAACTGGGCCCCATTCGTATAAAATATTATTGGAGGATGGGAGGCTAATGCATAGGCACATAGACCAGCTATGAAGGTGCCCAGCAAGCCCTATCAACTCCAAAACCACCACACCAATCAACACCCAAATGGCCAATGCTGAATCAACAGGCACCTCCAGCAAGACCCAAGAGCCCCAAGCAGAATCAGCTGCCATGACCAGGCTGAAAGCAGCAAACCCTGAGCACAAAGAAACTATGATGGACTTCAAAAGCAATGAAATGACAGTACATCCTCTCCTCATCCTGGCTGCTCTCCCAAAAGGGTGACAGCCTCACCCAGACTGAATCCACAAGGGCCGACAGGAGAAACTCCAACAACAAACAGCCCCAGTCAGCAAAATCCAGGGCCTCTGCTGTGAAGATCTTCCAGAAGTAAGCGACAGCCTGTGTATCTGCAAGACTACGCATGCGCACTCCAAGGGTGGAGGAGAAGTTCCCTATCTGGTCTGAGGAACAAGCGGGAGGCAGCGTGACAGCTGATTGGCTACAGTGTCTGACAGCGTGCTATATAAAGAGTGTGTCAGACACGTTCAGGTATCGCCTGTCAGCCTGTTAGTGTGCGGTTTGACATTTACCCTTGTTAGCATGTTTATGAAAGGGTTACCCTAAATCTGCTGGTCTGTCTCAATAATTCCCACTGAATTTAATAACTTAATATTTAATTTTATTAAATTTAATAATTTAATAACTTCTGAATGCAAGCTGTTTCACTGATTAATCATTCCAACTGTCTAAATGCCTTAATTCTAGTTTGGGTCTCTCCTTGATTAGTTTTTATCCATTGCTTCTTATTCTGCTTTCAGGTACTTTGAGAATAGGTTGACTGCCATATGAGACTACTGCTAGCAAGTATTGTTTTCCCTTCTACATTTGCTTGCTAAACCAGGATAAAATTTCTTAGAACTTTAAGAAGGGCTGCCTGTTCTCAGTGCTATATCTTGTAAACCTTTTTCTCTTGGTTATGGCAAGAAACCTTCAGCATTTTGATTTTATTCATTGCAATAAAAACATCTACTTTTCTTTTTCCCTTCTTTTATTACTGTATTAAGGGATTTTTTAATATTATCCCTATTTTTATACTACCCCTATTTTCTATATTTTGTGACACCAGAAATTAACCCATATTGTACATTTTCTTTGTATGCTACTGTTTTTAAAGCACTGTATGCTGCCCAGAGTCACCATTCTGAGAATAGTAGTCATTTAAACAAACAAACAAAGTTATATGTTTTATTCAATCAGTAGGTAGTCAAAAAAGGAGAAATGGCTTTGGCCAAAAAAGAAAAAGTGAAGCATCACCACCAAATGATTTAGAACACCTTGGCTTGCTTTTGGATATAATTTGTATCCTGTGTGAAAAATTTGAGTAAGTGTAGCAGCACAAGAGAAAGTTCATAGTACACATATATTCTGAGTTTATACAATGCATTTTTGGCATCCCTTATTTTCAGTCTATTTGTCCATCCTTTTATAGTTAGATTGAACAATTCAGTTTCCATCTTTCAGCATTGGGATATAGACAGTGGTGGGATTCAAGTAATTTAACAACCAGTTCTCCTAGTGACTGGTTGGGTGGGCATGGCTTGGGGGAATCATGTGGCTGAGCGGGCATGGCCAATGCAATGTCGCTCATAGCAAACTGGGGCAGCGCAGGTGGGGTGATGCTGCAGAGACAGGGCTATGTACCATTCTGAGCCCCTTCCCCACCCCTTGGGTTGACAAAATTAAAATGCCATCTAAAGATCATGACTGCCTGCCAAGGCTGCCTGGCACATGCTGGCAAAATGAGGCTGGGGGAAAAAAGAGGAGGGCCAATGTAAATGTCCTGTTTTACACATCCATTGGACTGTCTGCACCATGCTGGATCAAGATGGGGAGGTGGGAAAAAAAGCAAAAAGCCCACTCGGTCCATACATACTCAACAGCATGACAGAAAATCTCTCTTCCAGCTTGGTTCAGGCATTGGGAGCTTGAGGATTAGATTTTGCACCCTGAAGTCCATCTGCTACTGCTCCAAGCATTCTTCCAATGCAGGGAATCTCGGGAGTGGCAGCATATTGCATGCTTTTCACTCTAAGCACCTCGGTCTGGAAAACGCATGGCTGAGGTGGAGGAGCAGTCCTTCTTAACAAGCTCCAAACCATTGCTGCTGTTCCAAGCCCGGCTCTGGCTGCAGGCATGCGATTGTGAGGGTGGGCTTTTCCAAGGCCGGTTATAAAGGGAAACAGAGATGAGAATCCATTGCTTGCCAGTGGGCAGGCAATGAGGAGGCAGCAGCAGGCAAGTGGGCTGGGCCCTGGGGACTGTGGAGAAGGCAGCTGGGAAATCAGGCCTTGGGGGCTGTGTGGGAGGTAGCTGGGCAAAAAGTGAAGGAAGACTTACCAGACAGAAATCAGCTGGGCCGCGTACTCAAAGTGAGGGAACCAGAGAGCAGCAGCAACAGGTATGCCTTAGGCATGACTCTAGGCAAATGGGGGAGGCAAGATAAGGAAAGGTGGGGCAGGATGGGCAGGATCAGCCAATGGTGTGATTAGCCAGTTCTCCATACTGCACAAAAACTTAACAACAGATTCTGCCAAACTGGTCTGCATTCCACCTCTAGATATTGACACAGTTCCATCCCTCTTTATACAGATGATGCTTTACTACTTTTACATGTGCATAGTGGCCTGAAGCAGATATTTCATATATTTACTGAGTACCAGTAAAAAAAAGCTCAAGATTAACTACCCCAAAACCAAGATCATGGTGCTTGCTAAAAATATAATATTACATGTGTATTAACTAAAACATCAACTGATAGAGCAAGTCAAAGTACTCAAATGCTGACTTATTCTTTTCAACACCATTTGTAGAGACCATCCTGACAATACTATCCACTTACACAGTCTCAGCTCTACAACATTTCCATTTCTTCAAAGAAGCCCAGTTTGTACCTTTAGTGTTAAAGCTTTCTAAGCTAAAATGCATGTTCAATTCATTTTTGGAATTCAGTTAGATGATTATAGATATTTTTTCACAAAATGGAAATCTAACTATAATTCATTTAAATGTCAAAAAATGTTTCATTCAGCCATGCATAATATTTAACTCAAAAGGAAAAGAGAAAAAAAGTTATACATTGGAAACAAGGGAAGAAAAATATCTGGAGAACCAGATTGTAAATTATTACCAAAATATTATTTCTTTCTTTTTATTAACTGTTTCTTATTGTTCAGCTCAGGCCTCCACAAAATAATGAAACACTTGGGGAGAAAAATGCATCCTAGCAGTCCAGCACTGGAGGCTAAGATAGAGAAGATCTCCACAGCTACCATATATTTTCCTTTAGTGCTCAGGTAGGTTGGAACAAAGGATATCCAAACACTGCAGAAAACCAACATACTGAATGTGATAAATTTGGCCTCATTAAAAGTATCTGGTAACTTCCTGGCAAAAAAGGCCATCATGAAACTCACCATAGCCAAAAAGCCCAGATAACTCAGCACAGAATAAAACATAGTCACAGAACCTTGATTACATTCCAGAACAATTTGATCCTCCATTGAGTGTATGTCAATATCTGGGAAGGGAGGAGAGATTGACAGCCATATAATACATATAACTAATTGAATAAGAGAACAGAAAAGAACAATGGAATTGGCAAGTCTTTTCCCCACCCATTTTTTCAATACAGAATCTGGCTTGGTGGCCAAGAAAGCCAGAACAACTATAACGGTTTTTGCCAAAATACAAGAAACAGCCACTGAGAAAATTATACTAAAAGTGGTTTGGCAGAGGAGGCACAAGACCTTCCCAGGCCGGTCGATAAAAGGCAAGGTTGATAGAAAGCAGAGCAGGAGGGAGATTAGAAGAACATAGGTGAGGTCCCGATTGTTGGCTATGACGATGGGAGTGTTGTGGTGCTTTAAAAATATTCCAAACACAGAGACTGTAATCAGAGCAAAAGAAAGAGCAAAGAACTCTAAACAAAGCCCCAAAGGTTCTTTATAAGAAAGGAAGGTTACAGCTTTGGGAATGCAGAAATCCTGGGTCTTGCTTGGATAGTTTTCATCTGAACATTTGTAGCAATCATTCATATCTGTGAGAAAAATGAAAATCTACTTTCTGATATAAAACTTGCAAACAAACCAGAAGAATAGCAGATTACATAATCAACATTTGTGACCTTCCCTGGTGGATTCCTACAAGCAAAGTCAATGGGAAAGCTGGTTGGAGGTTGCACATAGTGCCAATGTGACATTCTCATTTAACAATCATGGTGACTTGCTTAACAATGGAAACAAGAAGTGCTAGAATTTCCATTGCTAAGTGGCATAGCTGCATGACAGTATGTTTATGACCTCATTGCCTAGCAGCAGAAGTACTAATACCAATCACTGTTGATATGGGAAGACTACCTCTATTTTTTTCCTTTTCTTCCATGCATGCCTATATATATCTTCAGACAAAAAGGGAATAAACTGTATGCATGTTTATGTGTGCATGCAAAAATAGATATGGATTATTGATATGGAAGAAAGGAGAGAGAGAGAGAGAGAGAGAGAGAGAGAGAGAGAGAGTTCTTTTTCATTATCTTTCTAATTTTCATTTCTATTATTTTTCATATGTATGTTGAGTATATAATTAGCTAAACATAATTTAGTAAATTAACTAAAATTAACTTAGTACTCATGATATGTAATTCTAATTAACTGAACTATTTTTTATCAGGACTGCGCAAACTGTGCAATACTCCATCAATTCAATCTAGAAATTAATCCAATGATGAGCCTACAACAGAGGTCTCCAAACTTGGCAACTTTAAGACTTGTGAACTTCAATTCCTAGAAAAACGGGCTGAGGAATTCTGGGAATCGAAGTCCACAAGTCTTAAAGTTGCCAAGTTTGGGAACTGCTGGCCTACAATCTTCAACAGCTCAATCTGTGGATCTGAAAGGGCTTGTTCAATATGATTTTCATGTGCAATAGCTTATCTCTGCATTTTTCCAATGCTTGGGTGAAATTCATTTTTAAGAATGATCTTGAGAGTATATTCCTCAGGAACCACTACTTAACTATTTATTTCAGATAAATGTAAATATTATTGTACTATATTTGACAATACTTTTCCTTTTCTTTCATCTTACAACTTCCAATATGATAACAAAATAAGACTTATGCATGAGATTTGAGTGTTACATGTGGCTCTTATACCTTAGTTTCTGCATTGCTTTTCTAGATAAGACATGACTGTCATTTGCCAAATCTGCTTCAGGTGGTATGGATGGTGCAGTTGGGTTGGTTGCTTAAACTTTCAATATTAGAATAGGGTAAGTCAGCTGTGATTGTAAAGCACTATGATCATAGGTATCTCTTGAATCCTCAGTCAAGAATATCTCAATGAGGAGAAGCAACAAAGACATTATTCCCAAAGAATCCTATCCAAACCAGAAACAACACTCCATTTTATGTTGTATCATACATGACTAATAAAAAGTTATATTAAGATGCTTACCCTTCTTGTTTGAAATCTTCCCCTGAGGACATGGAATGCAATCAAAGCAACAAAATGGCTGCCCTTCCCTCATTTTCTTCCTCGAACCTGGAATGCAACTCTGACTGCACAGAGAGATGGGTTGTGCCTAATCTTCCCACAGCAAACAAACAAATTCAACAGATTAAACCTTAACTTGGAAACTATCATCTTGGAAATTTCTCATGAGTAAATTTTCCCAAAAATTTTCTGTAAAAAGAGATGCAGGGAAAGATCATGTGTATTTTTTTTAATTACATTTATATGCTGCCCTTCTCCGAAGACTCAGGGCGGCTTACAATTTTTTGGGATACAACCCAATGTGCTCAGCAATAGCCTTCATTCCATTGTATATGTCTGCTTATTACTAAGCGGCATTTTTACAAAGTCAGCTTATTGCACCCAACAATCTTAGGTCCTCAATTTTCCTACCCCGAGAGGATGGAAGGCTGAGTCAATCTTGAGCCTGGTGGGATTCGAGCCTGTAATAATTGCAGGCAGCTGGAACTTAAGAGCTAGGCATTTAGCAGCCTGCACCACCAAGGCCCTTCCAACTTCTTGTAGATGAAATGCATACAAAAAGTGCACAGAGACACTTCACTGCACAGAGAGACTGGTTGTGACTAACGTAATTACTTTTTTTTTTTAAAGTCACCCAGAGATGCTGGAGATGGGCAGCATATCAATTTAATAAATAAATCTCCTTTTCAAATTTTCCCATCAGATTAGGGCTCCAAAATTATATGAATAATAAATATTAATTCATTTTATTTATTATTAATCAAATTTATTCATCATCTATTTCACTGTATATGTGATTTTGGATGGTTTAAAATGAAAGAGACCATAAAGATCATATAAAAATATGCAAAGTTTAAAAAATGAGAGAGTCCTAAAGTTATCAGCCACACTCAGAGCTGTGTATTATTTATTTATTATTTATCCCCATGCTAGTTTAAACAGCCAGGTCTTAATTCATGATTAATGTCTCAGCTTAATCAATGCTGTATATTATGAGGCCTAATGAGCAGCATGATGACACTCACCACCCACTTGGATGTTGAGAGTTCAATCAACATCTGGCAGGTGTTTCTCTCTCCTAAGGTATGAAGAAAAAAAATCTGCTGCAAACCCTGCATGGTGTCAGGAAGGGCATCTGGCCAATTGCTCAGCTTTATGCAGTCACCCTGACTTTATCCCAAATTAAGGAATTACAGGGACATAAAAAGGGAGTTCTTTTTTTTTTGAAAAAAAGTTTTATTATTTTACAACAAACATACACAAAAGAAAACATATAATATGCCGGTAACTCAAAACTCCTTATGCATCTTTTCCATTCTCATCCATAGATTGTTTTTATATACTCTCATATATAACATATTCCATATTTTTAAATTGTATCTTGTATCCCTTCATATTATTACTTCAAAGCTATTCCCGGTGAGCTAACACATACTAACAAATATACTAAACACTAAAAACAAAAAAGTCTTTCTTTGAGAACAGTGTGCTACCGAACCCTCCCTTCTCTTTGCGACTAAATTTCAGTTATACACTTTCACTCATTTTTATATTCTATCTCATTTATCATAACCATTGTACTATTTCTCTTTATTCCCCCACCGACATTTTTCCAAACAATTATTAAAACACTTTTGTCTATCATGTTTACAATATCATTCTTCTTAAAAAGCATCTTTTGCCCTTAATTAATGCATCTGAGGATAACACCCCATCTTTTTTACCAAATATTATTTAGAACAGTCTCCTTCAAAAACATTATCTCTATTAAGCCTTGTAATAAGGAACAATAAAATTATAAATATATATGACCATTATAACAATTATAGCAAAGGTGATTCTTTCTGTTCAAGTTAATTCTATTCAAAATATTTCCATTTTAGTCCCATATTAAATCCATATCATATAGGAAAAAAAAAGACAAAATGAGAAAAAAGCTCTAAGTTTCATTTCTAATATAATCATGTATCTCAAGTACTCTTACAAATTCCCTTAAGTCACCCTAATCTAATTGCATTAACCATTATCTCGATATCCCCCTAGATAGATAAATTCTTTATACTTAGTATATTTCTCTTGCTTCTGTATATCTTGCTTCCATTTCGAACTTTCTTTTATGCTCCACCCCCTTTCTTCTCCCTTCCCTTTCTATTCTTTCTATCCCCTTTCCTACCTGGTTTCCCCTTCTGAAATCCTATCCTTTGGTTCCTTGTACCATTAAAATCAAACTTTTTTTAAAAATGTTAATTGAAGTTTTAAATTCTTAACTCTCTTCCCTCTTTTCCCCTTTTTCCCCTTATGCTTTTTCTTAATTACACCAGCCGTTTCTGGATTCTTTAAGATGGCATCCTCTTCTTTGCTCCGCCCTTCTTGCTCAGTCAACATTTCCTGTTGTTTTATATATTTCAGAACCTCCATTTTTACCCATTGTAACTCTTCTTTAATTTGTATAAGTAACGTTTTAACTTCTCCCACAGATGATGACATACTTGAAAGAGGTTTCCTTTTAAAACAACCCCCAGTTAGTTTTAGTCCACTTAAAATCCTCTATGTGAAAAGCCAAAAACCTCTAAATGTCCAAGGTTATCTTTCAGTTCTTTGCTCCTTGCGCTTCTCCGGGAGTGCAACAATGTTTCAATTATAATGTATCTTTTTCCAAATGATGTTAGAAATCCACTCTTAATCCTTTTAAGTCCGGGTGGTATCCTCAGTTCCGGACAACACCCTACTTTCACTTTTTTTTCTTTTCCCCTTCCTCTGTCTGCTTCCTTTCTTTCAAAGTTCTCTAAGATTCCAAAAATTGTTCTTCACTTGGCACTTTATTTTCAGCTTATAAAAAGCCTATTAATCTTAATGTCCAAGCAAGTTAATAACCTTCACACAGGCTTGTCTTTTTCTCTTATCTTTCCAAGCTGTCAACATCAAAGGAGGACAGAGTAAAGAGTCTGTCTTTTCACTTTCTAGCACCGCTTCTTTAAAAATCTTTCTTTTTAGAGCAAACAAAAATTATTATTCACCTTAGGGCACTTCAAACAGATGTTTTCCAAATCCAGCCCGGTCCGCTGCACTTTCTCCCAGCAACTTCCTCCTGCACGTTCTTGTCCACTTGAGGACTTCTTCAGGGTGGCCATTTCTGACCACCGCTTTGCCACCTTCAGGGAAGGGAAAAATTGGCTGTGGGGGGAGAGATGCGGCTCTCCTCCACCCAGGCAACAGCTCCCCCTTCTTCACCACCTCTACGGGTGGTTTTAACCCAGAGCCAGCCGCTCGGGTCTTCCAGCGGTAAGCACGGACCGAAACCGCACACGATCGCGGATTTTGCGTCCGTCCATGAAGCCGCTCAAACTGGATATATCAAAGGGGAGTTCTTTTAATATGCAGTTTAATGTTGTCAAAAGTTGTAAGAACTTTAGAAGACAAGTAATAACAAATATAATATGAACTGTACATTTCTTCTTAAATAAATATAAAGTAACTTTTTGCATTTTAATATAATGTATTTAAGTCATTACCAGCTTTAATACATTGCAAAGGACTAAGTCTATTTAAAATATTTTTTTCTTTCTACAAATTAAATTTCTCAGTACAATTAAGCTAAGCATGTTTAAAATGATAGAAATCTAATAGAATAAAATGTGTATTTGTTCTAATCTCCTGAAACTATTTTAATTCAATCAACAGATGAATTAAAATGCCCTGCAGATGGTCAGTCATGCACTTGTTATTTCCTGAATCGACTACTGTAATGCTCTCTACATGGGACTTCCCTTGCAGACCACTCGGAGGCTTCAACTGGTACAGAATGCAGCCATGCGGGTTGTGATGGGAGCATTCTGATACTTCCATATTACACCCTTCCTGCGTGAGCTACATTGGTTGCTGGTGGCCCTCCGGGTGAGATTCAAGGTGCTGGTATTAACATATAAAGTCCTACATGGCTTGGGTCCGGGGTACTTGCAGGAACACATCCTGCCAGCATCGACGTCCCTTCGCCCTGTACAGTCCCACAGGCAGGGCCTCCTTGGGGTGCTGTCAACCAGACAATGTCGGTTGGTGGCCCCTCACGGGAGGGCCTTCTCTGTGGTAGCACCCACCCTGTGGAACCAGCTCCCCTTAGGGCTCCGATTGGCCCTGGACCTCCGTTCCTTCCGCCACGACCTGAAGAACTGGTTCGTTCAGCAAGCTGGCCTGGACTGAAGCAAAGTGGGGTGGGTTTTTAACTGTATTTTAGATTTTATTGTTTTAGTGTTTATTGGGCTTGGGGGTTTAATAGTGTTTTAATCTATTTAATTTGTATTGTGTATTTTTATGCTGTGAACCTCCCTGAGTCCCTAGGGAGAAGGCCGGCATAAAAGTCCAATAAGATAGATAGATAGATAGATAGATAGATAGATAGATAGATAGATAGACAGATAGATAGATAATAGCATAAAAATATAGAAGTTGGTTGAACTTTATTCGTTATACTTAATGTAGCTAGTAAGCATAATAAACTAAAGCAATATTTTATTTTAATGTACATGGGATTTCTTCTGAGGAAATGTGCCTTTTTAAACAACAAGAAATTATACCTGATTAAACCAACTATGCCATGTTATAATATTTTCATTAATGGTGAACATTTTGCCTGGAAGAGCCTGGGGGTCCATCCTTCCAACATTCACACGTTGAAAGGACTGGTTTGAAGAAACAATCCAGTTAATCACATCAAATCCAGCTACCAACTCTCCATCTTGATTAAAAGCGATGGTTTCCCCAGCACTATTGTTGAAGAAGATGGTCCTAAAAAACTGGTGGAGCTGGATTCAAAGGGAAAAGACAAAAATAAAAGATAAGATAAGGTCAACCAGAGTGGATAGATCATGCATAACAACTTGCCAAAACACACATAATTTGATTTTTCTTTTCAGAAATTTCAATTATAGTATAATTTCCTTTCTACCTAGTAATTATCTCACCAGCTTCTTGGTTCTTGTATGTCACCTTCACAAGAAGAATTTCAATGCTGAACCCAGGGATAAACTATGCAAATCAACAATGGTTTTGGAAAATGAATTCATATATTTATTGTACAAGACAAATGACATTGGAAATATAATTTTCTTCTCAAATCTGTTGGAGATGTGGATCCCTTTCTAGTCTTCAAAACAAAAATAAATGAGTTTTGGGACAGTAGAACAGGGGTGTCAAACTCACATCATCACAGTGGCATCATGTGATGTAATGAGACTTTTTTCTCCTTCACTAAACTGGGCATGGGCATGGGCAGAACAGGATGCATCCGGCTGGTGGGCCTGGAGTTTGAAAGCCCTGCAGTAGAAGAAGCTATGCTTACTACCATAAAACTGATTCAGGTCCAAAATAGATTGTAATAACAAAACTCTTTCAACTTGGTTGAATGGGGAAAGAACTAAACTTACAGTATTTCAAAAATTACCTTCCACAAGTCATGAACCTTAACTTTTACTTCTTTAGCTGTGTATTTTCCTTTATATGTGAGTCCTCTAATCATCTTAAAAAACATGTCATTTAAAGCATGGGCCACTGCATAAACAGCATTGTAGACATTGTAGCTTCGACCAGTCATTTGTATTTCAAAGAAAGTTGCAGGAAGGCTCTTCAAATCCTCTTTTCCTGTACAAATTTCTCCTTTCACTTCATCTAGATGTTGATCTTGAAACACACAACCAAAGGCCTGTTGCCAGAAGTCCATGATAAAGCCATCTGTGTTGTGGCTTGTTGGGTTTTGATTTTTAAGAAACAGCTCAAAATCTGGTAGATCATTGGAGTGTACTACAAAGAACAAAGCGCCATTGGAAAAATCTGCATCCCAATCCTTTTGAAAAACAAATGATGTGAGTTCCACCTGTGCTGTTAGTATCCACACCTTACCTTTTGGATTCTTAGTAACATGTTCTAGTTCAGACAGATATGGAAACCATCTAAAAATAGCCATAGAGTAAGAGTCTCCATTGACAACTAATACATTGGCATCACTGAGCATGATTTTATCATGTATTCTTGCTCCCTTTACCATATTTTCTCTTCCATCAATATCAAAAGATGGTTTAGGAATTTTTTCTATAAAAGAAAAACAAATACTACTCTGGGAGAACAGAGGAACAACTGTTTGTATAAATCTTTCTCCATCATCATTATCCATTACAATGACACCAATCCACAACCATCTGAAATGCAGAAGCAAAGAGAGAATCCCTACATATTGGATTGATTCTTTTGGCACCATCTGATAGAAAGGCAGTCCTGGGGTTTTATCATCCATCACTGGAGGAGAGCCATATATGAGCTAAAGAGAGATATGGAGGGAAAGGAGAAGTCCAGTGATGATGACATGAAACATTGTCCAAACATAGGTTTAAAAAAATTGTATTTGTAAACATTTCTTTTTAAATTTTTCTTATATGTATCCATTTCATGTATTCATAACTATATTTATACTTATACCTTGTTATCTTATAATCGCTTGACAAAATAAAATAAATAAAATAAAATAAATTGCCATTTGAAGATTATATTTATCTCAATAGCAGTAACTGTGATAGGGATCTTGGAGTCTTAGTGAACAACCAGCTAAAAGCCCCAATTTGGGGCTGCCAGCACAATGGACTGACGCTGCAGGCTTTAAAATTCTATGGGTGCTGGTGTTTTAACCTGAATGTCTGGCCTGTACTGGATTCAAGAAATAGGGCTTGCCAAACCAATGGGGGATGGGCCTACTGGCTTAGTTGGGTCCGATGGGTCGGCTTACCCCTGGCCCTTTGTCAGCTGGGGCCTTTTTGTCAGCTGGGGCCAGTGAAGCCGGGGCTTTGGGGGCCTGCATCGCAATGGCACCCAGGTTTGTCCTGGGGACTATGGGTGTGGGTCTGGATAAGCCTCGGACTCGGCCCAGGGTGGTTGATGCCCTGGCCTTGGATGAACGTTCTCCCCTGGAGTTTGGAAGAGGATGGGACACCCCCTAGGTGGCATTGGCTGCTGCAGGGGTTCCCTGGCTGCCTGCTTGCCCTGGTTGGTATGGTTGGTATCGGCCCAGGCGAGGACAGCTGGGTTCTTGACCCTTCCCCCATTAACTCTTTATTATCTGGAGACTTTTGGCCATCTTGTGATCTGGACAGAGGGTTTTTCCCTCCTTCTCGCTTTTTCGGTCTTAAGGATGCCCTTTGGGATGAATGTTCCTGCCGCCATGAGAGGGCAGCGGTGAACAGTATGGGAGTGCACCCACCTACCTGTTGTGGGAGAGCAGTGAGGACTGGGCATGTTGCCTTTGCAGGCCGTGGCTGGGACCCCAAATGGATGACTGGTGGAATGCCACTGACGGTGAGAGCGCAGTGGCCAGTCCGTGGCTGGGCCCTCTTTTATTGGGCCCCTCAGTGGTTGTGAGAGACCCCCAGGTTTGGACTGCCCCAGAAACTTTGCTTGGACTGATTATTCGATCTGGACATTCTCAATGATTTTATTACATTCTTTCTCCCTGTGTTTTTAATGATCTGAATGCTGCGGACTTATAGAGTTACTGAGTTGCAGACCCTGAGGGATTCCCCTCTATCCCGGGTGTGGCCTGCTGGGTTATCGAAGGCCTACCTCAATGACAGATCTTGGGATCCTGAGAGGTGGCACCATGCGGAAAAGGGTAGGGGTCGTGGGTTGGGTAACAAAAGGAGTGCCAAGACCTCGTTGTTAAAATTTTTAAAGAAATTTTTAAGGGGTTTAGGGAGAGGGGAGGGTAACCGGGCCTGGTTGGAGCCTGAGGGAGCCCCACTAGGATTGTCCCAGTCCAGATTGGAAAGGGGCTGCAGCAGGGGAGGGTGGGGGTTGGGGCTACCCGGAGCACCGGGGGGATGGGTGAAGTATGGGATTTGTACGGTGACTGGGAAAGCCAGCAGAGGTAAGGGCAGAGGGCTGCATCGATCTCTGGGAGTGCATGGCTCAGTTTGGAGGAACAGGTGGGAGCCGTGGCCAGGGCGGCATTTGCCCAGGTTCACCTGGTGCGCCAGTTGTGCCCCTACCTGGATTGAGATGCCCTACATATGGTCACTCATGCGCTCGTTACTTCCCATTTGGACTACTGCAATGCTCTGTACATGGGGCTGCTCTTGAGGAACACCCGGAGGCTTCAACTTGTCCAGAATGCAGCAGCATGGGTTGTGATGGGAGTATCCCAATGCTCCCATGTTACACCCCTCTTGTGTGCACTGCACTGGTTACCAGTTGCCCTCCGGGTGAGATTCAAGGTGCTGGTGCTGACCTATAAAGCCCTTCATGGCTTAGGACTGGGATACTTACAGGAGACCCTGCTGCCAGTAACTGTTTCCCATCATCCTGTGCGCTCTCACAGACAGGGCCTACTTGGGGTTCCATCAGCTAGACAACATTGGCTGGTGACCCCTGGGGTAGGGACTTCTCTGTGGGAGCACCCACCCTATGGAACCAACTCCCCCTGGAGCTTCAGGTGGCCCCTGACCTCCTCTCTTTCCGTTGGGGCTTAAAAAACTGGCTGTTCCAACTCGCTGACCTGGGCTGAAGGTGGGGATGGGAGTTTTAATTGATTGTTTTATCATTTTTAGCTCCTAATTGGGTTTCTTATCTAATTTCTTTTTAATTGCATATTGTATTATTTTTATGAGTGTACGCTGCCCCAAGTGCTTCAGGAGATGGGGCGGCTTAGAAATCCAATAAATAAATAAATAAATAAATAAATAAATAAATAAATAAATAAATAAATAAATAATAAATATGAGCCAGCAGTGTGCAGCAGCAGCCAAAAAAGCTAATGCAATCCTAACTTACATTAACAGAGGGATACAATCAAGATCAAGTGATGTACTAATACCACTCTATAAAGCTTTAGTAAGACCACACTTAGTTGCATCCAGTTTTGGTTACCACATTATAAAAAAGATGTTGAGACTCTAGAAAAAGTAGAGCAACCAGGATGATTAGGGGACTGGAGACTAAAACATGTGAAGAACGGTTACAGGAACTAGGCATGGCTAGTCTAGTGAAGAGAAGGACCAGGGGAGACATGATAGCAGTCTTCCAATATTTGAGGAGCTGCCACAGAGAGGAGAGGGTCAAGCTATTTTCTAAAGTGCCTATAGGCCAGACAAGGAATATTGGATGGAAACAGATCAAGGAGAGATTTAACCTGGAAATAAGGAGAAACTTTCTGACAGTGAGAGCAATCAACCAATGGAACAGCTTGGCATTGGAAGTTGTGGGAGCATCATCACTTGAGACTTTCAAGAAGAGATTGGACTCTTCCGGTTTTGAGCCTCCCTGAGGATAGACCTTTCCCGCGATTGTTCTTAGCCTTGGTTTTGTGCTTTAGCGTTGAGAGCCCCATCTTTTAGATCTGGGGCAGAAGCTGCCTCAAAGGGCGGAGGAAAGGGAGACCATCAGCCAGGTGGAGAGAAGTCCCCTCCTGGGACTGGCCAAAGAGAGTGGGTGGGTTGCATGACTGGAATAAGACTAGAAGAAGCATTGGGCAGGAGAGAGTTAAAGAAGAGACAGCATGAAATATGGGACTAAATAATCAACTGAAAATTACCCTCTGGATTAACACTACGCATTCTTAAGAAAGAATTCAGCTGCAAACTGAAAGAGGTTTTAAAAAAGGTGTGAATTCTTTGTGAGACGGAGCTTCAAGCGAGAAGAGAAGCCATAAAAAGAATACAGCCACTCCGGATGAGTATATTTTGATTTCATTTAAGCATTAATTTAAGCTGATTTATAGACTGCTAAAGACTGTTAAGGAGGAAATGTTTACCAATTGGATCCTTTTTGTGGATTGTGTGGCTTGAAAAGCTCTGAATAACTGGGAAGGAAAAGAAAAGAGGAGCTGTGGATTTGTTAGAACAAAGAGTGCCACCTGAGTCAAACTTAACTTGACTTTTTTCTTTAAAGAACCTGTCTCCTAAAATACAAAGAAAACTGACATAATAAAATAAGAGTTCCAAAATTGAAATATTGAAGTAAAGAAAGATATATGAAGACTTTGCTTTTGGATTTTGCTGATTTCGTTATGGACTTGGTATTGGACTAATTGAGGACTAAAAGCTGAGAAGAAAGAAACAGAAGCCGGGTTTTTTGGGAATTAACTTTAAAGACATCAATTGGATTAAATAAAAAATTGTAAAATGGAAATATCCTTTCAGGCATAAAACTGGAACTGGGTAAAATTAAGAAAACCTTGCAGGAAAAAGGTGAAACTTTTGGCCCCGTTTTTAAATTTCTTGAAGAGGCAGTCGCAGAGTATGAACAACAAAGTATCGAAGAAGAGGTGGAGCAAATTCCAGAAGGGCCATCTTTAACTATTATCGTCGAGAACAAAGGAACCCAGAGGGAAAGAGGAAAAGAATTGGGAAAAATACCGGAGGGTTGAGAAATTGAGTAAAGAGGGAAATATCTGGAAAATAAAAAGGGAAAAGAATCAGCAGAAACTTGAAGGCTGGAAGATAGTCAAAAGAGAGAAGGGGTTAAAATTGAGTCAAATAATAAAAGGGGAAATGTTAGGGGATGGATGGCAGAAGAAACAGGATCTGGGAATAAAGGAATATGGGAAATTTGAAAAATGGGAGTAAACTTACACAGAGATAATGGTTGAATAACCTTGGGAGAGGGGGTTCTGCAAGGTGTAGGGGAACAATATAGATAAATTTTTAGTTGTGAAAAGGGGACATAGAAAATGGATAATAGAAGTGTTATTTTTTGGTAAAGTTCTCCTCCTTTATGTATAAGAAATAAATATAATGAACATATGGAACATGATTATTAGATATATTGAATCTTTCTTTTCTGGAGATTGGAATGCTGACTTTCTTTTTCATTTCTCTTGATTTAAGTATGAATGTTATAAATAATAAATGTAATAGTGTAGGAGGAGATTTGAAGGTGAAATTGGCATGAGGGTTGACTTATTGTTATTTCATTGATAATGCAATTTTATGCTCTTTATTAAATATAAAGATAATTGCAATAAATAATGAAATATGTTTATTGAACACATTGAAATATCTTAAATATCTTAAATATCTTAAAATAAATGAAATGATATAGGAGGTGAGATGAAATGGAGTTAACATCAGGGCCTATTAAATGAGCAGATTAACATGTTCTTTTTTTTCTGAAACTAGATAAACTTTATGAAATTAAGATTAGAAAGGGAAAACCATACAGAACCTGATTTATATGTGTTGTATAATCCTAAATGGGATTAGTAATTTTAATGTGCTAGGTAATAAAATGTTAATATTTAATGGAAGAATATGTAACTCAAAGGTGGTGCACTTAAATTATTTCAGGGGGGAAACCAATTTATAGAAGGAGTGTTATAAATTAGAATTTAAGAGGAATATATAAATGTGACAGCCAAAAGTATTAAAATATAATAATTATGAAGTTAATATATGAATTAAATAATGAGATAAACTTTTGAAACAATATGATAAAATAGAAAATATACAAAAACATTGTTAAGAAATTGAATATAAAAACTGAATGTGTAGTTATGGTCATATTTGTATGTATATGTCAAACCTGTAATCATGCTGTTTACTGAAAAGAGACGTTAAAATGTGGAAAATTGAATAAAACTTGTTTAAAAAAAAGAAGAAGAGATTGGACTGCCATTTGCCAGAAATGGTGTAGGATCTCCCACTTGGGTGGGGGGTTGGACTAGATTGTCTACAAGGTCCCTTCCAACTTTGATTATCTGTTATCTGTTATCTTAATTAAGAGTTTGTTAACAATTCATCTTCATTATCTTTCATTTTGTTCAAAGTGAATGGTTCAGCTTTCAGCCAAATTTTACACATCATCATCTTTTCCCCAATTTTTAATGTTGGTTTTCCCCATAAAGTCAATTTAGCGTGGGAAAAAAGATTGAATATTTTTATTAGATAATATATTTCATATGTTTCTAGCTAATTGATTCCAGATACTGTAGGATTTTAATTTACTTAGATCCTAATACTGTCCATCCAACCGTGTGTGTGTGTGTGTGTGTGTGTATTCCAAAGTTTCCTAAATCAGAAAATTAATACTAATTGTTGCCTTCCTATATTTATTAGTTGCCAATAGGTAAATTAAATGATATAACTCCAGATTTTGAAAATTAAATTATCCCTAATGAATTAGAAATCATTAATTAGTAACTATGTTTTCTTGATGATATTCTCAGAATCAGAGAACCCTCAAAATGTATAAAAGAGTTTATGTGAAAATATTTTTCAGATATATATAATTTGGAATTTCTCTCAAAATATACATTAATCTATAAGTAAAATTCATTTTAAGAACATTCACATTTCCCCAACATTGCAGCAACGCAATTTTAAAAATAAAAATGTATGCTCCATTTCACTGCAATGGATGGAGGATCTGATTACATTTGTCACCTATGAGCAGATTGCCTATAGACATAGATAATATTTGTATGGATAACTATAATGAAATACTGGACTCATTTACCCAAAATTCAGCAGATTTAAAAAAGTATAATAATGATAGTTATTAAATCTAAGATAAATATAGATGTACTTTAACAATTATTCTAGATAACCATACTTAGAATTGTAATTCTTTACTGCTAAAATGATGTTTCTTTTTTTCTTTTTTCTTCTGCTATTTTTCATTTTTAAAGCACTATGTATAGTTTTCTTTTCTTTGACAATGCATCTATTTTTATGTTTTGTTTTTATCTATTTTTGATCATTATTTTAAAAGCAACAAAAGAATGCATTAAAAATGTAATGTTTATAATAGTATAAATGTAGAATTATTTTCCCTGCACCTTGACACCTCTTAATGTAGTACTGACTAAGGAGAGGCAGTTAACAGGTAAGGATTTTGGCAAGAAGTATAACTGGAATTATAGTGTTTTAATAGATATATTAATAGATATCTTACTGGATATCTCATTAATTTTTCTATTCAAGCAGAATCACTCACAATCTTGGAAAGGCACAACAGTATCTTAATCCATTTTATTTCCCTGTTGTATACAGCTAATCCAGTTACTATTATTATGGTTCATTGCATAGTCAGGCAGATGTTCAGACTGGATTTGGCATAGTCTATCTATTGAGTCCTTTCCAAGGACCTAAGATAAGCAGATCTGGATGTTTGATGGTGTTAGAGATATTGTCACAGGATGGAAGCTGTTCTGAGTAAAATTTTTACCTTTTGCAATTGACTGATAGTGAATTTGTCAATGTTGATGATGATGATGATGATTAGTCCTTTTCTACATTCTGCATTCATGTCATTAAGAATTTGGTGACAGAAGCTACAAACATCTGTTTAGCATATAATTAGTGTGATAATTTTCTTCTTTTTTTTCCAAACTGCTTCAACAATGGATGCTTTTCACTATATATATCTTATGTTTAAAAAAGGACATTACTGGATATCTCTGCATATAAGGCTTCTGTCTCAGGTCCAGTATTGAACAGATGTTTTATACACAAACAGAAAGAAATATGTCTTACCTGTGGAATTTTGTAGACATCCAAGACAGTTGCTACATAAAGGGAGACATCTGGATCCAGTCCTCCAATGACAGCCATCAGATTATTCTGGGTGCTACATTTAAAATTGGGGACAAAGTTCTCCAATGAAGATAGGAGTTGTATCACAGCATGATAACTCCACTTTGCATTGAAATAACTGTCAAAGATGTGGAATCCCATAGTAAAATTGGATAAAATCTGATGGTTTTCATTAATTTCCTTTATTGCAAATGTCAAGGCCATAATATGCTGGTAATTCTTAGGCACCATACTATAAAGGAAGTTTTATTTTAGTGGAATATTTCTAAGAAAGAAGTGTACTTTTCTAGCCTAGTATATCAACAAAAATTATTGGGCAAATTACTAACTTCATCAAACTATTGAATTTTTACAAAAACTAAAGAAAGCATAATAAGAGAATCCTACAAATATGAATGTTGTAAATTGCTATAAAATATACCTACTATTTAAGAAAGAGGAAGGATTAGCCATTTCACACCCTAACTTTATGGGAAAAAGGAAAAACCTCAAAAGGTATCATATCATCTTCCAGATATAATATCCTTTGTCACACGTAAAACCCAAATGCTTCCACATTTTTTCTATCATTTTTCTAAATTCCATCCCATGTAAAGAAGTAAGAAACATAATTTTTCTTCCACCAGTCTATTTTTTAAAACTTTGATTAACTTTCTGCATTATCCAAGACATAAGTTAAAGTGTGTAGCTGCTCAAAAATGTCTTGGAATTTGAGAAAGGAAAGTAGAATGCCAATTTCATACATAATTTCATCCAACATCGTTAGAGGAGGCTCTATGTTAAAAGTTATTTTATCATCAATTATGTATGCCTGAGATGTAATGAAGCCAACAGTAATATCTCCCAATTGATGGTATACATGAAGTGGAGAATGTGGTTCTTTGTCTTTGCAGATTTTAGCATCAGTCATACTCAGTATTTGGGCAAGCAGTATTTGTAGCAGTGGAGCTAGCAACCCATACATATTAAAGAAAAGGATCATGTGTCCGTATTTCTTTGGAAATAATGTCTGTGATTATCATAGTTTGATTTCTCCCTTTTGTTCCAAGAATATCACCATGGTTTTTTTTTCTAAAATTGACATGGTCCCTAGACATCTGGAGAGATTTCAAGAAATATTGTCAACTAAGGCTGTAATTAAAGAGAAGTAGGCCATGTTGGGAATTCTCATTGAGGTGAAGTTGAAAACATGACTTGCTTTACAGGATCAACATGTTTTGTGGATCATAATGTTTTCACTACTTGTACAATAAGAAATACTTCAGACTGTAATTATTTCAAACATGAAGTAGCAACCAGCTATGTGAACTAAATCTAGTGTCAAGCCTGAAATTGATGTATGTGTAGCCATTTTAGTTAGGTTTTGTATACATATATAATTTTTACTTTCTCTGTGGCAGTCATGGGGGAAAGGTTTCGGGATTGCCACATTCCGAAGGGGGGAGGAGTGGAGATAAAGAGAGTGTTTTGGCTAGGTGATCTTTCTTCCCATGGGAAACAAACTGTCTGTGCTTGGGCCCCTTGAGGTGGAGATTTATGACATCAAGCATAATTACTTGAATTACTTCTGTATTACAGAATGTGACTTTTGGGGGTTGTTTCTAACTTCTGATATTGTGGGGTAATTCTGGGTTGTGTCAGATCTGGAATTACCATGGATTTTGCCATGGTAAATAAAAGAAATTATTTTGGAAGATGGACTTCGTTCTTTTCTCTTTAAATGGATTTCATCACTTGGAAACCTGACATTATTCTGGATCTCACACAACCTAGAATTACCCCAGTTAGCTTGTTTGCATGATCAAGGTCATAATCAGGAACTTTGCATGATCAAGATCATAATCAGAAGTGAAGTTTGGTATTTATGGACAGATTGTAGATTATGGTCTCAGGAAGATCAGTCTCCTGTGTAACTTGAATCTTTTTCAGATTTAGGGACTTTTTATAGAAAATGGCAACACCACCCCCTCTACGGTTTTCACAGTCAGATCAGAAAACATGATAGTCACGTACTGTGGTAATGGAGTTTGGAAAGGATACATTCAACCATATGTCGCAGACAAAGATTAGATAAAAATGGCAGCATTTAGTAGGAGAGGAATTCAGGCATTTTATTTGCAAGGCTTCTTGCATTCGGTAGCTTGCATTTAAGGTCTGTAGTGGTGGACCTGGAAGAAGTTGGGGGCATGCATGCCTAGTTTTGGTTGTTGGGGTGGTGGTTGTTGGGACTTGTGTTTGATACAGTCAGTGTGGTAGTCGATATATAGGTCTGTCTCATCTTGGTCCTGACGTCTTTTAAGCTTTGAGCAGAGTTTGTGAGCATGGGCATGTTGTAGTATTGACAGGTCAGGCCATGAGCAAAGTTTCTTATAGGTAGCATTGCTTTTTGCAAGTGAGTTTATTGTGTAGATGAATTGGCATTTGCTGGTTTCACTCTTGCAAATGATTCTGCAGAAGCATGGGCCACTGAGCCATTGCTTATTGCTAAATTGTATATATTTCTCATGAGACTGGAAACAGAATATGAACAAGTTAGACATTGCAGGGTAGTGGGCTAAAATTGTATATAATATATAAGTGCAACAATGGGGAAATATATGAAAAAAGAGGTTGAAATTTACAGTATGATATAATCTGAAAGAGATTATAAAGTGGTGTCTAAATGGTATTTATCATGAGATTGACAAAAAATATAATGGGATTTAATTATGCTTGAAATGTAAACATTGAAAGGGACTTTTTAACCACCTTTGGTGGACTTGTAAAACTGCTAAAAATTATTGAATTGAAATGCATATGTTAACTTTAAAAAATTGAATGTCAATATACTATTTAGACCAGATAACTTTTTGCTAGAGTTGATGGATAAAAATTTGCAAAACTTGCATGGTATTTTGTTCTTACATGTGACAATTGCTGCAAGATTTCTGAATGGAGCTAGCTGAGATGGCAAAACTGATTTCTCTGATTACAGAAAATATATTGGCCAAATTTAATACCAGTTAGAAGAGAAATTTTACAGGGAAAGAAAAAAAGAAAAAAGAAAGAAGGAAGGAAGGAAGGAAGGAAGGAAGGAAGGAAGGAAGGAAGGAAGGAAGGAAGGAAGGAAGGAAGGAAGGAAGGAAGGAAAAGAGAAATATGTTCTGAGGTTTAGTAACATTGATTTGTAATATAGTAGAATTTTGTATAATTTGTATAATTGTAAAATAGTAAAAATTGAGAATTAGTAATATAATAATATCAATGCTATAAGTCTATAATAAAGCCAGTTTGATTCACAACTTATGTTGAGGAAAAGGCTGATCTAGTGTGTCTCATTGAATCCTGGCTGGGACAAGAGGAAAGGATCCTGCTCTTTACTCGGGAGTTTGTCTGGCATACCAAACTCCCAAGTAGGGATATCAGCCAAACTCCCAAATAGGGATGTGGCGTACTGGTGATGGTCCAGAATACTTGCAAGGCATCAAGTGGCCTTGCTCCACAAATTGCCAGATGTGGGATGCCATGACTTAATTTGGGAACCAGGAGATGTCAGTTAGGACTGTTGCTATTAAACAAGCCTCCCTGCTACATAGCAACCTCATTGCCTGAATTCCTTGTTGCTGTGACTGGGCTGCCAGTGGAATTCCTTGGACTTATGGTACTAGGGGATTTCAACCTGTTCTCCCTAGCTGTGGAGTCAGAAGCAAGTCATCAGTTTATGGCCACTATGGCAGCCACGGACCTGACCCAAGTCATCCAGGGCCTAGCTTATACTGGTGGTAATATATCTGATCTGTTTTTTCTGTTGGAACAATGGCAGAGTGTACTGGATTTGGAGAAGATCTTGATTTCTGCCCTGCCATGCACAGATAATTCACTGGTGAGCCTTACATTCTTGGCTGCTACACCCCAATGCAAGTGACTAGGTCTATTGGATCTTTCACTTTTAACTTTGGTTTAGTAAATTTCTAGGTTTTTTAATATACAACTTTAAGTTTAAAAAAGCCATTTACATTCTGGTTATTATTTAATATATATTTTAATATAGCAACCAGGTTAGGTATTGAATGTATGACAGATCACAAGAGATTATAGAATCAGTATGTTGCCATGGGCCTATAGAGGCTGGCAAAGGTTCTTGGGGTTTCCAGTGTTGGAAAGCCTTATTGAGGCCACACTACTGATGTAATAGTCCTCCAGATAGCATAGAAATGGTAGTGGCTAGGTACTCATGTTTGGTGCTGTACTTTGTGTCAATCTCATAGGGGTGCTGGATGTAGTGTATGAGTAAATATTTAGCAGCTTCTTAGCACAGTACCTTTTTCAACATGGAAAATTTGTATAATAACTACAGAGGGCCCTGGCGGAAGTGGATTATCTAGATTTCATGTAATCAGATCAGAGGCCCAGATAAAGAAATTTTTGACTGCATTTGTGGATGAGCTTTGGTGAAGATGGGATGGGATTGGTACATCCATCCTAACTCTCATATCTATCCAATCTAGGTATACTTCACAGCATGTTGTTCTGTGTTTCTCCTCCTTTCATTGTGGTTTAGAGTATGACTTTATATATCAACAGTATATAATATTCAACTGTACTCAATCTATACTTAGGCAACCAAATAATGTTATTAATGTTCTTTTTTAGTACCCGGAGATCTAGTGGTTTAGAAGAATAAGAACAGTTTCAGTTGCAAGACCAAATGTCTTTAGATTTTATAGTCCATTAAATACAGAGGGAGGAGAGATAGATGGATGGATGGGGGAGGGAAGGAAGGAAAGAAGGGAGGGAGGGAGGAAGACATTAAGCACTGAAAACAAGAGAAAGAAAAGTATACAGATAAGTACACTGCAAAGGATAACTAAATACATATTTATATGGGTTTTTTTCATCTCATTTGGCATATCAGCTGTTTCTTATTGTTTAGTTCAGGCCTCCACAAAATAATGAAACACTTGGGGAGAAAAATGCATCCTAGCAATCCAGCACTGGAGGCTAAGATAGAAAAGATCTCCACAGCTACCATATATTTTCCCTTAGTGCTCAGGTAGGTTGGAATAAAGGATATCCCATAATAATAATATCCAAACACTGAAGAAAACCAACATAATGAATGTGATAAACTTGACCTCATTAAAAGTATCTGGTAACTTCCTGGCAAAAAAGGCCACCATGAAACTCACCATAGCCAGAAAGCCCAGATAGCTCAGCACAGAATAAAACATTGTCACAGAACCTTGATTACATTCCAGAACAATTTGATCCTCCATTGAATGTGCATCAATATTTGGGAAGGGAGGAGAAATTGACAGCTATATAATATATATAACTAATTGAATAAGAGAACAGGAAAAAACAATGGAATTGGCAAGTTTTTTCCCTACCCATTTTCTCAGTATGGATCATGGCTTGGTGGCCCAGAAAGCCAGAACAACTATGCTGGTGTTTGCCAGAATACAAGAAACAGCCACTGAGATTATACTAACAGTGGTTTGGCAGAGGAGACACAAGACTTTCCCAGTTGGTAGATAAAAAATAGAAAACAGAGCAGGAAGGAGATTAGGAGAACATAGGTGAGGTCCAGATTATTAGCTATGACAATGGGAGTGTTGTGGTGCTTCAGAAATATTCCAAACACAGAGACTGTAATCAGAGCAAAGGAAACAGCAAAGAACTCTAAACAAAGCCCCAAAGGTTCTTTATAAAAAAGGAAGGTTACAGCTTTGGGAATGCAGAAATCCTGGGTGTTGCTTGGATAGTTTTCATTTGCACATTTATAGCAATCATTCATATCTGGGGGGAAATAAAGCATACTTTCTTATTTAAAGCTTGGCCAACATTCTACAATACTATAATTCTAACATGTTTATTCTTTTTTTATGTCAGCTATCTCCATTATAAAGTAATTCTAAGCAGCTTATAAAGCAATTCTAGGCAGAAAAATAATTTAAAAATCCAGGACTAAGAGACAGATGGCATAGGGACAAAGTCTTGCTTAAACTTTCACATCAGGATATGGTTAGCTGGCCATGAAAGGAAATCAGTATTTTTACAAGGGCCACTTGAAAACTGAACAAAGAACATCTCAATGAATTGAAGCAATCTAAATGTTATTCAAAATAGCCTACCAAACCAGAAAACAACATCTCATCCTACACTGTATCATACAGGACTGATTAGAAGAATGTTTTAAGACACATATCCATCTTGTCTGAAATCTTCCCTGGAGGACATGGAACACAATCATTGCAACAAAATTGCTGCCCCTTCTTCATTTTCTTTTTTTTTAATTTATTTTATTTTAATTTATTTGATTTGTCAATCACTTACAAGATAATAGGTATAGCATAGTTATGAATACATGAAATGGATACATATAAGAAAAATAAAGAAACAATAAAACAGGGATGGTAGGCACATTGGTGCACTTATGCACATCCCCTACAGACCTCTTAGGAAAGGGGTGAGGTCAATAGTAGACAGTCTAAGGTTAAAGTTTTTGGGGTTTGGGGAAGAAATCACAGAATCAGGTAGAGTATTCCACACATTGACCACTCTGTTGCTGAAGTTGTATTTTCTGCAATCAAGTTTGGTGCAGTTAACCTTGAGTTTGTATCTATTGTGTGCTCTTGTATTGTTATGGTTGAAGCTGAAGTATTCATTGACAGGTAGGACATTGCAATGTATGATTTTATATACTACACTTAGGTTGGACCAAAGGCAGAGTAGTTCTAGGTTTTCTAGGACTAGAATTTCAAGTCTGGTGGTATAAGGTATTCTGCGACAAGTAGAGGAGTGGAGAACTCTTCTTGTGAAATATTTCTGGACTTTCTCAACTGTGTTAATATCAGATACGTCATGTGGGTTCCAGACTGATGAGCTGTATTCGAGTATTGGTCTAGCAAATGTTTTATATGCTCTAGTTAGTAGTGTAATATTACCAGAGAAAAAGCTACGTAAGATTAGGTTAACAACTCTTAATGCCTTTTTGGCTATGTAATTACAGCGGGCTCTAGCACTTAGATCATCAGAGATGAGTACTCCAAGATCCTTGACAGAGTTTGGATCATCAACAAGGTCTTGACTATTCAGCTTGTATTATATTTTCTGATATATTTTTTTGCCAATATGTAAGACAGAGCATTTATTTGTTGAGATTTGAAGTTGCCATTTGTTTGACCATTCTGATACATAGTCGAGGTCTTTTTGAAAGGTAGCAGTATTGTCTGTCATGTTGAATAGCTTTACATTATCAGCAAAGAGAACGCAGTTGATCTTAATATGATCACAGAGGTCATTTATGTAGAGTATGAAGAGGGTTGGTCCTAGAACACTGCCTTGGGGGACACCACTGTTGACAGGTACAGGATTTGATAGGATGCTCCCAATTTTGACCATTTGTTGTCTGTTTGACAGGAATGCTTCTATCCAGTTATGCAGTTGTCCAGAGATACCATAAGATTTTAGTTTTAGGAGTAGTTTGTCGTGTACCACTGAGGCTTTACAGAAGTCTGTGTAGATTGCATCTGTTGCTTTGCCCTGATCAAGTTATGTAATCCATATGTTTTTGCAGTGTAAGAGTTGCAGATTACAGGATAGTTTTTTTTCTGAAACCAAATTGTTTATTAGAAAGTAGGTTGTTTGTCTCTAAGTGGAGGATAATGGAACCTGGAACCTGGAATGCAACTCTGACTGCACAGGGAGATAGGTTGTGCCCAATCCAGCTACAAAAATCAAGAATATTCATCAGAATAATTAACCTTAAAATGAAATTCAGCCTTTTGGAAATTCCTCATGAGTAAATATTTCCAAAGTTGCAAAAAGAAATGGATGGAAAATCCTGTGTATAAAGTGCTGAGTTTGAACTCAATTTTTGGACTACAAATTAAAGAACCCTTTTCCAACAGTCACCATAATATGATTGACTTTTGTCTCAACATACATCCTCACAAAAATCATCATAATGATGGGATCCCAAATTATAACTTTAAAAAAGCCAACTATGATCAGACACTGACCTCTCATCTCTTGATTGGCAAACTCTATTCACTGGCTGCAATACTGCCAAGGCCATAACAACATTTTTTATTCGAGTCAAAAGAGTTATCCAACTATACATACCACTAATAACCCCCAAAACCAGAAAAAAAAAACAAATTACCATAACAATAAGGAAGTTCCAATCCAAAAAAAAAATCCCTTTGGTGAAAACACAAATCTGGCTACATTGCCAACTTTAAAAGCCGCTACAAAAACTTATGCCACTAGATAAAGACTGAATACATCAATTATCACATTAAACAAGAGGAAAACCTTCTGTGCATGAAATCCACCCATGCCTTCTACAATTTTGTAAACAACAAACTTAAAGACTCACGATCCATCCCACCCCTAATGGTAAAGACTGTAATGATGAAACCATTAAAGCCAACCTCTTTAACACATTCTTCGGCTCAGTCTTTGTAAACAATGGCAATGGCTCATGCCCAATATTTCATAATCGAACCACAGACAATTACAATGATCTACATATAGATTTTACAGAAGATAACATCAAAAAAGTACTATGCAATCTAAAACCATCTCTATCTATTGGACCTGACAAATTCTGTGCCTACTTCTTAAAAAAGCTTTCCACTGCCACAGCAGAACCTCTAAGCATAATCTTTGAAAAATCTTTCAGGACCAGCTCCTTGCCCAACCTATGGTCATTAGTCACAGTCATCCCTATCTTCAAAAAAGGAGACCCCAGTCTAGTTGAAAATTGCAGACCAATCTCTTTATGTTGTGTCACCTGCAAAGTCATGGAATCAATTATTAACCAATCCATTGCCTTCCACTTAGAGACAAACAACCTACTCACTAACAAACAATTTGGCTTCAGAAAAAAATTATCCTGTAATCTGCAACTCTTACATTGCAAAAACATATGGACAACTAGATCAGGGCAAAGACTTCTGTAAAGCCTGATTCAATGGTACAAACTACTTTTAAAACTAAAACTAAATTATGGCATCTCTGGACACCTGCATAATTGGATAGCTGCATTTATGTCAAGCAGGCAACAAATGGTCACAATGCCCTATTAAATCCCATATCTGTCAACAGGGGTGTCCCCCAAGGCAGAGTTCTAGGATGAACTCTCTTTACACTTTACATAAATAACTTTGTGATCATATTAAAACAACAACAAGTCATCCTTTTTGCTGATGAAACTATTCAACACCACTGACAATGCTGCTACCCTTCAAAAAGACCTTGACTATGTGTCAGAATGATCAAATAAGTGGTAACTTCAAATCTCAACAAACAAATGCTCTATCTTACATATTGGCAAAAAAATCAGAAAATATAATACAAGCTGAATGGACATGACCATGTAGATAATCCCCATTCTGTTAAGTATTCTGTTGGAGTACTAATCTCTAATGATCTAAGTGCTATAGCCCACTGTACCAACATAACCAAAAAGGCATTAAGAGTTGTTAACCTAATTCTGCATACCTTTTTCTCTGGTAATATTGTACTACTAATTAGTGCATGCAAAACATTTGCTAGACCAATTCTCAAATACAGCTCATCTGTCTGGAACTCAGACAGATATGCATTGCATATCTGACATCAATACAATCACATTTACCTACACATTGGTAAAAAAAATCTATATACCAAATACAAGCTAGGCGGACCTTGTTGATGACCCTCATTTTGTCATGGACCTTGGAGTTCTCGTATCGAATTACCTAAGCGCCAAAGCTCACTGGAACAGTATTGCTAAAAAGGCTTTAAGAGTTGTACATTTAATTTTACAAAGCTTCTCCTCTGGTAATACTGATTTGCAAACTAGGGCATTCAAAACCTTTGCTAGAACAATACTTGAATTCAGCTCTGCTGTCTGTAATCTGCACTGTATATCAGACATAAATATAATTGAGTGAGTCCAGAAGTATTTTAGCAGAAGAGTACTACATTCCTCTATTCACAACAGAATACCCTACAGCACCAGACTGGAGATTCTAGGCTTAGACAACCTCGAACTATGCCGACTAAGATTGGACTTAAGCATAGTATATAAAATCATATGTTACAACATCTTACCAGTTAATGAATATTTCAGCTTTAACAACAACAACACAAGAGCCACAACAGATATAAACTAAATGTAAACCGCTCCAAACTCGATTGCAGGAAGTATGTTTTCAGCACAGAGTGGTCAATGTCTGGAACTCACTACCTGATTCTGTTGTCACCTGCTCAAACTCCCACTCCTTTATCCTCAAGCTAACCTCTATTGACCTCACCGTATTCCTAAGAGGTCTGTAAGGGGCGTGCATAAGCGGACAATCAAGCTTACCGTGCCTGTCCTAATATCCCAATTATTAGTTCCTATTTCTTGTATTTAAACTTATGTTTATTCTTGTTTCTGTTGTATTGTAATCTTTTGACAAAATAAATAAATAAATGAAATAAATAATAAATAAATAAACAATTGAGAGAGTCCAGAAATATTTCACAAGAAGAGTCCTCCAATCCTCTACTCACAACATTATACCTTATGCCACCAGACTTGAAATTTTAGGCTTAGACAACTTAGAACTACGCCGCCTTCAGTTTGACCTAATCATAGTGTATAAAATTATCCACTGCAATGTCCTACCCATCAATGACTACTTCAGCTTCAACCACAAAATACATGAACACACAATAGATACAAATTCAAGGTAAACCTGATTGCAGGAAATAGAGTGGTCAATGCCTGGAATACACTATCTGACTCTGTGGTTTCTTCTCCAAACTTCAAAATCTTTAACCTTAGACTGTCTACTGTTGACCTCACCCCATTCCTAAAAGGTCTGTAAGGGGCATGCATAAGTGCACCAATGTGCCTACCGTCCCTGTCCTAATGTTCCCTTTTTATTCACATCCATTTCATGTATTAATAATTATGTTTATACTTATATCTGTTATCTAATACATGCTTGACAAAAAATAAATCAATAATACATAATCTACATTGAATCATGTTTAATACACACACACACATCATATTGTTGAGATTTAAGGCGCAATAATTGTAAGAAGAGTTGTAGAAGAAAATGCATGATATAAATAAAACCAAAACTTATGTACATGTTAAAGAAGCATATTAAAGTACTAAACTTCTTATTGCAAGAAGACAATTCTGAAATTTTAATAAAATTGAAATTGAAAGGAATCTTATAAAATGCAAGTTAATTTTGTTGTGGTCTCCTACAACAAAATTAATTCAATTAAGTCAGCAGCAGAATTAATTCAAGTAATTCAGCAGCAGAGAAAAAAGTAAAGAAGTGTGTATAGCTTCATTTCTTCAGCAACATGCAGATCTACTTTATAATCTATGGAAGTATCTGACATCAAAACATCATTGTTTAATGAGCTTCACTTGGAAAGGTACTAGTGAAATATGACTATTCTGAGAGTTGTGCCTTTCCAAACTAGAAGAAATTGTGCCTGGTTAAACCAATTATGCCATGTGATAGCATCCTCATTGATGGTGAACGCTTTGTATGGAGGGGCCTGGGGATTCACCCTTCCAACTTTTACATGCTGAAAGGACTGGTTGGAGGAAACAATTCAGTTTATAACATCAAACCCAGATACCAACTCTCCATCCTCATTAAAAGTGATGGTTTCCCCTGCACTATTGTTGAAGAAAATAGTCCTTAGAAACTGGTGGAGCTGTATTGAAAATGAAAGCACAAAAATAAAGGAAAATGAGAAGGTCAACAAGAGTGGATTGATACAATCATGCATAACAATTTGCAAAAATGTAATTTGACACCCCCAAATTACAGTTATACTGGAACAATCACACTAAAGGCCAAAATCAGTCCAAACTTCAATGTACTTTTTAAAATTCAAGTGGAGATGCATAGGCCATGTTAAATCGTATTTGTTTTGTATTTTTAAAATAAACATTTCCAACAGCAATCCAGAAGGAGCTGAGCTTCTATGGCTTCTCCAGTGATGCCATCTTAACCTTAGAGTTATATCAAGTCAGATCAATGGTAAGACAAAAGTTCTCAGATTTAGAAAGTTACACAGAAATTGCTGTATTTCTCAATATAATTGTATATAACTAAATATTAGTGTTTATTAAATATTAGCTTCATATTTACTGTATTTTATATCATAGTCTTCTAATTTAGGAGAGTTTTATCCTCTGTCTTCAATGTGAAAGCCCAAAGTGAAATTGGATAATATCTTATGATTTTCATTAATTTCCTTTGCTGCAAATGTCAAAGCTGTAATATGCTGATAATTCTTAGGCACCATACTATAAATAAAGTTATATTTTAGTACAGTATTTCAAAGAACGGAGAAAATCTACTGTGAAAACAAAAATTATTGGCCAAACGGCAAGTTTATTAAACTCTTGAGTATTTATTAAAAGTAAAGAAAGTATACTAAGAGAACTCGTAATAATATGAATGCTATAAATTGCTTTAAAAAATATCCACGAGCAAATTTGTAGTCTAATTTCATGGAAAAAATATTTGTCATATACAAAACCCAAGGACTACAATGTTTTTTCCCATGCAATTTTTTTACCCCATGTGAAGAAATAAGAGATTCAATTTCTCTTTCACCAATCTATTTCTTTTTATTGACATTTTGCATTACTCAAAACATAGGTTAAATTAAATTGATCAAAAGTATCTTGGAACTTAGGAAACAAAAGTAGAATGCCAGTTTCATATGCAATTTCATCCAACATTGTTAGTGAAGGTTCTATATTAAAGCCTTCTTTATCATCAAGTATGAATGCCTGAGTTGTAATGAAACTAACAATGATATCTCCCAGTTGATACTACACATGAAGTAGAGAATGTGGCTCCTTGTCCTTGTAGATCTTAGTGTCAGTCACACTCAATATTTGGAAAAGCAGTATTTGCAGCAGTGCAGGTAGCAATCCATTATTAAAGTAAAGGACCAAGTGTCTTTATTTCTCTGGAAACAATGTCTCTGATTACCATACTTTGACTTCTCTCTTTTGTTTCAAAAATAAATATCGTGATGGATTTTCTAAAGCTGACATGGTTCCTAGAATCTGTAGGGATTTCAAGAAAAAACATTGTCAACCAAGGCTGTTATTAAAGGAGAAGGAAGTCATGTTGGGAATCCCCACTAAGATAAAGTTAAAAATCTGCCTTGCTTTATAGAATCAACATGTTTAGTGGACTTTAATGCTTTCACTATTTGTATGATAAGAAACAATCCAGACTAATTCTTTCAAACCTGAGCTATATCTAGAGTGAAATTGACTTTCTAGAGGGAACTGATAAGAATACTTTCACATAAATTTGATATAGTTGTGGCTTTAATCACATTTCTACCATATTATTAAATAAATCAGGGAGCAGAAGGCAGAGACGTAGGCAGAATGAGATTGACCTATAGTCAAGTTTGGCACCCACCTTCTGGAAAATTGTGCCCCTCAAGATCTACACCCACTCTCTTGGCCTTCCAGAAGGGCCTTAAAACCCTTTTTTGTTAATTGCCCTGAGGTACCTATGGAGGTTTTCATACTAGAAGTGTGGAGTAAAAGACAATTCAACCTTCAATCTGTTGTATATTGTTTCCTTCCTTCCTTATATGGTTACATCTTTGCTAATTTTAACGTTAGCATTTGTTGTTTTAATGTTTTGTATTGTTATATTTATCGTGTTGTAATTTGCCTATAGTTGCTTGGGTGAGATGGAGGACATAAATTTAATAACAAATAAAAGTAAAATAACATACTTAAGAAGTTGGATTATTTTCTCCAGATCCATGTTTTTGAAGCTACATTTATTTCCTTTACTTTGGAGTCTCACCATTATTTAAGGCTGGTAGTCTCACATTTCTATTTTTCTAAATCTGTTTATTCCTTTCACATTGTTTTAGGTTGGTAGGAATACATAAAATGCTGAGAGTTTGCTACAGGCACAAAATTATTGCTATTGTGTATTGCTATTCTTCTAGCATACATAGCTTCTTTAAGATTAAAAGTTGAAGAGGAAGAATGAGTGAGAGATCAAAATCCAGGACCAGGAAGTCTTCAATTTACTTCTCTAATTCCAGAAAAAGAATCCCCAGAAGAATGGAATCCCATAAGCTTTATGTTCCCAGTGATGGTTTGAGGACCACATTAAAAATAAAACAGCCATCATACAAATGCATCACTCTTACCCAAATATGATCCACTGATACAACAAACACTTGATACATATTGTCACATCAACATCCCATAACATATGCTATGTATTAAATACAAATTATAGTAAATTACTCATAAGCTTTATTCAATGCCATCTTCTTCTTAGGTATTCTCTATTGTTCAGCTCAGGCCTCATTATAATTATGTAACATTTGGGGGAAAAGATGCAAACTAGAAGCCCAGTACCAGACGTTAAGATAGAAAAGATCTCCACAGCAGACATGTATTTTCCTTTGGTGCTTAGATAGGTTGGAACAAAAGCTACCCAAACACTGCAGAAGACCAACATGCTGAAACTGATGAATTTGGCTTCATTGAAACTGTCAGGTAATTTCCTGGCCAAAAATGCCATAATGAAACTCACAATGGATAGAAAGCCCATATAACTCAGAACACAATAAAACATAATCACTGACCCTTCATTGTCTTTTCCCTAACCATTCATTCATTCTGGATCCTGGCTTGATGACCTTGAAAGCTAGAACAACTGTGATGGTTTTTGCAAGGACACAACAGATAGCTGCTGAAAACACAACACTAAACACAGTTTGTCGGAGAAGACAAGTCACCTTATTAGGCTGACCAATAAAGAGCAATGCAGAAAGGAAACAGAGCAGAAGGGAGATGAGAAGGCTGTAGGTCAAGTCCCGGTTGTTGGCTTTAACAATGGGAGTGACGTGGTGCTTTATAAATGTTCCCAGCACCAAAATTGTGATTAATGAACAGAAAAGTGCTGCAATGCATAAGCAGATACCCAGTGGTTCTTTATAAGACAAAAAAAGTTACAGTTTTTGGAATACAAAGATCATGTTTTTTGTTCGGATATGTTTTGTCTGTGCATTTATAACAGTCATTCATATCTGAAAAAATGGAAAAGAAATAACATAATTTAAATCTCATAGTCTGTTTAAAAATCAGCATTTATTTATTTATTTATTTATTTATTTATTTATTTATGTAGTTAATTAGTTGTTATATCTGCACTTCTCACACACTCACCAGTTCAAAACAAAGATCTGTTATCTGTTATCTGTTTATCTGTTAGCTTTGCAGATTTCCTATCCACCCCACAATTTTGTCCAAAATCTTTCTTTGATAGAAGTATTTTTTTAACTATCATTGAACAGTTAGGCAATTACATACTGGATAGAATAAAAACAATACAGGAAATTTAAAATAATTGGGAAATCAAAAATAACACAGCAAATTAAAAAAGAAAAAGAAAGTTATATTAACCTGTTAAATAGCATGAAAAAAGAGAGAGAATAATTTGGGTGTATAAGTTTTCACCTGGTTCATTGACAATCAGAACATCTTTAATTGTTTGACAGATATTTTGCTGTCCCTGATATAATCTAACCATGTAGTCTTCATAAGTACAAAATTTGGTCTGGAAGTTTTAGATAGTGGGATGCACACATCAAATTTTCTGCTTGGTAAATCTTTCAAAAGAAATGAAATAAAAATGTGTTGAAATATGTATAGAAATTACAATGAAATAAACATGGTCTACACCCTCTTTTGCATGAGATCCATAAAAAATATTCAGAATAGACTGATTGATTCATTCATTCATTCACTGATTTATTCTTTCATTCATTGAAACAATGGATGGAAACTAATCAAGGAGAGAAGCAACCTAGAACCAAGGAGAAATTTCCTAACAGTAAAAACAATTAACCAATTGAATGGCTTGCCTTCAGAAGTTGTGAGTGCTTCATCACTGGAGGCTTTAGAGACTGGACAGCCACTTGTTAGAAATGGTATAGAGCAGGGATGTCAAACTCAAGGCCCACAGGCCAGATCCAGCCCATGGAGTGCTTATATCTGGGCTGCAGGGCTGCCCTGGAAACAACAAAGGACCATCCTGTGGTGTCTGCCAGCGAAAACAGAGTTCCCTTTTTCTTGGCAAAGGGTTGAAGGAGGCCGTCACAGCTGGAAACAGAGCTTGGGAGCCTATTTTTTCTGGCAGAGTGCTTGGGCTGCCTATGGCGCCCTGACACAAGTGATGTTGAACTGGCCATACCCACTCTGATCCAAATGCTTAAATTACATCAAAATAAATTGCATTGCTTCTTTGCTTTCATGAAGAAAATTGCATTGCCTCTGTAGTGCAATCCTATTTCTCCAGGCAAATATAAATAATTCTGCACAGAATTAATTAATACATCTGCAGAAAATATGCCTTACCCTTCTCATCAGCTATCTTCCCTTCTGGACATAGGACAGCAAAATGGTTCTCCTTCCTTTACTTTCTTGCTGGACCCTGGACAACAGCTTTCACTGCATACAGAAAGAGGTTGTGTCTAATTTAAAAACACAATAAAAATATAGTATTAGCATATTTCAAATTGTAGAGATTCTACCATAAATCCGAGATACTAGGAGCTCATTGTTTTGTCACTTTATGCTGCCTTTTATGTATATACAGTATGAGCATAGCTGTCTACCTGCAAGTGTTTCATTACCTAACCAGATAACATCTTCAATGTGAGGATGCAGGCAACTAAACTCAAAGAGTATCAAGAACTCTGCAGTTCAACTCAGAGTTACAGATATTATTTTCCATTGGAAACCTTTTTATACTAGAGGAATTAGTACACTTGTATTTATACAGGATTATTAGCTTTATAATTATTTCTCAAATTATTAGCTTTATAATTATCTGCAAAGAATTCACAATAATACATATGATATTCTTTCTTCCAATTTTTCCCAACCTAAACCTGTGAGATAGTTGGTCTAAAAATGATTGACTAAAGTAATGTAGTACGCTTCTGTGACTGAGACCATACTTGAATTAAATGACCCTAGTTCTTTTCTGACACTATAACTTTAATTACACATTGACTGTCTGTATATAATAATGTAGGATCATTTGTGAGGAAACTGTAGGAAGAATCAATAGTTAATGATGAAATGCTATTAATAATTACATTAGTCCCAAATATTATTATTATATTTATAACCCATAATTATTCTATACAACTCAAGATTATACACATAATGTTTCTGTTTCCTATTTTTTTCCTCAACAACTTTATGAAGTTGATTGACTGTTTCAAAGTCATCAAGAAAACTTTCACCCCTAAAGGAGGACCAGTAATCATGATATCCTGGTTTATGGTTCAACACTAAAATCACTACAAATCTTTTAAAATAAATACCTATATAGCAAACATAATGACATAAAACAATATGAACTTTGAAATACTCTAGAAGATATTTGAAGAACAAGGACAGAAACTAGCAGCTACAATACCAGCAATCTAGGGGTAGATTATTTTCAAAAGAAGAAATAGAAGATGTTAAACAGAAAGTTAGAAAGTTTACAGGATAAAGAAACAAATCACATTTGATACAGAAATAATATAAATACATTTTTAAAATACTGAATAAAATAAATACTAAAATTTAAGATACTAAAGTTTACAAAAGAGGTTTGCTAAAGCCTTGAAGAATCCTTTGAGATATAAAATATAAAAGCTGAAGAGATATCAAATCCTACAACCAAATCTGAATAAATCAATGATCAAGATTGTTATAAATAAAAGGAAGGGATGCATAGTTAGTTTGTTTGATCAAGGTTGTTGAAATATTGTTTGAACTTGATTAATCAGTCCTATGACTGATTAACAGTTCTGGATCGTAAAACCTCGTCTATGCCTAAAGTTATCCAAATGAATAATGAGCCCAAGTTGTTTCAAAACAAATGTATTCATTTGTAACAAGCAGAACAGTCAATAAATATTTATAAAGAATATTTACAGAGTCTTCTTCTTATTTCAGGTTATTCTTCTTGTTCCTTTCAGCTTTAGTTATAGAGTCTATAGTCTTTAGCCTAGGAACACTTTATCTTCCTTCCAGCTTTCTTCCAGAAACTGAGGTAGATGTTTGAGAGAAATGTTAGCCTATGCTGAACATTCTCTTTTGATCAATACTTCAGAATAACTCTTTAAGAAACCTTTAAATCTTTGGGAGAGATGTAAATCTCTTTCTCTCCTTTCCCTCTCTTTTAGAATTACAAACCTTATGTAGAAACACTCTGCTGTGGGTTGTAGACCTCCTTTTAGACCTTGTGAATAGACCTCGTGAGGTGACCTCGTGAGGGAAAATGACAGTTGACAGCCCCTTATATACTGCAGGGGCATGTCTTGCAATGCCAGGGCAGGGTACTTAGTGTCACCCTGTCATTGGTGGATTCGATCTCCCTATCAAATCCCTACAAGTTGTAAACTGCATAGCAACACCAGAAAGTTCCACTTTCTGACAAAGGTTAAAATAGGGGATATTTCTATATAACTCTGATAACCTTTTATGTACTTTTTGCTGATACCAGGACTGAAATATTAGTGATTTAGTATGTGTATTTGAATAAAAGACTGGCTACGAGAAGAAACGATATTTGTATTTAAATGTTTAGGGAGCAAAGTATCACTATGTTTGTTTGTACTTGTAGTGAAGATCTGTATTTCTTTTTTCATTATTATTTTGCCTTTTTTCTTTTGTTGTATTTTCTATTCTTCACTTTTATTTTTTCTGACTTTAGTTTGTACTGTATTTGTATTATTTATAAAAAACAATAAAATTATGTAAAAAAACATTAGCCAGAATATTTCTGGGGAAAACATCCAACTAAGTTTTATTTCAGGGATAAAAGTATAAAAAAATAAACTGTGGAGAGGGAATAGATATAAAAGTCAAGCCACTAAGAAAGCTCATTACATATAAATCCTTCACATACGGAATAACACTATATGCAGAATAACACTATAACCAATATGTGTTCTTTCTCTCTCTCTCCCTCTCCCTCCCTCCCTCTCTTTCATTTTCATTGATAAAATATAGTAAAATAGGAGATTAACTATTTTCATTTCACTGACTTCCTCAAAGACATCTCAAATGTTTAGTAGCTGGATCTTCTCACCCGATTGAACCAACTATGCCATGTGATGGCATCCTTCCTGATGATCAGTTTTTGATCTGCTGGAGTCTGAGGATCTACCCTGCCAACCTTCATTCTTGATTTGTTTGAGGAAGTAATCCAGTTGATCACATCAAATCCAGCAACTATTTCTCCTTTCTGATTGAAGGCAATTTTATCCCCAGCACTGTTGTTAAACGAGATGCTTTTCAGAAAGGAATGGAGCTGGATTGAAGGAGGAAAAGTAAATTCAGAAGTGGCTGTAAAAAGTGTTTAATGGCATAAATAGAAAGAAAGTGTGGCTGCTTTGGTGATGCAGGAAACTTAGTGGCAGAGACACTCAAAAAGTAGGAGGTGTGGCTTGGGGGGAAGCCGGCTGCCAGAGCGTGCTGCAGCAGCTCCTCTTGGTTTTATTTTATTTTATCAATTTTTAGTACTCCCACTGGATCCTTTTTATTTAAATAATATTTTCTGGAGAAGATAGCAGTATAGACCACAACACAGACAAAAGTTTTTGTTTTGCTGAGGACTAACAAGGCATGGGAAAAAGAAACAAGTGCCATGGCACTAGACCAGGATCACTCCCACCAGTGAAGATACCCAAAAAGTAAATTAGATAAATTAGATGATCCTCACTGAATCCTATGGATTTAAGAGAAATTTGATGTTTATATTTTTCTAGACAGTTACCAAGTCCTAATTACTAAAACTGTACATAGGTTAGAACATATTTGAATATGTTTCAATCTGTTGTTTATGTTGCTGATGCTGTTATCATGATTGCTATATTTACTATGATTGATATAGTTATGATTCATTGCACAATCAGCCAAATGTTCCAACTGCGTTTGGCATTTTTATTGAGTTCTTTCCAAGGATCTGGCTTAGGCAGAGTGTTGATGGTATTAGAAGTATCATTGCAGGATATAAACTGTTCCGAGCAAAGCTGCCTTTTTTGATTGACTGATGGTGACTATGTCAATTCCAATGGTGTTCATGCTCCAATTGTTTTGGGATTGCACCCAAGGTGCCTAGTACTATTGGTACTACATTTGCTTTTTTTGCCACAGTCATTTATTTCTATTTGCAGGTCTTAGGTTTCGTTATCTTCTCCAGTTTTTTTCCTTCTATTTTGCTGTATCCAGGTCCTGCCATGTCCTTGTTGCTGTTATTATTATGGCCAAATTAATTTTCATAGTATAATTGACTGAATATTGACTCCTATGATTCAGATCCAGACAAAGAGTCACAAATGTATTTCTATAAAACATATGTTGTATTTGTAAAGCATTTGTAAAATTTCCTGCTCTGATTTCAGGAATGCAACTGACCACTGGAATACTTTTCATTGTTGTATGGTGTGGTAAGTTCAACTTCATATGGGGCTTTCTGAGTAGCTAGGGTCAACCACACATTTGGGCTGGGCTTGAGTTAGATGTGGGCATCAGGAATATGAAGAATGAGACATGAGGAAAGTATGAAAAGCATGAGGAAATGAAACAAATATGTTAAGTAAAACTAATACTGGGAAGGAAAGCATGTGTATTCATGCATACACAAAGCTTTCTAAGACCCAAGTAGAAGATGTGAAAGAAAATTGAGCAACCCAAGGTCAGAGAAAGTAGTAAAGTCTTTGATCTGCTGATGAGTGAGCCTGATTCAAGATTAAGAACAAGTCACAGTGGACTGATACAGTGCTTGACAAAGTTGCTTTCAACATTTTAAACAAGAATGCTGGATTTTAAATTTCCTCCCAGCTGGGTGGGTGTACATAGAATCAGGTCTTTTTAGTAAGCTGGCACCAGTAATAAAATAGAAAAGCTGCCATTTGTTCATAAAACATTCATTTTTGTGAAATACTAAAAGCTGTGTCACAAGCAGGGTAGTTATATGCTACCTGCCATATGTGCTAGTTAGAGAGCCCTCTATGGTGGTAGAGCATTCTTGGTAATATCAATGGAAAATGGAGAACTTGCCAGAATCTCCAGTCAGGTTTTTAGGCCATTGTGATGTTAGTTTAGTACATTAAAAATGTATTTGATGAATCCCTTTAGTATCACACAAAGATAATCAGTATGGTAATAAGTTTTTCCTCCATATTCTTTCAGTCAATTTTTAAATCATGATATTTTGTTCTTTTTTTACCAGTTTTCATCAAACTGTAATTAAACTGTCTCTAGAAATGGCCCAATCAATGCCAATATCTTTTTAAGCCTCTACCCACTGGAATGTTGAAATCCTACTAATTTCTTCATTTTGCAAAAATATTGTTGTTTTGAATTTTGCACTGTAGTTCAAAGAAAGACTTACAAAAATAATATAAAAGAAAACAACATATCTTAGGAAAAACATTTTGTTTAACAACAGTGCTGCACAATGTTCTTAAAATCAGCACACAGATCTAATACCTTATTGGAATTTGCTTACAAATACATTTATATATTAGAACATCCCAATTTAAAATACATATATTGAGGAAAAATGATGTTTTCCTTTCCTTCATTATCTCACAGCCCTATCAAAATACAGAATAAAACATAAACCATTTAACCATAAAACCATATGTACTGTAACAGTGGAATGTAAGAAACAGGTTAAATGAAAATTCAATTAGAAATACAATATCGTATATCTAAGTGGCCACTATAACTTAGGAAAATGGTCATTAAAAAGGTAAATGCATTTCATGCTGCTTGTTTTAAAATATTCATAATATGAATGTCAATAAGACAAAATGAATTCATTATAGGAAAAACTGAGAAAGAAAAAATGAATATATTTTTGAATCCCTACATATGTAACTTTCTATTTGATGTTTTAATTTAACTATTTTTGGGGGGAAATATATTATTGGCAGAGGAAAAAAAAGAGTCAAAAACATTGGCTCAACAATTATGTTGAGATTAAGTGTTATTTATACAACAAAAATATATCAGTTGCAGTTACCTGCCAAAATTGTCTATGCTGTCCTTTCCTGTCTCTTTTGACCACTGTTGTTTTGTCTTTGAATCTGAATAATGACATGTCTTGCAGAGCATGAGCTACTGCCTAGATGGTATTGTAGATGCTATAGCTATGGCCAGTCATGCTCATTTCAAACAATGAATCAGGAAGGCTCTCCAGCTTCTCCTTCCCTGAACAAATATTCTTCATATTATTGCCTCCATCTGCATGTGGGAGCCTACAATTGAAGGCAACTTCCCAGAAGGTTTTTATAAAATCATCTTCAGGTACATGAAAAGGATTTTATCTCTCAAGAAATTGGGGAAATCCTGGTATGTAACTAACATGAATTGTGAAAGCTAGGGAACCATCAAACAAGTCTTCATTCCAGTCCTTTTGGTAGATGAATCCAGTTTGCTCTACCTGAGATGTTCTTATCCACACTTTACCTTGTAGTGTATGGTTCTCCAATAAAATTGCAATCCATCTAAAATATGCCATAGAATAAGATTCTCCATAGGCCACAATGACATTTGCTTTTGTCTGTATTAGTTTATGGCTTACCTTTTCTCCCTCTTCCATCATTTTATCACATACAATAGCATATCTTAATGTAGGGATTCTTTCAATGAGGGCAAAACAAACACCACTCTGAGAAAACAATGGAACAATGGTTTGTAGAAATCTTTCTCCATTGTCATTATCCATCACAATGATCCCAACCCATGTCCATCTGAAATGCAGAAGCAGAGCAAGAATTCCTTCATACTGAAGATCCTCCTGAGGAATCATTTGATAGGAAGAAATGCTTTCAGCTTCCTTATTTCTCATAGATTAACTGAATATTTATATGAAAAAGATTAACTGAATATTTATATGAAAAAGAAAAGATTGAAAGAATACTATTATATTTTGCTTTCAAATATTCAAACACTTCACTCTCAGCACCTATTTTGAGTAATTTTGCTTAATTATTCTTGTACTTTGATTGAGATTGGAAAATAAGAAAAGACTGCAAGTTTTAGGTGGAAGGTTGCCATACAAATGAACTTTTAAGTAGATGTGCTCTAATTTTAGGAATGTGACCTTTATTGCTTTCCTTTATTGCCTCTATATTCTATTATCCTGATTTATTGCTATATACATCTTTTATATGTGCTTCTTCTGGAATTTAAATTTCTACCATCAGAAATATGGTAGTTTACCTTTCTTCCGTTCCCAATTTCTGAGTAATATAACACTGCTTTATTTTACTAGGTTTAATTTAAAAAAAATAAAAAAAACCCTTCATGTACATTATTATTCAAACTGTGGAATTACTAATCAGCCAAGTCAATAAATTTTCAGAATCATTGTTGCAAGGAATATTTGAAAAGGTAAACAATATATATGACATCTGAATTATCTGTATCAAAGAATAGGAATATATAATTTTGCAAGTAGATTAGAGGGAATTTAAACATTGGCAATGGTCATAAAAGTTAGCCATAGGATCAGACCTTTGCTTATGACAAAAATGAAACCGCTGATTTCTAATACCATTACTTATTTTGGCTATAATTTTAAGTGCTTTCAAATTTGTGCGTCCAATCCATAAAACAGAATCTATACATGCAAACACTCATACCAAAGATCTTAGTTTATTGAACATATATATATATAGATTATTAATATAGACTTTACCTGTGGAATCTTGTAGGTATTTACAACTGTTGCAATATGAAGGGAGGTTTGGGCATCAAGACCACCAATGACTGCTATAACATTATTCTGAGTATCACATGAATAGTTCAGGACAAATTTCTCAAAAGAAGATATAAGAAGCAATGTGGCATGATATGTCCACTGTGCATTGAAATAGCTGTCATAAATGTGGAAACCCAGGGTGAGATTAGTCAAAATCAGAGGTGTTTCATTGATTTCCTTTACTGCAAATGTCAAGGCCAGGATATGCTGGCAATTCTTAAGCAGTAAACTAGAAGAAGAGTTGCAACTCATATCAGAAGAATTCACCTTTAAAAAATAATTGTCACTGTCACTGATCTACATTATGTTCATTAGAAGTTATTATATTTAATCTGTTTTCTATGGAAATTATTAGCATAAGGTAGTCTAATCATTAAAAAAATCAACCACATTAATGTTGAATTTAGTATTTTATATAAAATAAATACTTCTGAAGTATTTGCAAAATAATTATTATTTTAGCAGTGGAAGACAATGCATTTTTTTAATATCCCCAGTCTTATATCACATTCTTACTTTATAATGTTTTAATTCTACTAACTATGTATTAATAAGTACAGCAAGAAAACATTTCCATTTTTAATAGTTTGATAACAGAATAAATTGAGGGTAAAAAAAATCAATTTATTTAATATTATAAATGTGAACCCCCAGCTGTGATATATCGATGCAGTAATTTACATTGGGAAAAATCACATCTGGCAAAATTTGTCACTATATTCAAAACATCTGACTCTGCCTTATGAAATTGACTGCATGCCTGCCTGTCCATCTATCTACCTGATCTTCCTTAACTACATTAAAATGAATCCTTACTTGAAATCATCAGCTGATGCTGGCATAGGATACTCTATGAACTCTATTTCATTATTATATAAAATAAAATTCTGAGATACAATGACACCAATTATGTAGTCTCCTGCCTGATGATATTTGTGGATTGAGTTGTGTGGATGATGGATTCTGCATCCTACAATGTAAGGCTCACATGTTGTATGAGGAAATATCACTAGTAGCAAGAGGTATAATACCATCATCCTAAGTGAATCTGTTTCTCATTATTTTTTCACTTATAACACCTTCATAACAATCCCAAGTCCAAAATTATGGTGGATTGATTTGAATTTATCCTGCTAAATTTAGAAAGTGTAAATGTTAAACCATCAGCCAGATCCTTGCCTACTCTTTACTTCTAACAATTAGTAGGCAAACAGGATTCCATAGAGGATGACTAGAAAAACATTAATTATAGCAATTTCAATAATTAAACAAGATGGCAGTTTCCCAAAAATACATGTGAAAATTGCAGAAAAAACAACAGTTGCCTCATACTCTGAACAGAAGTCCTCTCTTCTACTTAAAGGGAAAAGAATGAATCAGAATCAGAATAGAGCTGGAAGGGACCTTGAAGCCTTCTAGTCTGGCCCCCTGATCAAGCAGGAGACCTTATATCATTTCAGACATGTGACTGTCCAGTCTCTTCTTAACCCCCCCCCCCCCAGTGATGAAGCACCCACAAATTCTGAAGGCAAGCTTTTTAACATCTTTTTTGTAATGTTGTGACCAAAACTGGATGGTGTATTCCAGGTGTGGTCTTACTAAGGCTTTATAAAAGTGGTATTAATACTTCACATGATTTTGATTCTATGCTTCTGCTTATACAAATAAGTGATCGTCTACTAGGACTTCAAAGTCCCTCTCACAGTTATTGTTTTTGAGTCAGGTTTTGCCTAATCTGTTCTTGTACCTTTGGTTTTTCCTGCCCAGGTATAAAACCATGTTTTTCTCCACATTAAATTTTATTTTGCTGGATAGGATCCATTGTTCAAGCTTGTCAAAAACATTTTGGATCCTGAGCTTGTTTTCTGAGGTATTTGCTATTCTTGTCAGCTTAGTGTCATCTGCAAATTTGATGAGTTCCCCTTCAATTCCTCATCTGAATCATGTATGAAGATATTGAAGAGTACTGGGCATAAGATAGAACCTTATGGTATCCCACTGTTTACTTCCCACAATGTAGATATAGATGTAGATTAAAGACTACTAATTGAGTAACTGAACAGGATTTTTCACATGCTTATTGTTTTATTTATTTATTTGATTTATTTGATTTGTCAATCGCTTACAAAATAATAGGTATAAGTATAAACATGAATAAAAATACAGAAAATAGGTACGATTAAATGGGGACAATAGGACAGGGACAGGAGGCACAATGGTGCACTTATGCACACCCCTTACAGACCTCTTAGGAATGGGGTGAGGTCAATAGTGGATAGTTTGAGGTTAAAGGAATGGGGGTTTGAGGATGTAACAACAGAGTCAGGTAGTGCATTCCAGGCATTGACCACTCTGTTGCTGAAGTTGTACTTTCTGCAATCAAGTTTGAAGCGGTATACATTGAATTTGTATCTGTTGTGTGCTCTTGTATTGCTGTGGTTGAAGCTGAAGTAGTCATTGACTGGTAGGACATTGTAGCAGATAATTTTGTGTGCTACGCTTAAGTCTAATTGTAGGTGTCATAGTTCAAGGTTGTCCAAGCCCAAAATCTCAAGCCTGATGATATAGGGTATTCTGTTGCGAGCAGAGGAGTGTAGTATTCTTCTCATGAAATACTTCTGGACTCGCTCGATTGTATTAATGTCTGATATGCAGTGCGGATTCCAGACTGATGAGCTGTATTCAAGTATTGATCTGCCAAAAGTTTTTTTTTTATAAAAAGTTGTATTATTTTCCAAAAAACAAACAAGACAAACAAACATACAATACATAAACCAATCTCAATTTCAAGTGTGTCGGTCGGTCACAGATCTCAGTGCCCTCTCCTCATTATGCATACTCTCTGTTACAGAAAAAAAAGCTATAATCATTATTATTAATTCTCTATCATATTATAATCTCTATATTATATTTCCTTTCAACAATTCTATTTATCTCCATTATTCCATATATCACCAAGCTTTTTTATCTAACCATTGATAAAACATATTCCATATCTTATAAAACTGCTTTTCTTCTTGATCCCTAATTTCAAATGTTAATCTACTCATTTCAGCACAGTCCAAAATCTTCTTAATCACTTCCTCCTGTAGGTATCTTATCATTTCTCCAATTTTTAGCAAATACAATTCTAGCAGCTGTCAGTACATTGACAATCAAATATTTCAGTTCTTTGTTAAGTGTCTCTGGTACAATTCCCAATAGGAATATCTCAGGTTTCAAGTCTATATGTTGTTGTGTCATTTTTTCCAACCACATGTGGATTTTAGTCCAGTATCTTTTGGCATCAGTGCAAGTCCACCACATGTGGTAGTAGGAGCCAGGTATCTGATGACATTTCCAACACTTATCCGATTTGTCCTGGAATATTCTTGCAATCCTTCTCGGGGATAGGTGCCACCTGTAAAACATCTTATACAAATTTTCTTTATATGCAGTTGACATTGTCATTTTATAATTCTGATCCCACAGTGTTTGCCATCTCTCTAAATCTATCCCATAACCAAATTCCCCCCCCCCCAAGCAATCATTGTTTCCTTAACCTGCTCCTCTTCCATTCTAACTTCTAGTAGATGACCATAGAGTTTTTTAATCACTTTTTCATTCGTACCCATCAAGATTTTATCTAGTTCAGTTTGCTTTTTATAGATCTGGCAAAAGTTTTGTATGCCCTAGTTAGCAATTCAATATTTCCAGAGGAGAAGCTTTGTAAGATTAGATTTACAACTCTTAATGCCTTTTTGGCAATGCTGTTACAGTGAGCTCTGGCACTTAGGTCATTAGATATGAGTACTCCTAGGTCCTTGACAGAGTTTGGATCATCAAAGAGGTCATATCTGCCTAGTTTGTATTTGGTTTACTGATTTTTTTTACCAATGTGTAGGACAGAGCATTTGTTGGTTGAGATTTGGAGTTGCCAATTGTTTGACCATTCAGGCACATAATCAAAGTCACTTTGAAGAGCAGTAGCATTGTCGGTGGTGTTGAATAGTTTTACATCATCCATTGCATATAAGGTGATCGGATTTATATAGAGTATAAAGAGTGTGGGTCCTAGAACACTGCCTTGGGAGAAACTTCTGTTAACTGGAGCAGGGTTTGATACAGTGCTCCCTATTTTTACTATTTGCTGCCTGTTTGACAGGAATGCAGTAATCCATTTATGAAGGGATCCAGAAATACCATAAGAGTTTAGTTTTAACAGTAGTTTGTCATGTACCACTGAATCAAAGGCTTTGCAGAAGTCTATGTAAATTGCATCTATTGCTTTACCCTGGTTGAGTAGAGTAGTCCATATGTTTTTGCAATGTAGGAGTTGTAGGTTGCAGGACAATTTTTTCCTGAAACCAAATTGTTTTTTGGAGAGTAGGTTGTTGGACTCTAAGTGGAGGGTGATGAATTGGTTAATGATTGATTCCATGACTTTGCACATGACACAACACAGTGAGATTGGTCTGTAGTTTTCAACCAGGCTGGGGTCACCTTTTTTGAAGATAGGGAAGACCGTAGCTAAGGACCATAGGTTTGGTAAGGAGCTGGTTCTGAATGATATCTCATATATAATGCTTAGGGGTTTTGCTATGGCAGAGGAAAGCTTTTTTAAGAAATATGCACATAATCCATTGGGGCCAATAGATAGGGATGGTTTTACATTACATAAAGCCTTTTCTACATTATCTTCTGTAAAATCAATATGTAGTAGATCATTGCAGTTAGTTGTGGTACAACTAGGAAATGTGGGGCATGAGCCATTGCTGTTAACAAAGACTGAGCTGAAGAATGTTTTGAAGAGGTTGGCCTTAACAGCTTCGTCGCTGCAGTCTTTCCCATTTGGTCCCTTTAGAGGTGGGATGGTTGTTGAGTCTTTAAGTTTGGTGTTTACATAATTGTAGAAGGCAGGGGTAGATTTTGTACATAGGTGGTTTTCCTCCTCTTTGCAGTAATAATTTGTACATTCTGCCTTTATCTGTCAGCATAAGGTGTTGTATCAGTTTTTAAAGTTTGCTACATAGCTAGTTTTGTTTTTATGCCATAGTGATTTCTTTTTATTGGAGTTTTCTTATTGTTATGGGTAATTTGTTTTTTGTTGTTGTTGTTGTTGTTTTTAGGAGTTACTAATTGTACATATAGTTTAATCACTCTTTCAAGTTCAACTAGGAATGCATTATAATGGTCTTCTATAGTATTACAGTTAGAGAACAGAATGTGCCAATCAAGAGATGATAGGTCACCATCTATGAAATCATAGGTGGCTTTTTTGAAATTGTATTTTGGAGATCCATCATTATGATCTTCTTTGTGAGGGCGTAAATTGAGACAAAAGTCAATCATACCTTGGTCACTGTTTGAAAAGGGTTCTTGTATTTGTAGGCCATAAATTGAGTTTGAGCTGTTGCAGAAGATGAGGTCAAGGCAGTTGTTGAGTCTAGTGTTGTTAGTTACTAATTGATCCAGTCCCAGTGTAGTAGCGGCATTGTACAGGGTTGCATGTATGGGTTCAGATGTACATTCGTTTAGGGTCCAAACTATAAGAGGTAGATTGAGGTCACCAAGAAAAGTAAGAGGGTGTGGACAAGAGGCAGCCCACGTCAGCAGTGAAGCTAGTTTCTTTTCATGAACTATGTCATAATCAGGGGCTCTGTAGCATAGTAAGAAGTGGATAGTGGTATTTAAGGACAGGTCACAAATGATGGTCTCTGGAAGAGCAAGCTCTTGTGTAATTTAAATCTTTCTTAGATTTAGGGATTTTTTTATAGAAGATAGCAATTCCTCCTCCTCTATGGATTTCGCAATCTGACCGATAAACATGATATTCTCTGACTGTGGTAATGGAGTCTGGAAAAGATGCATTCAACCATGTCTCACAGACAAATATAATATCAAATGTGGCTGTGCTTAGTAAGATGAGGAATTCATGCATTTTGTTTGTGAGGCTTCTTGCGTTGAGTAGTTTGCTTTTTAGACATGTAGTAGTGAGTCTGGAGGAAGTAAGGGGCATGCATGCCTATTGTTGGATGTTGGGGTGATGGTTATTGGGATTTAAGTTGAAGGTCTTGCTTTTGATATATTCTGTACGGTAGTCATTTTGGTGATAACTGTGCAGATTAGAATTATAATAAGTGAATAATAAAATTGTGCTCTATAAATATTGCAATATCCATGATGAAATATGAGCATGTGGTATCATAATATATGATTATAGGTCTTTACTGATTATCTTATAACTTTAATGATGTTTTTCCCACATTCAGCACTTCATGAGTGGAACTATATTGACATATTTTAGTGGCTCCTCTCAAAGTTCTCCTTTGCTTCATTAATTTCCAATATAATTGGCAGAAATGATGACTAAATTAAGTAAAAGAGTAAAATATATTCCTAGCACTGACCATCAATGTGGTGTGGCAGAGAAAAGAACTAAAATCTCCTGTACTAATGGTTCATGTGCCCCGTAAATATATTCTTAATTAAGAACAGATATGCATTATTGGGAAAAGACCTTCTTCCCCAATGATAAAAGCTATAATATTTAAGGACAGATAACACCAGTCCTTTTCCACACCACTTAAATAGATAGTCTTAGCTCCCATCGGACACAAAATGATGGAACTAACAAAAAGAAATGGCTGCATCCATCCTTAAGACCATTGAAAAAGACTTTTGACTCCTAGGGCAGATTTGTCTATGTACAAGATCCACAATCATGGCCAACCTCAACTTATTAAATGACATTTACATTAAGAGTGATAAACTTGCTTAAATCTTAGCACCTGTCTTAGCGCTCATCAATTGATACTAGATCCTCAATTAAAAATTAACCTGTTGCTATAAATCAGGGTTGCTGGTCAATTTCTTTAAACAATCTGTATGCACGTAATCTCACACCCTGTATAGCCATAAAAAAATTGCTGAGTCTATAATGCCAATTAGACACTACTGTTTTTTACCTAACTAGGAGCCAATAATGATACCTTTCCTTTCAAAGCACATAGACAAAGACAAAAAAAACCTTATTAGGATATTAGAGAACAAAAACAAGTTGTGTCCCTTTTCAGAATTTTTAAGATCACTTATTTAGCCTTATTTATTTTACTTTACCTTACTTATTTATTTCATACTTTTCATGAAATCCAGGCCAGAAAACAATTCCAATAGAAGAGAATATATGTAGCTCAATGTTGAAGTTTCATATCCTTAGTGCTCTCTGAAATTGATTGTTTGCTTATAGATGTTTAACTGCCTGAATAGTTGATAATTCCTGGCTGTCCCAAGTAAGGTGGGTGGGAGAGCTAAAGGGGGTATTGTGACACTAGTTGATAAGGTAATAAAACATCTGCAACTAACCAACCTCAAAGAACAGCATCAAAGACAATTCCTATGGAGACCACCATTCCAACACCAAAAGAATGAAATAATCCTTCCTACTTTTACATGATCTTCTATGCTTCATTAAAGGACTCTAAAAGAGATTGCAAAGGATAAAACAAAATTATTCCACCAACATCTCTTATCCCCTTATATTCCAACTCAGCTGCTAATTGTCTACAGAATATTGTAATTTCCCAGTTGTTCTCCAGAGTGAAATTTCAAAAGAAAAAAAGTTTTGGGTCAATGCCAACAGTATGAACAAAAATAAAAGCTGTGCACTTCCTCAAGCAAGAGTTTTGTCTGTTTGATACTCTCTGAAACCATGATACTGATCACTTTACCATACAATAAGAAAATAACTCTCCATCCATCCATCCACTAAAAATAATCAGTCTATACTTAGTTTTTTCTCTTTATTCCCAGTGAAAATCACATAGATGACTCTCTAGTTTCCTCTAAGATCCATGATCAACCAGCCATACATTATCAAAAACAAAAGAACCCATCATCTGTAAAGATAGAAGTAAGGCTACATTCAAGATCTCCATCTCAGATCTAGCATCTGCTCATGGATAAACTACGAGGAACAGGACTCTTATATCCAATATCCACAGAAAGAGGTCAAAGCAACCTAGTACAGTATCAGAGGATCACAATCTACTAGAAAATTTCCCAAGAAAACCAGAAAATTTTCTTCATCTTTCCCATATGGAGGTCATTGGATATGTCATTCCCATCTACAAAATTGTTTCCTTCATGATGAAGAATAATGATCAAATTGTCTGGTATCCTACTTTCCATCCCCATTCTGCTGATGTTACATACATTAAATAGTTAAGGCTGGAACAGGCACAGATTATTCATTTTTTAAAACAAAACAGTAGGCAATTAGCATAAACAGATCCAAACATCACCTCTGTCCTTTTTGATAGATGATAGATGGATGAGAGAGAGAGAGAGAGAGAGGCAGGCAGGTAGGCAGATAGATGTATCTGCCCTTTTACTCAAATTTGCTTTACACAACTAATTTAATTTGGGATATTTGTGCTTCCCCTAATCTAGAAAAAACATTTCCCTGAGAGTGTGCTGAATGCAGATTATACTTGAAATTATTGTAATTTCTATCAAAGACTTCCTGCATTTGTTCCTATAGAGCATGGGTGTCAAACTCACGGCATTACATTGCTGTCATGTGATGTATCATCCCATGGGTGGGTGTAGCCTGCACATGACACATCCAGCCTATGGGCCACCAGTTTGACATCCCTGCTATAGAGGACTGACATTGGTAATACCATCATAAAGATACACTAATTATCTCTAATGTAACAGTGTAGTCCTCAAGATATAAAGCGGTGTTTTTCAAACTTGGCAACTTTGGGAAGTGTGGATTTCAACTCCAAGAATTCTCCACCAGGATTCAGGTTGCCAAGTTTGAAAAATCATCTATAGTGATACTAAGTTAATCTGGCATTCAGTGATTCCAAAAGAATTTTCCTCCTGCTTCTAGAGAAAGGTTGGACAAGAAAAACTTTTCACCGCATTTTTAGGTCTCCCAACTTTTTTTTAATCCTTTAAAATAAAGTTCACAGCTACCAATTGGTCCTAAGGGAAAATATAAAACTGAATGCATATAAACTATCAGAATATCTTTAGAGTTAAAAATATTATCACCATTGAAACCTGTATTATTTCAAAAATAATATATCATACAGTACATGAATGTCTGAAAGTAAGAAAAAGTAGTATATCATTAAATATACTCTTAATGAGTAGGCAACAGGGATAAATATTTTAAGGAAAATGTATTTAATAACATTATTAGGAAAGAGTATTTTACTTCACAGATGTAAAATGCACAAAGGTCTCTATGCTAAACATTATAGCAAATAATTGGATTATTTACATTTAATTCATTTATTTGAATTAATAATATTTTTATTATGTAGCTGCCTGATGTTTAGTTCTCGTCTCAGAATTATTATGTAGCATTTGGGGGAAAAGATGCAGATTAGAAGCCCAGCACTTGAAACTAACATTGAGAAGATCTCCACAGCCACTGTGTATTTCCCTTTCATGCTTAAATAGGTTGGAACAAAAGAGAGCCAAACACTGCAGAAAACCAACATGCTGAAAGTGATGAACTTGGCTTCATTGAAACTATCAGGTAATTTCCTGGCAAAGAAAGCAGCTATGAAACTGATCATAGCCAAGAAACCCATATAACACCTTGCAGAATAAAACATAATCATAGACCCTCCCTTACACTGTAGGACCATTTTTCCAGCTTCTGAGTTCAGGCCAGCATCTGGGACAGAAGGAGAGATGGACAGCCACAGAGTGCAAACCCCAGTTTGAATCAAGAAGCCAGATAAAACAAAAGTGTAGCCCAGTCTTTTCCCCACCTACTTTTTTAGCCCACTTCCTGGCTTGGTTGCCATAAAAGCAAGGACCACAGTCCAAGTCTTTGCCAGCACACAGGAAACAGCCACAGAAAAGATGATGCTGAAACCAGTTTGTCGGAGAATACATGTCACCTTGGTTGGCTGACCAATGAATAGTAACGCACAAAGGAAGCAGAGCAGGAGGGTGATCAGAAGCATGTAGGTAAGATCCCGATTGCTGGCCTTGACAATGGGAGTGTTGTAATGCATCAGAAATATCCTTAGTATGAGAATCGTGATTGTGGAACAGAAAAGAGAAAAACAGGCTAAACTGATTCCCAAAGGTTCTTTATAAGACAAGAAACTTATGTCCTTGGGAATACACAAATCCTATTTTTTGCTGGGATGTTTTTCATCTGTACAGCTGTAACAGTCATTCAAATCTAAAATGGAAAATATATAGTCTAAGTCTCAAACTATGCAAAAATATTCACAACCTTTGTAATGTCTTAAATAGGTGAATATCTGATGACCCTTTCTTCCAAATTTAGCAATGAAGTAAACAATTTTTATATTGGTATTGGTTTCATTGGTGAGCAACATTCAGCAAAGACTGATACCAATATGATATGACCAGATAGTCAGAGAAAAAGAGGAAGTCCAAAGAAAACCTGGTGCCAAACATTTCAGGGAAATGTCAAATCATCAACTTTAAATAGAAGGATGTAGAAACTAGCTGTGGACTGAGAACTGGGGTATATACACTTGTAACCCAATGTGGACGTGGTAATATATCTATCAATATACTTCAATTATATGCAACAGTCCTGGCATACAAACACTAAAACTCACAGTAAATTACAATTTTAAGATTTAAAAAGGTTGATGATTTGTTTGAAAGTTACTTTATAGTAATTCATGGAATTTTGGTTTCTATATCTGGGCTAAAAAATATCAATGGCCACTTGATGTTGACAAAGGGGTAGAAAATTCTTACTCTTTGTTATTAAGTGATCTTCATGGTACCTGAATTCTAGTTATACAGGTAATCCTCAACTTACAACCATTTCTTAAGCAACCATTCAAAGTTGCAATGGCATTTAGAAAGTGGCTTATAATCAATCCTTACACTTAAGAACATTGCAGCAACCTCATAGTCATGTGATCAAAATTCAAGCAGTTGACAATCAGCATGGCTATAGTGGCTGCAGTGTCCTTGGGTTATGTGATTATTACTGAAACCTTCCCAGCTGGTTTCCAACTGCATTTGCTTAACAACCACATGATTCACTCAACAAGTGCACTTAACAACCATGGTGAAGAAGATCATAAAATTGGGTGTGACTCACTTAAGAATCATCTTGCTCGGTAATGGAAATTGTGGTTCCAATTGTGATTGTAAGTCAAGTACTACTACATTAGCCTTTAGTTGATGACCTGGGGTGAATATCAGTTAGAGGCCTCTATATTGGTCCATCTATCTTGAGTCCAAATCCCACCATGTAGTGATTGAAGCCTGATGTAAGAGAGGCTTCTCAGAAGCTAGTACAGGATGAATAGAAGTTGCCTTAATTATTTCTCATTATTTTTTTTAAATTTCTCTAACTGTTTTAAACATGGTTAGATATTGATGAAGGACAGCTGAGGGGAGAAATCAACATCAAAATGGCAGTTGTGACTGGCTGCTTAAGGCATGAACTGCATGCATAAAAAGGGATGGAGTTTTGATTACCCAGTCATAGCCACCAGTTTGTGGTTATTAACCTCTCTGTATAAAATGTACCTAGCACTAAGGGGTTACATTGTGTGCTGCATATTTGAAACAGGTAGCTGTTACAATCCAAAGATGCAAACCAAGAACAACAAAATAGCAGCCCCGATTGAGTTTTCTCTAATCAGAACGATATTTAACCATCAAAATATTTGATTGCAGCCTTTCAAATTTTTCAAAATTGTTAAAAATGGTTTCCTATACATATATTTGCTTGCATATTTTCTTAAAATGAAAAAGAAATTATGAATACATGATTGATTGAAACTTAAATAGAATGTGAATTGTAAGTAGAGTTTTTTTTAACCTGGATTCCATTGAGAAAATTAAAACACTAAAAACTCCAATGATAATGCTGAGCCGAAGAAAGTTCTTTGAAACAGAAAAAATATCAAGGATTAGTAAAGTAAAACCAAATCCTAGAAGCAATTAGAACAAAGCTAAATGTAAAATATTGGACACATAATGTGGCAAGAATTCAGCAAGGCAAGAATCACCAGAATAGGCCCTGATCTTTGGAAAAATGGATTGTACAATAATCAAAAAGTGAGACAACAGAAGAAACTGTATCCAAAAAGTTTCATGAATGTCAGTTATTTGCCAGTGGTTCTTACAAAATGATATTCATCAGCTCATAAAGATTTGGAAACAACTAGGCAACTGAAAAACAATATTATCCTTACCTTCCTTTTCTGCAATCTTCCCTTCAGGACATGAAATGCAAAAGTAGCAGCAAAATGGCCTCCCTTCCATTACTTGCTTCCTAGAACCTGGATTACAGCTAGGTGTGCATTGAGAAACAGGAGCAGTCTAATTCATGAACCAAAACCAATATAAAAGAGAACATCATTTTTCAATACTTTGATTCTGAGCTGCGATGGTTCTCTTTAGCATGGTTACCATAAATGTACAGTTTTCCTGCATGCTGTCATAGTAACAAGATAAAAAGCTTTGTAACTTTGTAACAAAGTAACAAGATTTGGGAAATGTTGGATTTCAGGATTTAGTCTGGGAAACAAATGTTACCAACAAATGTGGCTGGCATTTTCACAGGCAAAATGGTCTGGGGTACATCCCAATAATGTTAATAAATAAGAAGAAAGTCTGAAGGTTAGCAAAGCCAAGTTACCTGCTCTGCACAATATCAACATCCTACACACGATCTTGCTCAACCAGGAATCAGCTCCCTAAAATAGGCAAATCAGAAATCTGCTTGGACAAGGACCCATTCAGGATTCAGCTGCTCAGACCAGAAGCCAAGACAAATTAAAGACAAATGTGGAACCAACATTATCACCATGACTAGTGAGGATCAGATACAAACAAAGAACCAATCAGGAACCATCCCTCACTAACCTGCATCAATCACAGACTTTTTAGATAAAAGCTAATTAAAAATCAGTGTATCTGGCTATAAAGGCAGGAGCCCAATGAGTTCCTGGACAGTTTCCTGTGGTCTGTGCAGCAGTCCACTTTGCCTCTGAAAACGAACTCTGAAGTGGTCATCAGGAAATCTGTTCTCTAGACCTCAGTCACAAAACCCTAAAACGCAATAGAAATTGGTTGTTAAAGGCTATACCAGAATAACACGCTTTTGTTTGTTCAGTAATGAGTTGTTTAAATCAATGTTATTAATCTTTTAATAATTCATAATTCATTCTGAATTTTTTATATTATTTCAAAATTTAGTAACCATTTAACCTGTGTGTGAAGCACAATGTATAATATAGGAATATCTCCACCATTATTTCCTGTATTCAAGAATAATAACAAAAATCAAAATGTTCAGATGGAAAACTTAAGACATAAAAATGCCATGGCTAATAATGATTTTATTGCCCTACTGTTTATTTGTTGCCTATTTCATCATGGGGCTATTCTAGGTGGCTTACAACAGCAAAATCAGAAATGAAAGGAAGTTTATCAGTAACAGTAGCAAAATAATGGAAAAAATGAAATACACAATTAAATAAACAATCCAATACAGTAAAATGATATTAAAAGATGGGAGAAAGGGGGGAACAGGGAATGTGGGAGGAGTGGGATTTGCTATCAATCTGGTATCCACCTTCACTGTGGTACTCCCTCATTGGATCTCCACTCTTCAGGTCGATCTTTCTTACTGAAAGATAGAAGAGTGGGACAGATCTCACCCTTGATAGTGGGATGTTCCAGAAGTTGGGTGTTATGTTAGAGAAGGTTCTTCCTGTGGATCCCAGCAGCCAGAGTTCTTTGACTAATGGGATCCAAAGTATGCTCTCTTTGCCAGTTTGAGTACGATAGGCCTGACCTACCAGAATCAGATGGTTCGACAGATTAACAACCAATTTAATAATTAAACAACCAATTTCAATACTCACATGCAGATTAGAAATTTTAGACTGTCTGTTCCTGAAACCTACCTGATTAAACCAGCTGTTCCATTTTATGGTATCTTCCTCAATTACGAATGTTTGGTGTGCAGGAGACTCAGGGTGTATTCTTCCAATTTTCACTTTTGACTGGTTTTCAGAAAGAATAAAATTTATTATATCAAACCCATCCACTAATTTTCCATCTTGGTCAAAGGTGATCTTGTCCCCAATACTATTATTGAATGTGACCTGTCTCAAAAATGGATGGAGCTAAAATTAAAAAAAAAGCCAATTAATGTAGAAAATCCTGTGAATCAAAATATATGTGCAGGTAAAATAGTCCATGGCTGATTTCATCCACTTATTTTAATTTTTCTTTTATTCTTGTTTATATTGTTAATTGTCTTATTTCATTCCTCTTGACAATCCCAGTTTGTGAGAAACTTGAAAAATAATTCTGCTCTGTTTCAAATCAAAACAGATACCATCAAATACCACTGGTATCAGGTAAAAATATGTGTAAGTATCCCTCCTCAGAAATCAGGAGAGGAAAATAAAAAAAATTGAAGTGATGTCACAGCAACACCAGTGGCAAGATAACAGCTCTCCATCTCTGCACTGGGTTCTCCCTGTTTGTGGGCTCCAGAAGCAGCCATAGCCACTTTGGAAGGGTAGTGAAGCAAAGGAGGGGTGCCCTGTGATGTTCCAGGGGAGAATGCAACTCAGGGAGCGCATGGGCTTTTTCTGCCCTCTATGCCATGTTGTGGAGAAGAGGCAGCCAAGATGGCTGCCACACAGCTGGAAACAACTTAACATCCAAGAAGAGTGCTGGAGAATACTTAGTGACAGTGTCTGAAACTGGGTGAGAACAATCCTTTTTATTTAAAATGTAATCCTGACAAGAATATTCAGAAAAGAAAGACTCATAACTATCCTTAAAGTTTGGTTAAAAGATTGGTTAATTTTGGGATATAAAGACTCCTAGACATTGGACATTGACTTTCTTGTTTGAAAAGTGGCTTTTGTTTGAGTAAAAGATTATTGGACTATTGGATAAAAAGAAATTAAATAAACAAAAACAAAGATGACTGGAATCTGGAAAGAATTTGCGTTGGAAATTCAGAATATAAAAGACACTTTGATAAGAAAATGTGAGATCTTGAACAAAATACAGACCATAGATGTAGAGCTAGATTGCTACACAAATGACAAAAAAAAGGAGGTCCAGGAAGAGGAGGAATCAACTGAAAGAGTAGCTGGTAAAACAGAACAGACAAAACTACAAACAAAAAGAAATGACAAAAAGGAGATAAAAATAAAAATGACAACGATTGATGAAATAAACCAAGAGAAGAGTATTTTAAGGGAAGGTAAACAGGAATTGGAATTGTAGGAAGATTTTTTGGGGGAGAAAGATAGGGGTAAGAGTAGACAACTTGAAAATGAGACAATGGAACATAGTGGAGAAGGGAGAAATGTTTAAGAGGATTGACCAAGAAATGGCAGATAGAGACAAAGATTTAAGATAGGAATATGGGAGACAATCTAAGAATTGAATAATTAAAGCCTTAATGTGCATGAGAGATGATGACTAAAAAAGAAGATTATGGTTTAACATAAAGGTGTGTATTATTAGTTGAGACATATAATCATTGAATGTAATATTTTTTTATTTTTTATTTTTTTATTTTTAATTACATTTATATGCATTCTCCCAAGACTCAGGGCAGCTTACAATTTTGGAGCAACCCAATGCGCTCAGCAATAGCCTTCATTCCATTGTATATGCCTGCTTATTACTAAGCGGCATTTTTACAAGGTCAGCTAATTGCCCCCAACAATCTTGGGTCCTCAATTTACCTACCCCGAGAGGATGGAAGGCTGAGTCAACCTTGAGCCTGGTGGGATTCGAGCCTACAGCAATTGTAGACAGCTGGATCTTAAGAGCAGGCATTTAACAGCCTGAGCCACCAACATTTTATTGTAGGAAAAGGAATGATGTGGAATTTGATTGATATACAAATGATATATTGAAATATTGCATAAGATACTAATGAAAGATAATAATTCAATAAAAATAACTGTACTATTATTAGAATTACATAACTTGTTAAAAGTAAATATAATGAACACTATTTATTTGTATTAAAATGTCATTAGAAAGGGGATATTTTTAAATATAACAGTGGCATAATTAAAAATTAAAAAGGAGATAAATAATGGAAAATTACAACTCAATATAAATTTGTGAATTGTTATAGTCTGATAAACACTGCAAATATGATTATCTATATTATTAGTAGTAAAAGGAGCAACCTTAAGAATGTAGAGATTGACACAAAAATAACATACTGAAATACTGAAAAATCAAGAATAATAATTTAACAAAATATGCATATTAATATTAAATTTTAAAAGGTTGTCAATTGTATTAAACATGAAGAATACTGTCATATTTCTTTTAAAATTCTTCTACACATGCCCGAGTAATGGCGATGCGTGGCTGAGCTACGAGAGATTGACTGGGAGGTTTTTTGGCTGCTGAGGGTGTATGAAGCCTTATCCCTCCACCACCACCTAGGTCCCAAGATGGCAAGACTTACCGGTTCCGGTAAGGAGCCGACGATCGATGCCGGAAAATCTGTGCTGGGTCATTGTCTGGCCTGCCGAGGCCACAGGAGACTGGAGCAATGGCGCGGAAAGCCGTGCAGAGCTCTGGTTATGGCGGTTGCAGCAGCAACGATGTTAACAGAGAACAATTTAAAAAATGGGCCCTTGCCTATTTCTAATGGCCTTTGGTGGTTACCATTTGTGCCAGGTGACTTTCCGTTGAGGCCGTTGGGCGAATGGAGGTTGGTTGCAGCACATGATGACAATTTTTAAGGGGTTCAGGGAGGGGGTCTGGGTGGATATTTGTTGAATTACCGCCCGGATCAGCGGGAACTCAGTCCAGCCTGGCTGTGGATTGTGGTGGTGGGGGGGGGAGAGGGGTCTCCAGGTCTCTGGGATACAAGGCAGGAGTGGCGATTCCCAGGGTGATCGGACTCGGCAGGGGACGGAGAGGCAGGGGTCCGTATTGTGAAATGGGAGCATGCTGCCGCTGTTTGTGAGCTGTGGCATGCTCCGACCCCCATGCCTCTGCCCAGTCCCCTGGGGATACAGGATATGGAGCCCCTGGGCTCCGGCTCATGTACTTTAATGCCAGGTCCATGGCTAATAAGGTATCTTTCCTCCGGGAAGTGATTGAGGAGGAGGCTGCGGACCGGGCTTGCATCACTGAAACCTGGTTGGGGCCAGAGGGTGGAGTTCCTCTGGTTGATTTATGCCCCCCAGGTTTTCAGGTTTTGCACCAGCCTAGAGCCCAGGGTAGGGGTGGTGGGGTGGCTGTTGTTATTCGGGAGACTTTGATTCCAAGGGATGTCTCTGTTCCAAAGACAGGCGGGTGTGAAGCCCTCCTCCTGTGTTTGGGGCCTGGAGGTCAGTTAGGCCTGCTGCTTGCATACCTTTCCCCCAGCTGTATAGCAGCGGCCCTGCCTGGGTTCCTTGATGCCCTCTTGGGAGTGGCGGTGGAGTTCCTGGGCCTTTTGGTCTTGGGTGACTTCAACCTGCCCTCCCTGGGGGGGGCATCAGGTTTGACCCAGGAGTTCATGGCTTCCATGGTGGCTATGGGCCTGACCCAGATAATACAGGGTCCCACACATGAGGGGGGCAACAAGCCTGACCTTATTTTTGTCTCGGAGCAGTGGCGTAGTGATCGGGGGCAGTGTTAATGTCCAGCCCGTTGCATGGTCAGATCACTATCTCCTACAGCTGGTCTTCCAACAGGTCACCCCACCCCGCTGGGATGAGGAACCGCCAAGATGGTTCCGCCCCAGATGCCTGATGGACTCTGAGAGGTTCCAGGCAGAGCTGGGGTTTCTGCCCGCTTCTCTTGTCCACAGCTTGGCCGAGGTGCTGGTGGCTGCATGGCAACATGCTGCCACGGAGGCCCTCAACCGGGTTGTCCCCTTACATCCCCTCACTCGCCGCAGATCCCAGGTAGCTCCTTGGTTTACAGAGGAGCTCCGGGAGGTGAAGCGGCATAGGAGGGGTTTAGAGAGCAGATGGAGGTCGACCCGTTCCAATCTGACCGAACCCAGCTACGAGCCTATATTAGGACTTACCTGGGAGCTCTGGGGGCAGCAAAGAGGGCTTACCGCTCTGCCCTCATAGCGTCCGCAGATAACCGCCCAGCTGCCCTGTTCAGGATCATGCGCTCCCTTCTACATCGGGAGCTGGGGGTGGGGCCTCTTCAGGGTAGGGCTGAGGAATTTGGACAATATCTGTCGGATAAGATCGCTTGGATCCGGGACTGGTTGAACTCTAACTTGCAGTGGTCTGAGGAGGGGGTTGCAGAGAGTCTGGCCAATGTCATCTGGGCTGAGTTCGATCCTGTTTCTGAGGATGAGGTGGACAGGACTATGTGACGACTGAGTTCCACCACATGTTTATTGGACCCGTGTCCTTCCTGGATGGTATATGCCTCCAGGGAGACCACGTGCGGCTAGCTCTGGGCAGTTGTTAACACCTCACTGAGGGAGGGGTCTTTTCCTACCGCCTTGAATGAGGCGGTGGTGAGGCCCCTCCTGAAGAAGCCTGCTCTGGACTCAGCCATTTTAAACAACTTCTGTCCAGTCTCCAACCTTCGCTTTTTGGCAAAGGTTGTTGAGAGTGTGGTGGCTCAGCAGTTTCCACTTTTCCTGGAGGAAGTGGACTATCTAGATCCATATCAGTCGGGCTTCTGGCCGGTTCAGCATGGAGATGGCATTGGTGCTGATGGATGATCTCTGGAGGGCTCGGGACAGGGGATTTTCCTCTGTCCTAGTCCTTTTAGATCTCTCAGCGGCTTTTGATACCATCGACCATGGTATCCTATTGCGGCGCCTCGGGGGGCTGGGAGTGGGGGGCACTGTTCTGCAGTGGTTCTCCTCCTACCTCTCGGGGCTTTACTTGTTGGCAGGAGGGCAGAGGCCGGCCCTGAGGGCACTCACATGTGGGGTTCCTCAGGGGTCGGTCCTCTCTCCCCTCCTGTTCAACATCTATATGAAGCCGCTGGGCGAGATCATCCGTGGTTTTGGGGTGAGGTATCACCAGTACACTGATGATACCCTGTTGTATATCTCCACCCCAAACCAAATCAGTGATGCCCTCTCCATGATGACCCAGTGTCTGGATGCGGCATGGATCTGGATGGGCAGGAACGGACTACAGCTCAATCTGGCCAAGACTGAGTGGTTGTGCGTACAGGCATCTTGGCCCAGTCAACCGATTCCATCTTTGGTCATAGGGGGAGAGGTGTTGCCCCCTGTGGACAGGGCTTGGAACCTGGGGGTCCTCCTGGATTCACGGCTCAGTTTGGAGGTGAGGGCCATGACCAGGGGGGCTTTTGCCCAGGTCCGACTGGTTTGCCAGCTGCGCCCATATCTGGACCGAGATGCCCTTTGCACGGTCACTCATGCACTTGTGATGTCCCGATCTAGGACTGCCCTTGCATACCATCCGGAGGTTTCAGCTGGTGCAAAATGCAGCTGGACGGGTTGTGATGGGAACTTCCCGATACTCCCATGTTACACCCCTCCTGCGCGAGCTGCATTGCTTGCCAGTTGCCCTCTGGGTGAGATTCAAGGTGTTGGTTTTAACATTCAAAGTCCTTTATGATTTGGGTCCGGGGTACTTGCTGAAGCGTCTCCTGCCAACATCAAATACCAATCACCCTGTGTGCGTGCACAGGCGAGACTCCTCAGGGTACCATCGGCTAGACAATGTTGGCTAGCGGTGCCTCGAGGAGGAGGCCTACTCTGTTGGCCCCTGCCTTGTGGAATCAACTTCCTTTGGAGCTCTGTTTGGCCCCTGATCTTTGCTCCTTCCACTGTGGTCTGAAGACTTGGCTGTTTGAACAGGCTGGGCTGGACTGACCTCCTGGGGGGGTGTTAAATGTATTTTAACTATTTTATCGAATGGGCTTGTCAGATTTAATTGTTTTTTATATATTTATTGTTGTGCTGTTTTTATTGTGAGCCGCCCTGAGTCCTCGTGGAGAGGGGGTGGTATACAAGTCCAATAAATAATAATAATAATAATAATAATAATAATAATAATAATAATAATAATATAATGATGTCCGAGGGAGATCACTGTCCCGCAGATAGGCAGATGTGAGCTTCTCCTCATGAAGCTGGGCCCATGTGGTCAGTTGGGTCTGTTGCTGGTGTACCTACCTCCCAGCTATGTAGCAATGGCCCTGCCTGAACTGCTTGACCTCCTCTCGGGAGTGGCGGTGGAGTTTCCCAAACTTTTAGTACTGGGAGACTTTAACCTGCCCTCCCTGGAGGAAGGATCGGGCCTAGGACAGGAGTTCATGGCCTCCATGGTGGCCATGAACCTGACCCAGATAATTCAAGACCTGACTCATGAGGGGAGGCACATACTGGACCTAGTTTTTATCTCGGGACAGTGGTACAATGATCTGGGGGGGCTCTCCAACTATTCACCCCCTGCCATGGACCGATCATTATCTCCTTCGGCTGGTCTTCCATTATGCCACCCCTCACCGCTGGGAGGCGGAACCCACAAGATGGTTCCGCCCCAGGCACCTGATGGACCCTGAGCGGTTCCAGACGGCACTTGGGCCATTTCCTACCTCCCTAATCCACAACTTGGCTAAGACCCTGGCAGATGCCTGGCAATGGGCTGCCTCCGGGGCACTCGACCGGGTTGTCCCTTTGCGGCCCCTAACCCGACGCAGATCCCGGTTAGCTCCCTGGTTTTCCGCGTAGCTCTGGGAGATGAAGCATTGGAGGAGGGGCCTAAAGAGCCATTGGAGGTCCACCTGATCCGAATCTGACCGATCCCAGGTGAGAGCCTTCTCTAGGACTTACCTGGCTGCGATGAAAGCGGCAAAGAGGGCTTACTTCTCTGCTCTTATCGCATCCACAGATAATTGCCCAGCCGCCCTGTTTAGGGTTGCGTGCTCCCTCCTGGATCAGGGAGTGAGGGGGACCCTCTGAGGGATGGGCGAGTTTTAGTCAGCATCTGCTGGATAAGATCGCTCAGATTCATGGCGGTTTGGACTCCAACTGGTTACAGTCAGACGTGAAGGTGACGACAAGTTTTGTCAAGATTATCTGGGATGAGTTTGATCCTGTGACTTTAGATTCTGTGGACAGGATTATGCGGAGGCTGAGTGCCACCACCTGTTTATTGGACCCGTGCCCCTCCTGGCTGGTTTATGCTGCCAGGAGAGGCACGTGGCTGGCTCCAGGCAATTACCAATGCATCATTGCAGGAGGGATCCTTTCCCGCTGCCTTGAAAGAGGCAGTGGTGAGGCCCCTCCTCAAGAAGCCTGCCCTGGACCTGGCCAATTTCAACAACTTTCGTCCCATCTCCAACCTTCGCTTTGTTGCAAAGGTTGTTGAGAGCGTGGTGGCCCAGCAGCTTCTGACTTTCCTGGAGGAAGCTGATTACCTAGATCCATATCAATCGGGCTTCAGGCCCAGTCACAGCACAGAGACTGCATTGGTCACACTGATGGATGATCTCTGGAGGGCTCGGGACAGGGGTTTTTCCTCTGTCCTGGTCCTATTAGACCTCTCAGCGGCTTTCGATACCATTGACCATGGTATCCTACTGCGACATCTTCGGGGGTTGGGAGTAGGAGGCACCATTATATGGTGGTTCTCCTCCTACCTCTTGGGATGCATGCAGTCGGTGTTGGCAGGGGGACAGAGGTCAACCCCAGGGCCCCTCACTTGTGGGGTGCCCCAGGGGTTGGTTCTTTCTCCCCTCCTGTTCAACATCTACATGAAGCTGCTGGGTGAGATCATCCATGGTTTCGGGGTGAAGTATCATCAATATGCTGATGATACCCAGCTCTTCATCTCCACCCCAAACATCTCAGTGATACCCTCCCCATGATGCCCTGTTGCCTGGAGGCGGTATGGATCTGGATGGGGAGAAACAGGCTCCAGCTCAACCCAGACAAGACTGAGTGGCTGTGCCTACCAGCATCTCGGGTTATCCAAGAAATTCCATCATTGACCATGGGGGGAGAGGTGTTTCTCCCTGTAGATAGGGTGCACAACTTGGGTGTCCTCCTGGATACACGGCTAAGTATGGAGGAGCAGGTGGGAGCCGTTGCCAGGAGGGCATTTGCCCAGGTTTGCCTGGTTCATTAGTTGCACCCCTATTTGGACTGGGATTCCCTATGCACAGTCACCCATGCACTCGTCGCTTCCCATCTTGACTACTGCAATGCTCTCTACCTAGGGCTGCCCTTGCAGACTATACGGAGGCTTCAACTAGTGCAAAATGCGGCCACGCGGGTAGTGATGGGAGTGACCCGATACTCCCATGTGACACCTCTCCTGCGCGTTCTACTTTAGTTGCCCGGTTGCCCTCTGGATAAGATTCAAGGTGCTGGTGTTAACCTATAAAGCCCTCCATGGCCAGGGTCCAGGATATTTGCAGGAGCGCCTCCTACTGCCATCGAGTTCCAATCGCCCAGTGCACTCCAGCTGGCAGAGCCTCCTCGGTGTGCCGTCGACCAGACAATGTCAGCTGGCGGTTCCCTGGGGGAGGGCCTTCGCTGTGGGGTCCTCCACCCTATGGAACCAACTGCCCCTGGGGTTGCAGTTGGCTCCCAACCTTCGCTCCTTCCACCACAATCTTAAAACTTGTCTATTTGAACAGGCAGGCCTGGATTGAAGTTGGTTGGGTTTTTTTCTTTTAATTAATTGATTTCATTACATTTTAGGGATTTATTTGGAAGCTTATATTTTTAATTTCTTGTATTTATGTTTTATTTCGACTTTTATGTGAGCCGCTCCGAGTCCCACAGAGATGGGGCGGCATATAAAAATAAATAAATAAATAAATAAATAAATAAAGAAAGAAAGAAAGAAAGAAAGAAAGAAAGAAAGAAAGAAAGAAAGAAAGAAAGACATTCCAGTACTACATAGTTCACACAGTGACATGTTTGTTGAAACAAGAAAAAAATGTATTGGAAATAGAAATCAGGAGGGGAAAATCTATGCTTGAAATGCAGACTCATTTTTATTACAACCCCACTCTTATTCTCTGACCACTTCCTTCATTTCAATTTTAATTTTATACAAGACCACTAAACACCAATTGCGTTTAATACCAGGCTGAGAACTTAGAGATGGCTGACATTTCAGTACAGCTGCAGCCAAAATAGTATGGTTTCTTATCAGTTTTTCAGAGTGTGTTGAAAGTAATTGGAGATGTAATTATTTTTCATGAATTATACATTGTAGAAGAAACTGAATTAAATTACATTATACAGTATACAGTAGTTTAACCCCTTCATGGATCACTGCCTTGTCATGGAGAAGGGGCTTACATAGCTCAATGAAACTATGAGCCATGTTGTGCAGGGCCACCCAAGATGGACAGGTCATAGCAGAGGGCTCTGACAAAATGTAATCCACTGGAAAAGGAAATGGCAACCCACTCCAGTATCTTTGCCATGAAAACTCCATGGACCATACCGAAAGGCAAAAAGATATGACACTGGAAGATGAGTCTGTCAGGTCAGAAGGTGTCTAATATGCTACTGGGGAAGAGTAGACAGCTAATACCAGTAATGCCAGAAAGAATGAAGCAACTGGGTCAAAGCCTAAAGGACACTCAGCTGTGGATGTATCTGGTGGTGAAAAGAAAGTCTGATACTATAAAGATCTATACCGCATAGGAACCTAGAATGTAAGATCCATGAGTCAAGGCAAGCTGGATGTGATCAAATAAGAGATGACAAGACTGAACATCAACATCTTGGGAATCAGCAAACTAAAATGGACAGGAATGGGTGAATTTAATTTAGATCACCATCAGGTATACTACTGTGGCCAAGAATCCCTCAGAAGAAATGGAGTAGCCTTCATAGTCAATAAAAGAGTAGGAAAAGCAGTACTGGGTTACAAATGACAGAATGACAGAATGATCTCAATTTGAATCCAAGGCAAACCATTCAACATCACAGTAGTCCAAGTCTATGCCCAACCACTGGTGCTGAAGAGGCTGAAGCTAACCAGTTCTATGAAGCCCTACAACTTCTAGAATTAAAACCAAAAAAAGATGTCCTTATCATCATGGGGGATTGGAATGCTAAAGTAGGAAGCCAAAAGATAACCGGAATAACAGGCAAGTTTGGCCTTGGAGTACAAAATGAAGCAGGGACCGGCTGGTAGTATTTTATCAAGAGAATCTGATGGTCGTAACAAATACTCTTTTCCAACAACCCAAGTGAGGACTCTACAAATGGTCATCACCAAATGGTCAACACAGAAATCAGATTGACTATGTGCTCTGCAGCCAAACATGAAGAAGCTCTATACAGTCAATAAAAACAAGACCAGGTGACTCGGATCATTAGCTTCTCATTGCAAAATTTATGCTTAAATTGAAGGAAGAAGGGAAAAGCACTAGGCCACTCAGGTATGAACTAAAAAATCATATTCCTGATGAATATACAGTAGAGGTATCAAATAGATTTAAGGAATTAGATCTGATAGACAGAGTGCCTGAAGAACTATGGACACAGGTTTGCAACATTGTATAAGAGGTAACAACTAAAACCATCCCAAGGGGGGGAAAATGCAAGAAAGCAAAATGGCTGTCTGAGGAAGCTTTACAAATAGCTGAGGGAAGTGAAAGGCAAGGGAGAAAGAGAAAGATACATCCAACTGAATGCAGAATACCAGAGAATAGCTACAAGAGATAAATGAACAGTGCAAAGAAATAGAAGAAAACAATAGAATAGAGAGGACCAGAGATCACTTCAAAAAAAATTGGAGATATGAGAGCATGATAAATGACCAACATGGCAGGGACCTAACAGAGGCAGAAGAGATTAAGAAGTGGTGGCAAAATTACACAGAAAAACTATACAAGAACAATCTTAACATCCCTGATAACCATGTGAGATTTAAAAATGTTCCAAAATTTATACTCACTAATTCAACAGACAACTCTGATGTACAAACAAAGAAAGTGTATTAAAAATGCTTTTGCAAAGGCAGGCCTTCATGTCCCTTCCCAAAATGGGTTGGGATCATGAAGCGAAAAATCCCATATTCAAGCAACACATTTATACCCCCTACACAATGCATGCCACACCTAAGAAGTCCTCCCAACTCCCCCTTGTTATCTTAAACCATACTATAAGCTAAACTATAAGCCAAACCATTGACATGACATTTTCTTCTATGCAACAGATGTCTTATCTTGTTTTGCTTCTGGACTTCGCCTTGGGTGGATGTTTCTATCTTATTTACTTGTTGCCTGGCCCTGGACGGATGTTCCTATTTTCCAAGAAAATTGTAACAAGTCACCACATACTTTTAACTAAATACACTTTGGGGTTTTAGGGTGGGGTTTTTAATATGTAACAAAAGGAATATTCTAGCTTAACAATACATAAAACACTATTATAAAAGAGTAACTTATTCTACTTTTCCTTCAACCACAATGAAGTGGTCACCGACCTTGAGCCAGACATCCTGGAATATGAAGTCATATGGGCCTTAGGAAGTCTGAGCAACAACAAAGCTAATGGAGATGACAGTATTCCAGCTGAATACTGTCTTAAAATCTTAAAAGACAATGCAGTAAAAGTGCTGCACTCTATTTGCCAGCAAATTTGGAAAACTCAACAGCGGACACTGGATTGGAAAAGATCAGTTTACATTCCAATTCCAAAGATGGGCAATGTGAAAGAATGTTCAAATTACCTCATCATTGCATTCATTTCACATGCTAGCAAAATTATGCTCAAAATCCTACAAGCTAAGCTCCAGCAGTATGTAGACCAAGGACTACCAGAAGTACAGGCAGGATTTCGAAGAGGCAGAGGAAATTAAAGATCAAAATGCCAACATACGCGGATCATGGAAAAAGCTAGGGAGTTCCAGAAAAACATATACTTCTGCTTCATTGACTATGCTAAAGCCTTTGATTGTGTGGATCACAACAAATTATGGCAAATCCTTAAAGAGATAGAAGTACCAGGCCATCTTATTTGTCTCTTGAGAAACCTGTAAGTGGGTCAAGAAGCAACAGTGAGAACTGAACATGGAACCACTGATTGGTTCAAAATTGAGAAAGTTCAGCAAGGCTAGATGAATCACAAGTTAGAATTAAGATCACTGAGAGAAATATCAACAACCTCAGATATGCAGATATACCATTCTAATGGCAGAAAGTGAAGAAGAACTAAAGAGCCTCTTGAGGCGGGTGAGGGAGGAGAGTATAAAAGTTGGCTTGAAACTCAACATTAAAAAAATTAAGATCACAGCTTCTGGAACTCTCGATTCCTGGCAAATAGATGAGGAAGACATGGAAGTAGTGATAGATTTTATTTTCCTGGGTTCCAAGATCACTGCAGAAGGGGACTACAGCCAAGAAATTAAAAAATACTTTCTTCTGGAGAGGAAAGCTATGGCAAATCTAGACAGCATACTAAAAAGCAGAGATATCACCCTGCCAATAAAAGTATGTATAGTCAAGGCTATGGTTTTCCCAATTGCAATGTATGGCTCTGAAAGTTGGACCATAAGGAAGGCTGAGCACCAAAGAATTGAAACCTTTGAACTATGGTGCTGGAGAAAACTCCTGTGAGTCCCTTGAACTGCAAGGTGATCAAATGGGTCAATCCTAGAGGAGATAAACCCTGACTCTTTAGAAGGACAGATCCCGAAGATGAAACTCAAATACTTGGCCACCTAATGAGAAGGAAGGACTCACTTGAGAAGAACCTAATGCTGGGAACGATTGTGGGCAAAAGAAAAAGGAGACAGCAGGAAATGAGGTGGCTGGATAGAGTCACTGAAGCAGACTCCTGGGGATGGTAGAGGACAGGAAGGCCTGGAGGAATGTTGTCCATGGGATCATGATGAATTGGACATGACTTTGCAACTAACAACAGCAACAATGTAATGTAAAGGAAAGTGTATGACTGTGTTAGAGAAACTAGATTTAGGACTGTAGAATAATATAAGCACATTACCTGCCAAAATGATTGGTTATGTAGCTTCAGTTGACCCTCTATTTTTGTTCTGTGTTTGAATCCAGCTATAAACATATCATGTAAAGCATGGGCTATAGCAAAAACAGCATTGTAGACACTGTAGCTATTGCCAGACATGCTCATTTAAAAAATGGTATAAGAGAGGTCCTTGAGTTGTTCATCTCCAGTGCAAGGAGGTTCCTCCATTTTATCCACAAGTATACTTGGAAATACACAGGAAAAAACCTGCTCCCAGAAGTTTTTGAAAAAACCATCTCCTTTTGTAGTGAAAGGGTTTCGATTCTCTATAAACTGATGAAATCCAGATACATCCCTGGAGTGAAACATTAAAGCTAGAGATCCATGGAACATGTCTAAATCCCAATTTCTTTGAAATACAAAGGATGCAATCTCCATTTGGGCTATGGTGATCCATAGCTTTCCTAGGGGTTTACCAGGCTTACTGTCTACATCTTCCACTGATTGATAGGAGAGTATTCTAAAAAATCCAAAGGAATTAGATTCACCATAAACAAGTATCAATGTAGCCTTACTACATGTCAACCGTGATCCTTAGGGTGGTTGGGATTGGTGGGAGACAACGAGGCATAGGGCCAGATCATGTGTTGGGAGCACGCCCTCGCTATCTTTGAGCGGTGCTGTGCTCCGACCCTATGACCTCCTCCCCTGGGGGCAGGGGAATGGGGACCCCTGGGCTCAAGCTGGTGTATTTTAATGCCAGGTCCATGGCTAATAAGTCTTCCCTCCTCCGCAAGGTGATTGAGGAGGAGGCTGCGGACCTGGCTTGCATCACCAAGACCTGGTTGGGCCCAGAGGGAGGAGTCCCTCTGGTTGATTTATGCCCCCCAGGTTTCCGGAATTTGCACCGGGCACGGGCTCAGGGGAGGGGTGGTGGAGTGGCTGTGTTATTCGGGAAAACCTGATTCCAAGGGAGGTCACTGTTCCTGAGATAGGCGGAAGTGAGACCCTCCTCCTGAGGTGGGGGCCTGGTGGTCGGGTGGGTTTGCTGCTGACATACCTTTCCCCCAGCTGTGTGGCAGCAACCCTGCCTGGGTTTCTCGGCGTTCTCTGGGGTGGCGGTGGATCTCCGGGGCTTATGGTCCTGGGTGATTTCAATCTGCCTTCCCTTGGGGGGCATCGGGTTTGGCCCAGGAATTCATGGACTCCATGGGGACCATGGGCCTGACCCAGTTAATTTAAGGCCCGACTCACGAGGGGGGAAACACTCTCAACCTGGTTTTTGTCTCGGAACAGTGGCGTAGTGATATAGGGCAGGTGAGTTGTACAACACTGCCCGTCCCATGGTCTGATCACTATCTACTGCGGCTGGTCTTCCAACAGGCTGCCCCCCACTGCTGGAATGAGGAGCCACTTAGATGGTTCCGCCCCAGACGCCTAATGGACCCTGAAAGGTTCCAGGCGGAACTGGGGTTTTTCCCCATTTCCCTTGCCCACAACTCTGCAGAGAACCTGGCGGCTGCTTGGCAGCAGGCTGCTGAGGCTGCCCTTGACAGGGTTGTCCCCATGCATCCCCTCACACGCCGTGGATCCTGGGTAGCTCCTTGGTATACTGAGGAGCTCCGGGAGATGAAGCTCCGTCGGAGGGGTTTAGAGAGCAGGTGGAGGGCCACCCGCTCCCAAGCCGATCAAGCCCAGTTGAGAGCCCATATAAGGACTTACCTGGTAGCTATGGGGGTGGTGAGAAGGTCTTATCTCTCCACCCTCATAGCATCCACAGATAACCGCCCAGCCGCCCTGTTTAGGGCCACCCGCTCCCTCTTACATCCGGGGGAGGTGGTGGACCCTCTCCAGGGAAGAGCTGAGGAATTAGGTCAATATCTGTCAGATAAGATTGCGCAAATTCAGGGCGGGTTGTGCTCCACCTTGCAGTGGTCTGAGGATCGTGGTGCAAGTAGTCTGGCTGATGTTATCTGGGCTGAGTTCGACCCTGTTTCTGAGGATGAAGTAGACAGGATTATGCGGCCACATGTGAGTTCCACCACATGTTTGTTGGACCCGTGCCCTTCCTGGCTGGCTTATGCCACCAGGGAGGTCACCTGCGGTTGGCTCCGGGCAGTGGTCAACACTTCGTTAAAGGAGGGTGTCTTTCCCTCTGCCTTGAAAGACGGTGGTGAGGCCCCTCCTGAAGAAGCCTGCCCTGGACCCGACCGTGTTAGACAACTTCCATCCAGTCTCCAACCTTCGTTTTTTGGCGAAGGTTGTTGAGAGTGTGGTGGCTCAGCAGTTTCCACTTTTCCTGGATGAAGCAGACTACCTAGATCCGTACCAATTGGGCTTCTGGCCTGGTTTCAGCACGGAGACGGCATTGGTCACACTGATGAGCACGGGACAGGGGTTTTTCCTCTGTCCTGGTCCTATTAGACCTCTCAGCGGCTTTCGATACCATCGACCATGGTATCCTTTGCGCCTCGAGGGGCTGGGAGTGGGGGGCACTGTTCTTCGGTGGCTCTCCTCCAACCTCTCTGGGCAGTCGCAATCGGTGTTGACAGGGAGACAGAGGTCGGCCCTGAGGGTGCTCACTTGTGGGGTCCCTCAGGGGTCGGTCCTCTCCCCCCTTTTATTTAATATCTACATGAAACCGCTGGGTGAGATCATTCGTGGTTTTGGGGTGAGGTATCACCAGTATGCTGATGATACCCAGTTATACATCTCCACCCCAAACCAAATCAGTGATGCCCTCTCCGTGATGACTCGCTGTCTGGATGCGGTACGGATCTGGATGCACGGAAACATGCTTCAGCTCAACCCGGCCAAGACTGAGTGGCTGTACATACCGGCATCTCGGTCTAGTCAAGAGTGTCCATCGTTAACCATAGGGGGAGTGGTGTTGCCCCCTGTGGATAGGGAACAGAACCTGGGGGTCCTCCTGGACGCGCGGCTCCAGTTGGAGGAGCAGGTGGGGGCCGTCTCCAGGGGGGCCTTTGCCCAGGTCCGGCTGGTTTGCCAGCTTCGCCCGTTTCTGGACTGAGATGCCCTGCGTACAGTCACTCATGCCCTTGTTACCTCACGTCTCGACTACTGCAACGCTCTCTATTTAGGACTGCCCTTGCACACCATCCGGAGGTTACAGCTGGTGCAGAATGCTGCCACGCGGGTTGTGATGGGAGTTACCCGATTCTCCCATATTACCCCCCTCCTGCGTGGCTTGCATTGGTTGCCGGTTGCGCTCTGGATGAGGTTCAAGGTTTTGGCTTTAACATTCAAAGTCCTACATGACATGGGTCCACAATATTTAAGGGAGCGCCTCCTACCGATATCGGGGACCAACCGCCCTGTACAGGCACACAGGTAGGGCTCTCGGGTCCCGCCGGCAAGCCAATGTTGGCTGGCGGTCCCCCGACAGCGAGCCTACTCTGTAGCGGCCCCCGACTTATGGAATCAACTGCCTCTGGACCTCCACCTGGCCCCTGACCTCCAAACCTTCCTCTGCGATTTGAAGACCTGGCTATTTGACCAAGTAAGGCTGTGATTACCTTACCAGTGGCATGGGACAGTTTTAATTTTTAATTCGGTTTTATTGGACCTTATAGTGATTTAATTTCTTTTTAATTATTTATTGTATTTGTATGTTTTAACTGTGAGCTGCCCCAAGTCTTCGGAGATGGGGCGGCATATAAGTCCAATAAAATAAAAATAAATAAAATAAAATAAATAAATATATCATAAATCTTCTTCCCTTTATGCAGTATTTCAGAGATATTAGTAATAAAAGTTATAACAGGGATTTTCTGTACGAATGCAAAACAAATGCCCTTCTGAGAAAATATGGGTATCACTATTTGTACAAATCTTTCTCCATTGTCAGTATCCATAACTACCACCCCAATCCATGTCCATTTGAAATGTAAAAGTAGAGACAGAATCCCTTCATACTGAAGATCTTCCTTAGGAACCATTTGATAGAAGGGAAGACCAGGAGATTTCTCCTTCATCACTGGAATTGGACTATAGGTGAGCTAAAGATATCCATGAAAAGTGAAAAAGAACAATTACAATTGCACCCATATCACATCCTTCATTAATTTGCATTGTTATTATTGGCACATAAATATCAGTAACAATTAAGGAGAATATTTGTATTTCAGGGTTGAAATGAAGGGTCCTTGCTCCTCTCTGATCTTGCATATTTTCTTATAAGTTTCTCTACCTTAACTAAGTCACTGTCCCAGAGATAGGTGGGAGTGAGACCCTCCTCCTGAGGTGGGGGCCTAGTGGTCAGGTGGGCTTGCTGCTCACATACCTTTCCCCCAGCTGTGTGGCAGCAGCCCTGCCTGGGCTTCTTGATGTCCTCTCAGGGGTGGCGGTGGAGCTCCCGGATCTTATAGTCCTGGGGGACTTCAACCTGCCCTCCCTGGGGGGAGTGTCGGGGTTGGCCCAGGAATTCATGGCTTCTATGGATGCCATGGCCCTGACCCAATTGATTCAAGGCCTGACTCATGAGGGGGGAAACACTCTCAACCTAGTTTTTGCCTCTGAACAGCGGCATAGTGACGGACAGCAAGCCACTTTTATGGCTTTGCCCGTTCCATGGTCTGATCACTATCTCCTATGGCTGGTCTTCCAACAGGCCGCCCCCCACTGCTGGGATGAGGAACCACTTAGATGGTTCCGCCCCAGATGCCTGATGGACCCTGAGAGGTTCCAGGCAGAACTGGGGTTCTTTCCCTCTTCCCTTGTTCACAGCTCTGCCGAGGATCTGGCGTCTGCTTGGCAACAGGCCGCAGTGGGTGCCCTCGACAGGGTTGTCCCCATGCGTCCCCTCACACGCCATGGATCCTGGATGGCTACCTGGTATACCGAGGAGCTCCGGGAGATGAAGCATCATCAGAGGGGTTTAGAGAGCAGGTGGAGGTCCACCTGCTCCCAATCCGACCGAGACCAGCTGAGAGCCCATATTAGGACTTACCTGGTAGCTATGAGAGCGGCGAGGAAGTCTTATCTCTCCACCCTCATAGCGTCCGCAGATAACCGCCCAGCCGCCCTGTTCCAGGCTACCCTCTCTCTCCTTCGTATGGGGGGAGGGAGCGGACCCGTTGTGGGGAAGGGCTGAGGAATTTGGTCAATATCTGTCGGATAAGATCGCTCAGATTTGGAGTGGATTGTCCTCTGATTTGCAGTGGTCTGAGGAACAGGGTACAAGTAGTCTGGCTAATGTGATCTGGGATGAGTTCGATCCTGTTTCCGAGGATGAAGTGGATAGGACTATGCGGCGTCTGAGTTCCACTACATGTTTGTTGGACCCGTGTCCTTCCTGGCTGGCTTATGCCTCCAGGGAGGCCACCTGTGGTTGGCTCTGGGCAGTTGTCAACTCTTCACTGAGAGAGGGTGTTTTTCCCTCCGCCTTGAAGGAGGCGGTGGTGAGGCCCCTCTTGAAGAAGCCTGCCCTGGACTCGACTGTGTTAGACAACTTTTGTCCAGTCTCCAACCTTCGCTTTTTGGCGAAGGTTGTTGAGAGTGTGGTGGCTCAGCAGTTTCCATTCTTCCTGGATGAAGCGGACTACCTGGATCCATACCAATCAGGCTTCCGACCCGGTTTCAGCATGGAGACAGCATTGGTTGCGCTGATGGATGATCTCTGGAGGGCGTGGGACAGGGGTTTTTCCTCTGTCTTGGTCCTATTAGATCTCTCAGCGGCTTTCGATACCATCGACCATGGTATCCTTTTGCGACGCCTTGGGGGGCTGGGAGTGGGGGGCACTGTTCTTTGGTGGTTCACCTCCTACCTCTCGGGCGTCAATCGGTGTTGGTAGGGGGGCAGAGGTCGACCCCGAGGGTGCTCTCTTGTGGGGTCCCTCAGGGGTCAGTCCTCTCCCCTCTTTTATTTAACATCTACATGAAGCCGTTGGGTGAGATCATCCGTGGTTTGGGGGTGAGATACCATCAGTATGTGGATGACACCCAGCTGTACATCTCCACCCTGAACCAGATCAGTGATGCCCTCTCCCTGATGACCCGGTGCTTGGATGCAGTATGGATTTGGATGAATGGGAACATGCTTCGACTCAACCCGGCCAAGACTGAGTGGCTGTGCATACCTGCATCTCAGCCCAGTCAAAAGTATTCATCTTTGGCCATAGGGGGAGAGGTGTTTCCCCCTGTGGATAGGGCGTGGAATCTGGGGGTCCTCCTGGATGTACGGTTCCAGTTGGAGGAGCAGGTGGGGGCTGTCACCAGGGGGGCCTTTGCCCAGCTCCGCCTTGTTCATCAGCTTCGCCCATTCCTGGACTGTGATGCCCTGCGCACAGTCACTCATGCCCTTGTCACCTCTAGACTCGACTACTGCAATGCTCTCTATTTAGGACTGCCCTTGCATACCATCCAGAGATTGCAGCTGGTGCAGAATGCGGTCGCGCGGGTGATGATGGGAGTTCCCCGATTCTCCCATGTTACCCCCCTCCTGCATGGTCTACATTAGTTGCCGGTTGCACTCCGGGTGAGATTCAAGGTTTTGGTTTTAACATACAAAGTCCTACACGACATGGGTCCTCAATACTTAAGGGAGCGACTCCGGCCGATATCGAGTGCCAACCACCCTGTGCGAGCACACAGGCAAGGACTCCTCAGGGTCCCGTTGGCAAGTCAATGCCGGCTGGCGTTCCCCCGGTGATGAGCCTATTCTGTCACGGCCCCTGACCTCTGGAACCAACTACCCCTGGGGCTCCGCCTGGCCCCTGACCTCTGCAACTTCTGCCATGATTTGAAGACCTGGCTGTTCGACCAATCCGGGCTGTGACCCCTCCCCGGGGGGATGGGTTTTTAAATTATCTTGAATTTTAGATCTACTATTCTGGGCTTGTGATCTGTTTAATTTTTTTTAATTATTTGTTGTGGTTGTTTTATTTATTTATTTATTTATTTATTTATTTATTTATTATTTAGACTTGTATGCCGCCCTACTCCCGAAGGACTCAGGGCGGCGAACATACACAAAGATATACAAATAAAACAGGTAAAAACAAGTCCAAATTACTAAACAACTAATACAATAAAATTGCTAATAGGCAAAAATTGTTAAAACTACCCTCCCCACGGTCAGTCCAGGCCGGCCTGCTGAAACAGCCAAGTCTTTAGGTCTCGACGAAAGGAGCGGAGATCAGGGGCCAAACGCAGATCCGCAGGAAGCTGGTTCCACAGGCGGGCTCCCACAGAAAAGGCCTAGCTCTGGGAACCGCCAGCCGACAATGCCTGACCGACGGTATTCCCAGAAGGCCCCTCCTATGGGAGCGCACGGGGCGATTGGACTGTGATGCAGGCAGGAGGCGTTCCTAAGTACCCTGCACCCAAGCCATTAAGGGCTTTATAAGTTGTCACTAACACCTTGAAGGAAACCCGGAAGGCAACCAGCAACCAATGCAGGTCGCGCAGGAGGGTGTAACATGGGAGTATCGGGATACCCCCATCACAGCCAGCGCGGCATTCTGCACCAGCTGTAACCTCCGAGTAATCTGCAAGGGGAGCCCCATGTAGAGAGCATTGCAGTAGTCGATTCTGGACATGATGAGCATGAGTGACCGTTGAAGGGCATCTCGGTCCAGGTAAGGGCGAAGCTGGCGAACCAGCCGAACCTGGGCAAAAGCCCCCCTGGCCACAGCCCCCACCTGCTCCTCCAAACTGAGCTGTGCATCCAGGAGGATTCCTCGCCCTATCCACGGGGGTAACACCTCCCCCATGACCAAAGATGGCACATCCACTGAACACCGAGATGCCGGTAAGAACAGCCACTCAGTCTTGGCTGGGTTGAGTCTGAGCCTGTTACTCCCCATCCAGGCCTGCACCGCCTCCAGGCACCGGGACATCACCAAGAGAGCATCACTGATCTGGTCTGGGGTGGAGATATACAACTGGGTATCATCAGCATATTGATGATACCTCACCCCGAAACCACGGATGATCTCACCCAGCGGTTTCATGTAGATATTAAACAGGAGAGGTGAGAGAACCGACCCCTGAGGCACCCCACAATTAAGGGGCCTCGGGGAAGACCTCTGCTCTCCCGTCAACACCGACTGCGAACGGTCCGAAAGGTAAGAGGAGAACCACCGTAACACAGTGCCCCCCACTCCCAACCCCGAGCCGCAGAAGGATACCATGGTCGATGGTATCGAAAGCCGCTGAGAGATCTAAAAGGACCAGGACAGAGGAAAAACCCCTGTCCCGAGCCCTCAAGAGATCATCCACCAATGCGACCAATGCTGTCTCGGTGCTGTGTCCAGGCCTGAAACCCGATTGGTACAGGTCAAGGTAATCAGTTTCCTCCAGGAACAGCGGGAGCTGCTGAACCACCACGCTCTCAACAACCTTTGCTAAAAAGCGAAGGTTGGAAACTGGACGATAGTTATTCAAAATGGTTGGGTCCAGAGCAGGCTTCTTAAGGAGGGTCTCACCACCGCCTCTTTAAGGCGGCAGGGAAAACCCTTCACTCAAGGAAGCGTTGATAACTGCCTGGAGCCAACCACGTGTAACCTCCTGGAGGCATAAACCAGCCAGGAAGGACACGGGTCCAATAAACATGTGGTGGAGGACAGCCTCCGCATGATCCTGTCCACTTCATCCAGGGAGACAGAGTCAAACTCAACCCAAACAGGATCCACAAGACTCATCGTCACGCCATCATCAACATCCTGCCAGTCAGAGTCCAAGCCGGCCCGAATCTGAGCGACCTTATCCGCCAGATGTAAACTAAAATCCTCTGCTCTGCCCCGCAGAGGGTCCCCTCCCTCCCTCAATTGCAAGAGGGAGCGAGTGACCCTAAACAGGGCCGCAGGGCGATCATCGGCAGACGCAATCAGAGCGGAGAAGTAAGCACATCTCGCTGCTCTAATCGCTTCCAGGTAAGTCCTAATATAGTTTTAGTTGTGAGCCGCCCCGAGTCTTCGGAAATGGGGCGGCATACAAGTCCGAATAATAAAAATAAAAATAAAATAAAAGTAACATCATTTTCTGATAAGGAGTTGGGTTTGGTTCTCATTTTATATTCTAATGTCTTCCCCTGTCAGTATTTTTTTTTAAATTTTAAAACAACTTTATTTACAAGACGTTAAAAACATACAAATGTTTAAATACACATAATAAATATACAAAAAAGTGTGCGAAGTGCTTTCTTCATTTTGTTTTTGATATCAAATTGGATATGAAATATTAGTCAAAAAATTAATTATAAATGACATATATTAATTAACACATTTTACTATTTGTTTAGCTTGGATTATAACTATTAACTATTCTATATAATCTTCATATTTACTATATATTGAAGAGAATTATTTATACATTCCACACCTCCAATTGAATATACTATGTTTCCTAGGTTCATTTCTTCTTCAGAGTTTTTTATTTTGTTCCACCCAATTATACCATTTATCCCATATCTTATAATAATCTGAATCTTCCTTTTCATTTAATTTAAGTGTGAGTGTCTCCATTTCAGCACACTTGTATGTTTTTCGAATAATAATGTATAGAGGTGGTAAGTTAGGTTTTTTCCAATATTGTGCTAGAGAGACCCGTGCGGCTGTTAATAAATGGGTAATCAAATATTTATCTTTGAGGGGGTAGTCTCTTTTAATCATTCCCAGGAGAAACAGTTCCGGTCTCCACTCCAGCCCACATTTTGTGATTTCTTCTATCCATTTTTTTTTATTTCTATCCAATATTTCTTTGTTTCAGGGCATGTCCACCAAAGATAAAAATAAGTGCCTAATTTGTCTTTGCATTTCCAGCAATTTGGATTTGCTGCCAGAGATAATCTAGCTAATCTAGAGGGTGACAAATGCCACCTATACATCATTTTATATTGATTTTCCTTATGTGCTACTGATTTTGTATATGTAAGATTCCTCTGCCAAATTTCTTCCCAATCATTCAAATCAATACTATATCTGAATTTTTTTTCCCAAGCCATCATTGGTCCCTTCACTATTTCCTCTGCCAATTCCTGTTCTAGTAAAAAATTGTATAATTTGGATATCAAATTTTCCTCTGGGCCCAAAAGTAGTTTATCCAATTGTGTATCTTTCATTTCAATTCCATAGTCCTTTACATCTTTGTTGTATCTCATTTTGATTTGAAAATAGGACCAATTATCTATCGTTATTCCTTGGGCTTCTAATTCCTGTATCATTTTTAATCTTCCCTCACTATCTAAGATTTGATGATATTTAAGTTTTTTGTTCATGTCCATTGTATTGGGGTGAAATGTTGCCTCCATTGTTGAGATCCATCTTGGGATTTTAATATAGTATTTCTTTCTAATATCAGTCCAATTTTTGATCAGAGATTTATGCACTATGTGTCTGGTGAAATATGAATGCTTTTTATTGGTTGGATTCCACAAAAATGAGTGCCATCCTGCCTGCAAGTCATGGCCTTCTAATGTTAAGATTCTCCCCTGTCAGTATTAGTAAAGGTGGTGATCTTAGAGATTCTTTGGTTGGGTTGTTTGCTGATGGCCTATTTCTTGATTGGGGTATTGTTTACTTGACTGTTGGTCTGATGTTAATCTTGGAGTTAATTTATGTTAATCTGGGTGCTGATTGTGGTGGAGAGGTGCTTGTAGTCCCCCCCTCTTTTGGCTGGTTGATTGTCTCTTACCATAGAATATAGATATTGTTTATTGCTGTGTGAATTGATGGCTGATTTGTAAAAGTGCCAGGCTTCTAAAAATTCCCTGGTATTTTTGGACATGGGTTGGTCTAGGATGGTCACATTTTCCCAATTGAAACTATGATTAAGTCTGTCTATATGTTATGAAATTAAACAGTTTTCATTTTATCTTCTGACTCTAGTTAGTTTCCATAGATGCTTTTTGCCAGCCCTCTGTTAGTGTTTTTATATGGATTTAAATATTGTACTTTGATATGTAAGGAAAATCATTGATGAATCACTTTCTCCATGATGCCAAACTAAAAACACTTTGCTAAACTTGGATATCTTTATTATCTAAATTCATTCCAAGATACAGAAAGAACAAAAGTATACAGACCAAATCAAAGAAATGATAAAAGAAGTGTTAAACTTCATTTGCAAACCTTACCTGAGGAATCTTATAGGTATCCAGAATAATTTCCATATCAAGAGAAGTAAGAGAATCCAGTCCACCAATCACAGCAAGGAGCTTATTCTGCATATTACAGTTGTGATTTGGGAAAAATTGTTCTAGTGTATATATAAGCAGCATTGTAGAATGATATGTCCAGTTTGCATCATAATAATTATCATAAATATGAAATCCCAAGGTGATATTTGGTAAAATTTGAGGATTTTCATTAATCTGCTTTACTGCAAAAGCCAAGGCCAGAATGTGTTGGTAATTCTTGGGAAGTATTCTAGAACAAGTGTTGCAGTCTATATCAGATAATGTTTACAATTCTGAAATTTTTTGCAGGATTTATCATATTTATTATTGTACATTATAAAAGATGTTTACTACTTTGGAGTATGTAAAGTTAAACATAAAGTAACATTCATATACTCAAGTTCTTATATTATCATGTTACCTGATAGTTCCAATAATCATATAGAATAATTTGTACTGTTTTTATGATTGTACGCCGCCCCGAGTCCTTTGGGAGATGGGGCGGCTTAGAAATCCAATAAATAAATAAATAATATATTTTAAAAATTACCACCTTCCTTCTGCACAATTGCATTGTCTACCTAGCATATAAAGTTTCTTCAATTTCCTATAACATTATCTGGCATTCTAATTAACACAAATGCACATATAGACTAAAATTAATTCCTTACATAAGTTCTTCAGGCATGGCTGGTAGAGGTTCCTTTATGAAATCTTTGGCATAGGAGAGGAAGGTCCCATGAGATGCGATGCCACCGATGATGAGATCTCCAGATTAATGATAGCTGTGAAGTGGTTGTTGTGGGTATTGGACATTACATTTTGCTGTGAGAGCTTCATATGCCGTGTATGGAAGCAGAGTTAACAGGAACATCACTCTTACCAGCATCCTGAAATCAATGGAAAAATCTTCTCTGTGTACATCCTTTTATCTACAAAGCAGCCATTAGATTCTCTACTGATTCAGCAGCATACAAGTAGAATGAATTGTAATTATTGTTATTCCGATATTAAATAAGACAGTCTTCTGGCCAATCTAAAATTCCAAATTTTGAATACTCAGCTCATATTGACAAACAGGTATCCCCATCCCTACCTTTAATGCTAAAGGTTATATTTATCCAATGTTTCACTGTGTTCAAGAGTTGATCTTTGGGAACAAACTGCAAATTTCATAATCAATTAATTTAATTACAGATATTATGCTAATTGCAGGAATGGAAATTGTTTTCCATGTAGAATATCTAAAAGAGCCAACATATTTATCATGACTGAAGGGATTTTTTCCTATCTTCTTCAGTAATAAGTATATTGCTCTCCTGCCTCCAGTATTGGGCTGTAAAAGGAAAGATAACCCAAAAATGAAGACTTTGATACACAACTGACACTTCATGCATATCATCATAAAATTAACCTGCTTTTCCAAATGGTTTCCAAAGAATGAAATATTGACATTTCAAAGCCAATTAAGAGGATTTTTTTTGCAAAAAAGTTTTTATTTTTAAGACAAACATACAAACAAAACATAAAAACATAAAACCATCTTCCATATTATATACATACAGTGTGTCAGTTGGTTACAAATCTTTTGTGCTATCCTTTTTGTCATCATCACTCACAATTTATATAAACTTTCATATTGTCAAGTTAACATATGCTTATATATTTATCAGTTATTAAACATCTACGGCTAGGCTATTTATTCCATCATATTATACAAGATATTCCCAATTTTTATGTTAAAATTTATATTATCCTTTCATCCAATGGTTATATATGTCTATATTATATTTTATATCAATCTATTAAACTTCTATTACAAAATTATCTACTCTATTACATTACTTATTCTTTTTGTCCAACCATTGATAAAACAAATCCCATATCATATAAAATTGTTTATCTTCTTGCTCTCTAATTTCAAATGTCAACTTACTCATTTCAGCACAGTCCATAATTTTCTTAATGACTTCCTCCTGCATAGGTATTTTATCATTTTTCCAATTCTTAGCAAATACAATTCTAGCTGCTGTTAAAACATTTACAATCAAATATTTCAACTCTTTATTGTAAATTTCTGCTATGATTCCCAATAAAAATATCTCCAGTTTAAAGTCTGTATGTTGTTTTATCATTTTTTCCAACCATGTGTGGATTTTAGTCCAATATCTTTTTGCATCCAAACATGTCCACCACATATGGTAATACAAGCCAGGTGTCTGATGACATTTCCAACATTTATCCGATTTGTTCTTAAACATTCTCGCAATTCTTGTCAGGGGTAAGTGCCACCTGTAAAACATCTTATACAGATTTTCTTTATAAACAGTTGACATTGTCATTTTATAATTTTGAGACCATAATTTTTGCCATTTCTCTAAATCAATCCCATATCCAAAAAATTTTCCCAAAGTGATCATCATTTCTTTAAAATGCTCCTCCTCCAATTTAAATTCTAATAAATATCCATAAAGTTTTTTAATTACATTTTCATCAGTACCTATCAAAATTTTATCTAATTCAGTCAACTTATCATAAATACCTTCTAATTTAATATCTCCATCAAATCTAGATTGTATTTGCAAATATGAAAACGAATTCATTTTTGTGCCTTGTTCTTCCAACGCTTGCATAGATTTAAATTCACCCTTTTCATTCAATATGTCACCATATCTAACTGTTTGTTCCTTTTTGTATATTATTGGATATGAAAAAGCTTCAATTGTAGATATCCATAGCGGAATTTTTAGATAGTATTGCTTTTGAGTCTTTTCCCAATTTAAAAACAAAGCCTCTCGAATATGATGTCTTCCAAAGTACCCTTGTGTTTTAGTTTCCTTATACCAAAGAAATGCATGCCACCCCAACAGCAGATCATGTCCTTCTAGAGTCAATAGTCTACTGTTCCTTAATGTTATCCATTCTTTTACCCACATCAGATTTGCTGCCTGATAATATAATTCCCAGTTGGGCACAGCAAACCCTCCTCTTATTCTTGCGTCTTGTAACAATTTAAGTTTTATTCTTGCTTTCTTGCCCTGTCAAATATATTTCAACACAATTTTATTTAAATCTTCAAAAAACCCTTTCCCTAATCTAATTGGAATTGTCTGGAATAATATAAAATTCTAGGCAGTACATTCATCTTAATTGTTGATATTCTCCCAATCAATGATAATTGTAAGTTTTTCCATTTTTCCAAATCTGTCGCAATCTGCTGTTTGAATTTAATATAGTTATTCTCCTTCAGTGTGCTACATCTTGGCGTAATGTGTATCCCTAAAAACTTGACCTTGTTTGTGACCTGTATTTCTACAACTTCTTCCAACTCTTTTTTTCATCTTGCTAGCATATTCTTTGTTAATATCTTTGTTTTATCTTTATTAATTTTCAAACCTGCTACTTTTCCATTCTCTTCTATCCTTTCTATTAATTTAGGTGCTGTTTCCAATGGATCCTCTAGTATAAATACCAGGTCATCTGTGAAAGCTTGCAATTTATACTCTTCCTTTTCAATTTTCATTCCTTTTATTTCTTTGTCTTCTCTAATATTCCTGTTCAACACTTCCAATGTTAACACAAACAGCAGAGGCGACACTGGACAACCTTGCCTAGTCCCTTTTCTTATATCTAGAGATTCTGTCAATTCTCCATTTATCATGACCTTTGCAGTTTGTTTATAATATATCACCACAATGGCTGGTATAAAATTTTTACCAAAGCCCATTTGTGCCAATTGTAATAACATAAAGCACCAACTCACATTATCAAAGGCTTTTTGACCATCTAGAAATATCAAAGCCATTTGCTTTTCGGGATGTGCCTCATAATATTCCAAAGTATCCAGAATTATTCTCATATTATGTTTAATTTGTCTCTTTGGCAGAAATCCATTTTGATCAACATGGATAAAATTATTTAAATATCTTTTCAATCTTTCTGCCAAAATTGAATTTCTCTCCCCGCAGTACCAAAGTTGGATAATCAACTGAACCCTGAGGGGGCAAGACCCATAGCCACTCGGTCTTGTCAGAGTTGAGTCCGAGCTGATTAGTCCCTATCCAGATCCTCACATCCTCCAGGCACCGGGACATCACCTCAACGGCCTCACTTGATTGACCTGGGACAGAGATGTACAACTGGCTATCATCAGCATACTGGTGATACTCGACCCTGTGTCGACGGATGATCTCACCCAGCGGTTTCATGTAGATATTAAAGAGGAGGGGGGAGAGGATGGAACCCTGAGGAACCCCACATGGCAGGGCCCTAGGGCTCAATCTCTGCCCCCCCACCAACACTGACTGAGTCTGGTCAGACAGGTAGGAGGAGAACCACTGTAAAACAGTGCCTCCCACTCCCAGCCCCTTGAGCCAGCTCAGAAGGATACCATGATCGATGGTATCGAAAGCTGCTGAGAGGTCAAGAAGCACCAAAATGGAGGAAGACGCCCCCATCCCGGGCCCGCCAGAAATCATCCACTAGTGCAATCAAAGCCATCTCTGTGCTGTACCCGGGCCTGAACCCAGACTGCAAGGGATCCAGATAATCTGCTTCATTCAAGGCCCGAAGGAGCTGGAGCACCACCACCTTCTCAACAACCTTCCCCAAAAAGGGAAGATTGGAGACAGCACGAAAGTTATTTAACACAGCTGGGTCCAGGGAAGGCTTCTTGAGGAGGGACCTAACCACAGCCTCTTTCAAGGCATACGGAACACACCCCTCACCCAAAGAAGCATTTATAATCTCCTGGAGCCAGCCACATGTCATCTCCCGGCCTGCCGAAACAAGCCAGGAGGGACAAGGGTCCAATAAACAGGTGGTGGCATTCACTGCTCCCAGGGCCTTGTCCACATCCTCAGGGCCAACAGGAACAAACTCATCCCAGATAACCAGACTAAGACCTGCCCCTATCATCTCAGTGGACTCCACCCAGCCAGAGTCCAAGTCCAACTGGTTCTGAGCGACTTTATCTGCCAAAAACTGAACAAATTCCTCGGCCCTGCCCTGCAGGGGTTCCTCTGCCCCCTCAGATCTTAAGAGGGAGCATGTCACCCCAAACAGGGCGGCCGGGTGACAGTCTGCAGATGCGATAAGACTGGCCCAATATAATCATTGTGCCACTCTTATCGCCACTAGCTAGGCGTCAATATGATGTCCTAACAGTGTCCGGTCAGATTCAGCCTGACTTTTCTTCCAGAGGCACTCTAGGTGTCTCTTCCACCGTTTCATCCCCTGGAGTTCCTCAGTAAACCAAGGAGATCTCCGAGGTCCACGAGCGGAGAGAGTCCGCATAGGTGCAACCCGATCTATGGCCCCAGTGGCCACACTATTCCAGGCTTCCACCAGGACCTCAGTCAAGCTGTGGGCGAGGGAAGCCGGAAACTCCCCAAGCTCCCTCTGAAACCCAACTGGGTCCATTAGGCACCTGGGGCGGAACCACCTAGTTGGTCCTGCCTCCCTGCAGTATGGAGTGGTCGTCAGGAAGTCCAATCTTACAAGGGAATGATCTGACCATGACAAGGGCTGGATGACTATTTCCCCCAGTTTCAGATCATGGCACCATTGTTCCAAGATAAAAACCAGATCGAGCATCTGTCCCCCCCCCCCAATGAGTCAGACCCTGAACTACTTTGGTCAGGACCATGGTTGTCATGGAGACCATGAACTCCTGGGCCACACCCGAGGGTTCACCAAGGGATGGCAAATTGAAGTCCCTAAGCACCATCAGCCTAGGGAACTCAACCGCCAACCTGGCTACTACCTCGAGCAGCCCAGGCAGGGCCGTTGCAACACAGCTGGGAGGCAGGTACATTAGCAACAGGCCCACCTGAACCCCTAGGTCCAGCTTCAGAAGGAGGGAGTCATACCTGTCTATCTCCAGAACAGGGCCTTCCCATGGACATAATTCCTGACGAGCAATTACTGCCACTCCACCACCCCTGCCCTGGGGTTGCGGCTACTGCACCACTTGAAACCCGGAGGGGCACATCTCAATGAGGGGAATGCCCCCCTCTGGCCCCAACCAGATCTCAGTGATGCACGCCAGGTCGGCCCTCTCCTCCAGGATTAAATCCTGGATTAGAGGAGCTCTCCTTACCACTGACCTTGCATTCAAAAGCAACAGCCTGAGCCCAGAGCCTGGTCTTCCCTGGCCAGTGGGTCCCCGAGATGAGCACAAGGGGTCAGAACACGGTTCAGCAACCAATTGGCGAACACACATTCCCCGATGATGGCTAACCCCACGGCTCCCACCATATATGCCTCTCCCAGTCACCACTGAAATCGGCCGTCCCTTAAGCTCCTCCGTGGTCGCGGTCCATCCCACACTACCATCAACCACCATCTCCAGCCGGTGGGAGTCTTCACCCCGAAAACACTCTCTCACTCACTACACTCACTCACAGCAATCACCCAAATTTATCTAAAAAATAATTAAACCAAAAGACTGTATAAAAACATGTAAAAAGGTTACACCACAATACAAAAAAGGAAATAAAAAGGGGTATAAAGAGCAGAATGGTATAAAATATAATGTCCAGGTATATAAAGATCTTAAAAGATGTTAAAAAACACACAGCTACGTCCTGACATCCATCCATGGGGAAGGGTCCAGATTCGAGTCCAGGTTGCCCTCTCACTGCAACCCTGAGGCTGATGGCAAGAGCCACGAATAGGGCTAACACCACGCTCTCACCGTGGGTACCCTCACAGACCAGTCAGACAGCTAACATAAAGGGCAGGGACAAAAAAGAAAGGGGGGGTGCACCCACCAAACTGCACTCCCACTGCAATGGTTGGGTGCATCCCAGTCCCTCGCACCAGTAGCCGAGTATGGAGGGGGGGGAGGCTCGACAAATAGAGAGCTGAAGCCATTGGGCACAGTTTGATGGGCGCAACCCCCACTCCCGCAGCCAGCGTAGATAAAAGAACCATGATTGGGCAAAGTCATAAAGCTTCAAAAGATGGTGGGGGGGAGAAAATGGCCCCCAGGCATTCCAGCAGCCACAAGTAGGGCGATAGATGACCAAGTCAGCAGCAGCCACCAACCAGCCTCCTCCGAGTTGGACAAGGCCACCAGCCGATCCGCCGCTCGCCCTCCCCACCGCCGCCATCAGTGCTGGCCTCCCGGCTGCTCCCACCAAGATTTGTCCCCCTCAGCATCCGCAGCGTCCGCAGCGTCTGCAGCTGTAACGTGGTTACTGCCGCCTCAACTGCCACTCCCAGCACTGCCTCATCATAGCAAATGCCCAAATCCATGGCCTGGAAGAGACGAGGGAGAAGGCCATCGCCAAGTTCACCACTGAGTTCCCATGGCTAGCCGACACACTTGGGCTGAAAAAAACAGCAACTCAACCTCCGAAGATTCCGGCGCTGGAACTAGGTTGGGGGGTCCTCCACAAGTCAGATACCACCACCCCTGGACACAAAGCTGACATCCCCTCCTAAGAGCACTATAGCAAAGTGGCCATCACACTCGGGAATCTTTTCCTCTTCACCTCTTTCCTCTGAATCTGGCAGGTCCTGGCTGGAGAGCTAGAAGCAGCAACACCACCCATCTCCTGCCTCCTGCAACTTCTTTCATAACTTCTAGTAAATGAAGATTTAATATTTCCTGAAAGGTCTTGTAAAATTCCACTGGCAATCCATCTGAACCTGGTGCTTTTCCAATTTTCTGTTTTTTAAAGCTTCTGTTAATTCCATCATTGTTATGATCCCCTCTAACATTGTTTCAATGTCTTTAGGTATCTGGGGTAGTTTCACTTTCTGTAAGTATTGCTTGAATTTTTCTTCTTGAATGCCCTCTTGGAAGTAGTTTTGTATAATTTTTTTCTTCTCCACCTTGCCATAGCAGATATGTCCTTCTTCATTTATTAATTGGCTTATCCTTCTTGCTTCTCTCTCCTTTCTCAATTTATAGACTAACCATCTACCTGGTTTGTTTGTGTCTTCGAAATAGTTCTGTCTAGCATTTTTAATTTTTTGTACTAATTCTTCTTTTTCCATTAGTCTCATTTTATGTTAGGTTTCCAGCTTCTTATAGTTGTCTTCCAGTTTCTTGAAGGTCTTTTTCTGTGTTATGCTTCTTTTCCTTGTATAATCTATTATCAAACCTCTTGTGTAGGCCTTCATTGTGTCCCAGAGATTTTGCAAAGATGTATCCTCAATTAAGAGGATTTTTTTTAATAGACTGTACTTCCCCCCCCTCTGGTATCCTAGTTTTATCCTAATGTTAGTTCATTGGATTTTTTTAGTGAACAAATGTGCCTTAAGAGACTGAAAACCTTTATTTTTATACTATCTTCCTTCTGTAAGAATGTATTGATGGAAGCAGCACAATTTTTCTTATTATCTCCTCAATCACCCTCCTAAATTCTTCAAGATGTTCCAAAACCATATTTACTCTATGCTTCTATTGGTATGCCAAAACATGACTTGCCAAAATTAGATTTCTGATGCTGCAGTATACAGTTCAGAAAATGTTTAAACACTGAATAACAACAAATAGAAATATCAACTTATTGTGGCCACTGGAATATAAATACACATATTTTCTCTGGTAAATGAGCAGAAGCCATATCATCTATTAACTCTTCCAATGCTATAGTTATTTGTTAAGATTTTTCAGGAGTCAGGTTGGTAGCCTTGGTGGTGCAGGCTGTTAAATGCCTAGCACTTAAGTTCCAGCTGCCTGCAATTAGTGCAGGCTCGAATCCCACCAGGCTCAAGGTTGACTCAGCCTTCCATCCTCTCGGGGTAGGTAAATTGAGGACCCAAGAATGTTGGGGGCAATAAGCTGACTTTGTAAAAATGCTGCTTAGTAATAAGCAGGCATATACAATGGAATGAAGGCTATTGCTGAGCGCATTGGGTTGTATCCCAAAAATTGTAAGCCACCCTGAATCTTCGGAGAAGGGCAGCATATAAATGTAATTTTTTAAAAAATTATCAAATAGAAAATCCAGGCATTTTTCTAGCATAGTATGCAGTGTATAGTGGATGAAAAACTGTCTTCTTGACCACATCCACAATAACACAATAAAACTAGATTTTCTTATAAAATAGAGTCAATTTATTTATTTATTTATTTATTATTTATTATTTGCACTTGTATGCCGCCCCATCTCCGAAGACTCGGAGCGGCTCACAATTAAAAAATATAATACAATAAATACTTTAAAAACTATTAAATTTAAATACAAGTCCAAATATAATAAACTAAAACCATTAAAACAATCCCAACCCGAGGGGGTCACAGCCCGGTTGATCAAACAACCAAGTTTTTAGCTCACGGAAAGGTGCGGAGGTCAGGGGTCAGGCGGAGCTCCAAAGGCAGTTGGTTCCAGAGGTCAGGGGCCGCAACAGAAAAGGCTCGTCATCGGGGAATCACCAATCGGCACTGAGTAGCCAATGGAATCCCGAGGAGTCCTTGCCTATGAGCTCGCACAGGGCGGCCGGCATTTACAATTATAACACAGCAGAAAATGTCCCACTTGACTTCCCCCAAAATAAATAAATAAATACATAAATACATAAATAAGCTTGTATTATCTGCTCCATTCTGAATCAAAACTTTTCTCAACAATCTGTTTCTACAGAGCTTTGATATACAATAAATGGTCACCAATCAAAACAAAAAATACCATGGAGTGACATTCTGAAAGAAAATTATTGGATCCAGTCTGTATTCAAAACAATATAGCATTTCTCTGAAAATCTTCTCTTCTTTGCCTAGTTGCATTATCTTGGTGAAAGACTGAGAATCTTTGGGACAGAAGTGATAGTTTTTTTTTAAAGTTTTATTATTTTCCAACAAACAAACAAAACAGACAAACATACAAAACATAAACCAATATCAATTTCAAGTGTGTCGGTTGGTCACAAATCTCAGTGCCATCCCCTCATCATCCGTATTCTCTGTTACAAAAGAAAGAAAGCTATAATCGTTATTATTAATTCTCTACCATGTTATAGTTTCTATTATTGTATTTCTTTTCAACAATTCTATTTATCTCCATGTTCCATATATTACCAAACTTTTTTATCTAACCATTGGTAAAACATATTCCATATCTTGTAAAACTGTTTTTCTTCTTGATCCCTAATTTCAAATGTTAATCTGCTCATTTCAGCACAATCCAAAATCTTCTTAATCACTTCCTCCTGCGCAGGTATCTTATCATTTCTCCAATTTTTGGCAAATACAATTCTAGCAGCTGTCAATACACTAACCATCAAATATTTCAATTCTTTGCTGAGTGTCTCTGGTACAATTCCCAGTAAAAATATCTCAGGTTTCAAGTCTATATGTTGTTGTGTCATTTTTTCCAACACATGTGGATTTTAGTCCAGTATGTTTTAGCATCAGCACAAGTCCACCACATGTGGTAATAGGAGCCGGGTATCTGATGATATTTCCAACACTTATCCGATTTGTCCTTAAACATTCTTGCAATCCTTCTCGGAGATAGGTGCCACCTGTAAAACATCTTATACAAATTTTCTTTATATGCAGTTGACATTGTCATTTTGTAATTCTGATCCCATAGTGTTTGCCATCTCTCTAAATCTATCCCATAACCAAAATTTTTCCCCCAAGCAATCATTGTTTCCTTAACCTGCTCCTCTTCCATTCTGACTTCTAATAAATATCTGTAAAGTTTTTAAATCATTTTTTCATTCATACCCATCAACATTTTATCTAATTCAGTTTGCTTTTTATAAATACCTTCAGCCCTAACATTCTCATCATATCTAGATTGTATTTGCAAATATGAAAACCAATTCCTTTTTATTCCTTGTTCTTGTAGTATTTGCATCAATTTGAGTTCACCCTTTTCATTTAAAATTTCTCCATATCTAATTGTTTGTTCCTTCTTGTATATTATTGGATATGAAAAAGCTTCAATAATAGATACCCATAATGGAATTTGTATATAATGTTGTTTTCTAATTTATTCCCAGTTTAAAAATAAGGCTTCTCGAACATAGTGTCTTCTAAAATATCCTTGTTTTTTAGTTCCCTTATACCATAAGAAGGCATGTCATCCTAATAACAAGTCATGGCCTTCTAGAGTTAATAATCTATTATTTCTCAACATTATCCATTCTTTCACCCACATCAAACTTGCAGCTTGATAATATAGTTCCCAATTAGGTAGTGCAAATCCCCCTCTTACCCTTGCATCTTGTAATAGCTTAAATTTAATTCTTGGTTTTTTGTACTGCCATATAAATTTTAGTGTAATTTTATTTAAATCTTCAAAGTACTCTTTCCCAAGTCTGATTGGGATTGTCTGAAATAAATATAAAATTCTGGGTAATACATTCATTTTAACTGTCGATATTCTGCCAATAAGAGATAGCTGCATGTTTTCCCATTTTTCAAGATCTGTCGCTATCTGCTGTTTGAGTTTTATGTAATTGTCTTCTTTCAATGAACTGCATCTTGATGTTATATATATTCCTAGGTATTTAACTTTACTTGGAATCTGAATCTCTAATAAGTCTTCTAGATCTTTCTTACGTTTTGCTAACATATTCTTTGTTAGGATCTTTGTTTTATCTTTATTAATTTTTAAACCTGCCACCATTCCATATTCTTCTATTTTCTCTATCAATTTAGGTGCTGATTTAAGTGAATCCTCTAATATGAATACCAAATCATCTGCAAATGCCTGTAATTTATATTCTTCTTTTTTGATTTTCATTCCTTTTATTTCTTCGTCTTCTCAAATAGCTCTGTTCAGTACTTCTAATGTTAAGACAAACAGCAGAGGCGACAGAGGACAACCTTGCCTAGTTCCTTTTCTTATATCTATAAGTTCTGTCAATTCTTCATTTACCAATACCTTCACTGTTTGCTTATTATATATTGTCTCGATGGCCTGTATAAAATTTTTGCCAAAGCCCATTTGTGCCATTTGCAATATCATAAAACGCCAATTCACATTGTCAAATGTTTTTTGTGCATCTAAAAACATCAGTGCCATCAGTTTTTCAGAGTGTGCTTCGTAGTATTCCAAAGTATCTAAAATTATTCTCACATTTTGCTTAATTTGTCGTTTTGGCAAAAATCTATTTTGGTCCATATGAATAAATTCATTTAAATATCTTTTCATTCTTTCTGCCAGAATTGAGGCAAAAATTTTATAATCTGAGTTCAACAATGAAATAGGTCTATAATTTTTGACTTGTTGTAGGTCCATTTCTTCTTTAGGTATAAGGGTAATACAAGCTTCCAACCATGTCTCAGGTATTCTCTTTTTTAATAACACTTCATTCATAACTTCTAAAAGGTAGATGCTTAACACCTCATGAAAGGTCGTATAAAATTCCGCGGGTAAGCCATCTGGACCTGGTGCTTTTCCTGTATTTTGTTTCTTCAAAGCTTCTGTCAATTCCATCATGGTTATGTTCCCTTCTAACATTGTTTCAATGTCTTTAGGTATCTGTGGTAATCTTGTCTTTTGTAAATACTGTTTAATTTTTTCTTCTGTAGTATCTTCTTGAGAGTACAGTTTTTCATAGTAGTCTCAGATATTTTTTTTCTTTTTGTCATTCCCATATTGTATATTCCCTTTTCCATCTATTAGTTGACTAATTTTCTTTGTTTCCCTTTCCTTTCTAATTTTATAAGCTAACCATCTTCCTGGTTTATTCGCATTTTCAAAATAGTTTTGTTTAGCACCTTTAATCTTTTCAGCAATTACCTCTTTATCCATTAAAGCCATTTTATGTTTAATCATATCCATTTTCCTTTTAATATCTTTCCTTTGTGATTGTTGTAGTTCTTTTTCTAGTTTCACAATATCATCTTCCAATATTTTGGATGTCTTTTTCTGTTTAATATTTCTTTTCCTTGTATAGTCAATTATCATACCTCTTATATAAGCCTTCATCGCATCCCATCGAATTTGTAATGATGTATCTTCTTTTCTATTTTCCTTTAAAAAAAAGTAAGTTCTGTCTCAATTTTCTTTTTGAATTCTTCTTTCAAAATCATATTATTTAATGTCCATCTAGATCTTCTCTTCTGTCCTTTCCAGACAACTATCAATGGATTATGATCCACCCAAGTCCCACTTTCAATTTGAATTTTTTCTATATCAGAGAGCATATCTGCAGGTGCCCATACCATATCAGCTCCCTGTCGATCTCCGTTTGGCCCCTGACCTCCGCTCCTTCCACCTGAAGACTTGTTGTTCCAACGGGCGGCCTTGAATGACCCGGGGTTGGGTTTTATTTTAACTTTATTTGGCTTGTTTACTTGTTTAATTCTGTTTTACTGTAAATTTTCTCTGTTTTATGTTCAATGAGTCCTTAGGGAATACGCATACAATCAATAAATAAATAAATAAATAAATAAATATCTATTCTTGACCATGATTCATGCCTATTTGAATAAAAAGTAAATTCTTTATTTCCAGTATTTCTCTCTCCATATATCTTTAATATTCATTTCTTCTATCATTTGAAAAAGGACTTAGGTAGCTTTCTTCTAGTTTTCTTTTTGGTTCTCTCAGATTTGTAATCAAGTTGATCGTTAATTATCCCATTAAAATCTCGCATCAATAAAATGTTTGCATAATCTAATTCAGTCAGTTTTTGATATAATTTCTTATAAAATTCTTCTTGATTCTCACTTGGTGCATATATTGCTATCAAAAGCATTTTAGCATTGTTGTCTATTATCTCCACCATTAAAATCCTCCCATCTTCATCTGTATAAATCAGTTCTGTAGTAATTGTATGTTTAATATACAGAACCACTCCTCTCTTTTTACATTGAGCCAATGATGTAAATAACTTTCCTAGCTTTCTTTGTCTCAATACATATTCATGTTGTTTTTTTAATGTGAACCTCTTGTAAACAAATTATATCAAATTTTAATTTTTCTAATTTGTGAAGTATTTTCCTTCTTTTAGCAATCAAATTAAGTCCATTTATGTTCATCAAAATCAGTTTTTTACCCTCCACTTTAGGTCTTGTATATAGGTTTTATTGCTCTAGTCGATCTGATTTCTCTTTGTTCTCTAGGTAGACCACCTACCACTCCAAGTTGTTCTTCTTCTTCACTTATTGCTATACATTCCTTTGAGAGTTCCACAATCAATTCCTCTTGTCTTCCATTTCCCTCCTTTCCTCTAAAATATTCATCATAAAAGAGTTCTGCTTTCTCCACTGTATCGATTCTATGTCTTTGTTCCTGCCACACAAACAGAAGGCCTTCTGGTATTAACCATCTGTAATTTACTCCTCTCCTCAACAGTTCTTTGGATAAGAACGCATATTCTCTTCTACTTTCTCTTATTCTTCTTGGTACCTGTTTCAATACCGTAATGTCTTTATTATTGTGCTTCAATGTCTTATCTCTAGCTGCTTGCAGTATTTGTGATTTAATACTCTTCTTAGTAAACCTAATATGGATTTCTCTTGGGAGTTTATTCCTTGTTGCATATCTTGTATAGACATGAAATATTTCATCTATTCCATCCCTCATCTTCTCTTCCGTTATTTCTAACAATTCTGCCAGTATCTGTGTCATTTTCTCCAGCAGGTTTTATTTATTTATTTATTTATTTTTGGACTTGTATGCCGCCCCATCTCTGAAGACTTGGGGTGGCTCACAGCTAAAAACAACAACAATAAATAGTTAAAAAAGATTAAACCGAATTCACAAGCCCAAAAATAAAACAAATTTACAAGTTTAAAAACCATCCTCCCAAAAGGGTCACAGCCCGGATTGGTCAAACAACCAGGTCTTCAAATCATGGCAGAAGGTGCGGAGGTCAGGGGCCAGGCCGGAGCCATGGGAAGTTAGTTCCAGAGGTCAGGGGCAGCAGAATAGCTCATCACTGGGGACCGCCAGCGGCATTGGCCTGCCGATGGGACCCCAAGTCCTTGCCTGTGTGCTCACACAGGGCAGTTGGCATTCGACATCGGCAGGAGTCGCTCCCTTAAATATTGAGGACCCATCTCGTGGAAGGACTTTGTATGTTAAAACTAAAACCTTGAATCTCACGAGTGCAACCGCAACCAATGCAGGCAGCGAGGAGGGGGTAACATGGGAGAATCGGAAACTCCCATCACCACCCGCGCCGCCGCATTTTGCACAGCTGCAGTCTCGGGTGGTATGCAAGGGCAGTCCTAAATAGAGAGCATTGCAGTAGTCGAGTCTAGAGGTGACAAGGGCATGAGTGACTGTGTGCAGGGCATCACAGTCCAGGAATGGGCAAAGCTGATGAACAAGGCGGAGCTGGGCAAAGGCCCCTGGTGACGCGGCCTCCCCAGCTGCTCCTCCAACTGGAGCTGTACATCCAGGAGACCCCCAGATTCAGGCCCTATCCACGGGGGCAACACCTCTCCCCTATGGCCAAAGATGGATACTCTTGACTGGGCTGAGATGCAGGTATGCACAGCCACTGTCTTGGCCGGGTTGAGTCGAAGCATTTTCCCATTCATCCAAATCCATACCGCATCCAAGCACCGGGTCATCAGGGAGAGGGCATCACTGGTCTGGTTCGGGTGAGATGTACAGCTGGGTGTCATCCACATACTGATGGTATCTCACCCCCAAACCATGGATGATCTCAACCAACGGCTTCATGTAGATGTTAAATAAAAGAGGGGAGAGGACCGACCCCTGAGGGACCCCACAAGAGAGCACCCCCGGGGTCGACTGTCACAGCAAGGTCTGTAACACTACTGTTGTCCGAGGTTCCCTGCTGATGTTGTCCTGGGTTCCCAGGGAACAAGTCTCAGCCCTCCGAGACAATTTAGGGGTCCTCTAAGGACGAAAGAAGCCAAATAAAAGACACCACACAAGAAGTTTCTAAAGATGAGAAAGCACGAAGTGCCTGGGGTGATGTTGTGTCCCCTGAACAGATCGCAACAGTCTCTTTTATTAAGCAGATTTAGCAGGGAGGGTAACTACAGAAAGGGGAGCAGTGTGTGGAAAGTTACCAAACAACGTGAGTCTGAGCATGCGTATCAACAAAATAACACCTGGGTTACAGGAAATCGTAAATTCCAACAGAATATAAACCTAAGCTCAGGAATAACAAAACTTAATTAGAGGAGGAAGGCAATTGGGTACTATAACTCAAGTCTGTTTAGACACTAGGTATCTTGCACTTCTGAAAGGAATGCAATGGGAGTAATACACATCAATTGTGCCAGGCTCTTGTTATCTTGTAGCTCTTAACAAGGGTATGTGATGTCACATTCTTTAGCTGTGAGGCCTGGAAAAACATGAGGTACCATATAACACCATTTGGCTGTGAGGCCTAGGAAAACATGAACCAAGGATATATCCATATCTCCTCTGTTTTTATTATTTTTAAGATGGTTAATAACCTTCTAAAGCTAAGACATCCCCAGGGAATCCCCTCGGGAGATCCCAGGAGAGCCGCTTTTCCAAAGGAAAAGTTTCTGATTCAGAGTCTTCATCAGACTCAGAGGCTAGTTCTAAAAGAGGTAGTTTGAATTCATTTTCAACAGTGTGCTTTAGCAAGAGGACATCATCACTAATACCATTTAGTCGGTGTTTCAAGAAAGCTAGAACTCTCCCCATGACACATGGGCCAATTGTACATGCAAGGAGCAAAAAATCAGAGGACCGCTAGGGCCGAGAGGAGGGTGGTCAACCAGGGAGAGAAATGGAACATTTCCTGATACCAAGTGTGGGATTGGGAACGCTCTCTTTCTCTATCTTTTAATCGGGTATTTAATTCAGCCATAGAGTCAAGCACAATGCCCGAGCTGTCAGTGTAAAAACAACATTCCTCTTTCAAGGCAACACACAGACCGCCCTGTTTAAGGAATAGCAAGTCCAAGCCCCTTCTATTTTGCAGGACTACTTCGAAAGAGAGGTGAGGGAGTTTTGGAGGGCAACCATAGATTGCTCAATCGCTCGAGGTCATCATCTATTTCAGCACTGAGCCTGCGGATGTTTTGGTCAGCCACAATCATACCTGCGATCCCTGTTGCCTCCAGCGGCTCCTAGGCCCAGGAGAAGGGCTAAGGTCATGGTAGTAACCATTTCCCGCTTTGGTTCGTGGAAAGTACTGAGTGTTTCCATGCAGAAAGGAATACATTGTTGGAAAAACAGACATTTTAGGGAGAAGATAAACCTGAATGCAAAAAGCTCTTTGTGTGTGTAAAATGTCTCCACTGACACATGCAGTAGCACCTGTAGAGCAGGCCCAAATAGAGCCATTGGAAGGAATAAAAACTGACCGTAAACGCTTGAAAAGGTTTGTAGTTGACAGAGTAGTGTACATTGTAGCCCTCCCTTCAGCATTAAACCCTAGCCTTTCTGATAAATAGATTGTGCAGAAAATATATGCAGCTGAGGTGACATTGATGCAAAAGTGAGAAAAGTTAGAGGGTACATACCCAAGGCAACAACCTTGACCTTCTATTGAGGATACCGTTATAGAAGAGTTAGACCACCTGCAAGCAGCATCTGAGGTACTATTGGCAAAAGGTAAGGCAGAACCTATGGCCTCAAAAAGGGGGTTGAGAAGACAAACACAGCCAACACTTACTATCATTGTTAGGAAAAGCACGGGCTGCCACAAGGGCATCATGCGCAGAGGAGACCAAGGACACCAATGGGTTGTTTCTTTTAGTCAAGGGCTTTAAAAAGGGCGAGTTGACTTGTTTGTTTGGGCCCACAGGTGGGGATGTTTCTAAGGACATGGATAGACGGATTATGAATATATTACCTGGATGACTGTATGTGGACTTATCGTTCATCCTTCCCCCCCATTTTTTACCACTAAACCATTCAGTAATTGGAAGACTCCTTCCATGAGATGTAAAAGTAACAGTCATAGGGTTAAGGCGAACGCTGCAGCAGGCCCAATTGAGCAGGAATGCCAAGGCAAATTGTTATCAGGGCCTAGTACAGCTTTGATATAGTCAGTAGTATAGGAGCAGTCCACCAAATCTTTCCAGTTGACACATATTGCCAGGACTTGCAATACCAATCAGAGATGGTTCCACATTCATCTAGGTGGGAGAGATCAGTAAGATGTCCTGGGCAATATACAGGCCTGGACCAATGCTCCAGACATCCCGAGGGGAAGGTTCATTTTGTTTTATGTTTAAATCCATGGGCACCGCACCAGCATTTCAGCAAAGTCAAAGGAAAGTGTAGGAAACCAAGGCCACAGAGTTCGATTAGAGATGGAATGAAGGATGCTTCCTTGGAAGTCAAAAATAGTCCAAGTATAATTAGCAGGACGATGCAGGTTCTGCTGTGTGCTGGAATAGGAGCGCCAAGCGGAGAGCTGCAGGGGTAGAAACATGGAAAAAGGCAAGGAGAGAAGGAAACTTTCATATCAAAAGATCTTTCTTGCTTTGGGAAACCAGGGAGCATGCATAAGAGCCGAGTCTTCAGATGAAATGTTAAGAATTAACAGAGAAGTGGAACAGGGAGAGGATATAATGTAAGTATTGTTAGAGGGATGGATTGATATCCATTCTTTAGCCAAGTCCACTGAACTGGATGCAGGAAGGGATGCATGTTGTCTGCAAACAAGTTCCACACGACCTCTAGAGGGGTTTGCACTCACAATGAGGAACTCTAATATAAGCACTTAGACGTTCAAGGAAAGTACATTTAGGAAGAGAGGAAGAGGTATTAGGACAGAAGAGGCAAGAGAGATCAGGATAGGATCAGAAGGATCTTCATCTTTCTTTTGGTTGATCGAGAAGACAGGGGGACACAGCGAAGCTGGAACCACAAAACTCGATCAGGCAATTGAACTGCCGTGTAGCCTCTTCCCCAAGTGATCAGTTGAGCTGGACCTTTCCAAGCTGGATCTGGAAGATGCCTGTAATAAACCAGAGGACGAGAAGAGGGGAGTGGAGGAGGAGAAATGTCTCGAGGCAGCAGTGGAGGCAGGAGATCCAGTGAGGTTAAGAAAATTCAAGGAATACAAGCTAACATTTAATACATTTTGCAACGCCGGAGTGTCGGGCTAATGCCTTTTGACCCCAAGTGTCT
>CM019155.1:120839371-120930403 GCA_009733165.1 Naja naja
GGGTAAGCTGAAAGCGGAGGTTCAGTTCTTAGAAAGAGAGGAAGAAGCAATCAAGGCAGAAAAAGTTCCTGCAGTCGCGTCTGTATCCTCTGAAGGAGGGCTGCAGGAGCAGAGAAGAACTGTGTGTCTGCTGCTGGGGGAGCAGAGGCAACTTCAGGGACAGTAGGAGACTCATACGAGGAGGTGGAGACGGCAAGGCAAGGATTCCTCCGTGTTAGAAGCGGGCAGCAGAATCAATAGAAGGAGAGTTAGGATAGAAAAGAAGTAAGAGATTTCTTAGAAAGAGGATAGACAGTGGTGCCATTAATCTTTTGCAAACAATTAGTCTTCTTCACCAGAGAATAGAGCTCATCCCTATGCCTTGACGAGTCCCTTGAATTTGAAGAGCCCATTACCCATGTGCACGCAACGGCATCCAGACGGGTAAGCAATGAGGGTGAAGGTGACGCACCTCTAGCCAGTGGTCGCCTCTGGACAACTCAACAGGTTCGTGACGAGCCCCCAGATGTCACAGCAAGGTCTGTAACACTACTGTTGTCCGAGGTTCCCTGCTGATGTTGTCCTGGGTTCCCAGGGAACAAGTCTCAGCCGGACAATTTAGGGGTCCTCAAGGGCGAAAAGCCAAATAAAGACACCACACAAGAAGTTTCTAAAGATGAGAAAGCACGAAAGTGCCTGGGGTGATGTTGTGTCCTGAACAGATCGCAACAGTCTCTTTTATTAAGCAGATTTAGCAGGAGGTAACTACAGAAAAGGGGAGCAGTGTGTGGAAAGTTACCAAACAACGTGAGTCTGAGCATCGTATCAACAAAATAACACCTGGGTTACAGGAAATCGTAAATTCCAACAGAATATAAAACCTAAGCTCAGGAATAACAAAACTTAATTAGAGGAGGAAGGCAATTGGGTACTATAACTCAAGTCTGTTTAGACACTAGGTATCTTGCACTTCTGAAAGGAATGCAATGGGAGTAATACACATCAATTGTGCCAGGCTCTTGTTATCTTGTAGCTCTTAACAAGGGTATGTGATGTCACATTCTTTAGCTGTGAGGCCTGGAAAAACATGAGGTACCATATAACACCATTTGGCTGTGAGGCCTAGGAAAACATGAACCAAGGATATATCCATAGTCGACCTCTGCCCCCCTACCAACACCGATTGCGATCGCCCCGAGAGGTAAGAGGTGAATCACCGAAGAACATTGCCCCCCACTCCCAGCCCCCCGAGGCATCGTAAGGATACCATGGTCGATAGTATTGAAAGCCGCTGAGAGGTCTAATAGGACCAGGACAGAGGAAAACCCTGTCCAGCCCTCCAGAGATCATCCATCAAGCAACCAATGCCGTCTCCATGCTTGAACCGGTGGAAGCCCGATTGATATGGATCCAGGTAGTCCGCTTCATCCAGGAAGAGTGGAAACTGCTGAGCCACCACACTCTCAACAACCTTCGCCAAAAAGCGAAGGTTGGAGACTGGACAAAAGTTGTCTAACACGGTCGGGTCCAGGGCAGGCTTCTTCAAGAGGGGCCTCACCGCCTCCTTCAAGGCAGAGGGAAAAACACCCTCTCTCAGTGAAGCATTGACAACTGCCTGGAGCCAACCACAGGTGGCCTTCCTGGAGGCATAAGCCAACCAGGAAGGACACGGGTCCAACAAACATGTGGTGGAACTCAGGCATACATAGTCCTGTCCACTTCATCCTCGGAAACAGGATTGAACTCATCCCAGATCACATTAGCCAGACTACTTGTACCCTGTTCCTTAGACCACTGCAAATCGGAGGAAAATCCACTCCAAATCTGAGTGATCTTATCTGACAGATATTTACCAAATTCCTCAGCCCTTCCCTGCAATGGGTCCGCCCCTCCCCATACGGAGAGAAGAGAGGGTAGCCTGGAATAGGGGCTGAAGTTATCTCTGCGGGACGCTATGAGGCAGAGAGATAAGACCTCCTTGCCACTCTCATAGCTACCAGGTAAGTCCTAATATGGGCTCTTAGCTGGGCCGGTGGGATTGGGAGCAGGTGGACCTCCACCTGCTCTCTAAACCCTCCGATGACGCTTCTCTCGGAGCTCCTCGGTATACCAGGGAGCCATCCGGGATCCACATGTGTGTGAGGGGCATGGGGACAACCCTGTGGGGGCACCTTCCGCAGCCTGTTGCCAAGCAGATGCCAGATCCTCGGCAGAGCTGTGAACAAGGAAGAGGGAAAGAACCCCAGTTCTGCCTGGAACCTCTCAGGGTCCATCAGGCATCTGGGGTGGAACCATCTAAGTGGCTCCTCATCCCAGCAGTGGGGGTGGCCTGTTGGAGAGACCAGCCATAGGAGATAGTGATCAGACCATGGAATGGGCAATGCCGTAAAATGGCTTGCCCTCTGTCACTCACGCCACTGTTCAGAGACAAAAACTAGGTCAAGTGTTTCCCCTCATGAGTCAGGCCTTGAATCAATTGGGTCAGGCCCATGGCTTCCATAGAAGCCATGAATTCCTGGGCCAACCCGACCTTCCCAGGGAGGGCAGATTGAAGTCCCCAGGACTATAAGGCCAGGAACTCCACATACCCCAGAGGACATTGAGAAGCTCAGGCAGGGCTGCTGTCACACAGCTGGGGGAAAAGGTATGTGAGCAGCAAGCCCACCTGACTGTTAGACCCCCACCTCAGGAAGAGGTTCTCACTCCCGCCTATCTCTGGAACCGTGACCTCCCTTGGAAAAAAGGTCTCCCGGATAACCACAGCCACCCCACCACCCCTCCCCTGGGCCCGTGGCCAGTGCAGAACCCAGAAACCTGGAAGTCATAACTCAACCAGAGGGACACCACCCTCTGGGCCCAACCAGGTCTCGGTGATGCAAGCCAGGTCATAGCCTCCTCCTCAATGATCTCACGGAGGAGGAGACTTATTAGCACCGGACCTGGCATTAAAATACACCAGCTTAAGCCCAGGGGTCCCGGTTCCCGTGCGGGAGGAGGCCATAGGGTCAGAGCAGCTGACCGCACAGAGATGGCGGTGCTGCTCCCAACACATGATATGGCCCTATGCCTCGGCGTCTCCTGCCAATCCCAACCACCCTGGGAATGCGGTCCCCACCTCACACCCGGGGCCCTGCAGCCCCAACCCCACCCCCACCATGCACTGGGCTGCAAAAGACCCATCCACCCCCTCCTAACCCCTTAAGACGACCAATTAAAAAATTTAAAAGTTTCCCCTTAGTACCAAATTTGGAATTTGAGTCCTTGGTCGCAACATGCCACCTCTTGGGATCCCAAAATCCATCATTAAGGTAAGCTCTTGACAACCCGAAGGGCCATTTCACAGACAGGGGAACCACCTGGAGGGCCCGTAGCTCCAGCAGGGAGTAGGCAAGCATGACAACACATTTCAGGGCAAATCGGTACAGGAGGTTGTTGGTTAGATGGAAATATTGCAAGATGGAAATACAATACAAAGGGCCGGGTGATGGTAGTCAGGAACAGTCCACAATCAGCATCTCCCTCACAGCTGCCAAAAGCCAGAGTCAAAATGGACCAGTCACTGCTCTGCCACCACAGTGACTTGTGGCAGAAGTCCTGAGCAGCCCCCTGCTCTCCCACTGCAGGGGGGTTGAGTCCTTCCATTGCCCTCTCACTGCAATGGGGAATAGCCAGGCCCCCCCAAAAAGGAGGCAGGATACAAGTCAGGGTAGGTGGCATAGGTGAACCGGGCACCCTCCATAGTGCCAAAAAGGTCCAGCGTAACATTTGAAGACAAAGAGACAGTGGCCAAAGATGGAGCCCATGAACAACATAGGATGACCAGGTCCAAAGGAGTCCAAAAACAGTGCAGCATTCATACACCGGCCACGACCACGGGTCCAGAGCCATGGCGCCATCTCTCCTTGGGGGGAGGCCTCCACCAAAGACTCAACCCACAACCCCATCCAGAGCAGCACCGACTCACCCGGCCCAGGCCATGACCACAAACGCCTTCCTTCTGGGCCCTCCAGACCTGCAGGCCTCCGCCCTCCCCTGTAGATCTTTTCCTCCCAGAACTCTCACTTCTGGGGAAGAGGGAGGGGCAGCTCTTCGAGGATGGGGCAAAAGTCCCAAACCCCTGCAGGAATGCTGCCCCCACCAACAAACAGGAGGGGGGGGCATTGGGCCAACAGTCCCGCTGTCGTCGGACTCTTCATTGTTGCCACAGCACTGCAGGCCACAGACTGCCACTACAGCAGCTGCCTTCTGTGGTGCCAGGCCGCCAGTGCCGCAGCTGGGTCCCAGACCACCGTGGCCATCATAACCACCGCCGCCGTCGGATCTTAATGCCGCCACGCTCGTTGCCGGCACCAAGCAGCTGACGACCACCACTAATGATGACATTGGACCCTCGGCCGCCATCGCTGTCGCCACAGGCGCTGAACTTCCTGGCACCGGGGCTCCGCAAGGCAAGTGGCGTGAGGCAAGCAGCATTGCTGCCGCGCCTCGAATCCAGCCAGTAATCCTTCAGCTGCTGCGGAGGCCGCGAGGGGAAAATCCCAGCAAACACTGAACCACTGGCCCAATTTCGACCCGAACGGCTCCAGCGGCATCCCACGACCCTCCAGGGACGACTCCAAGGGAACCAACAACAGCAGATAAGCCTCCTCTCTCGGCAATCACCAAAACCTCCAAACACCCGAAAGAGCCCACTCACCGCCAAACCGCCATCTTGGGCATGCACAAACCAAATTCACCCTTCTCTTCATCCACATTTTGAAATCTCAAATAAAATTCTGATCTGTCAACTTCACCTCTCAGTGATTCATTATGGTCACTCTCAACTTCATTTAATCTGGTATTGAAGCTCCTCATTTCTTTATCTCTTTGTTCTTGCTGTTCCTCAACTTTCTTAACCCTCTCACTATATTTCTCCATTGTTTGCCATAGAGCTTTTATACTTTCATCTGTCTTGTCCAACTTCTGTTCAATTATCTCAATTTTCTCTGTTCTTTTTCCAATCTCACTTACCGCTTGAAGTATCTTCTGTATTGTGTTTTCTTTCTCTTTTCCTTTTCTTGCTGTGATATTGTTGATGTGGGAGTTGTTACTTGTGGGATTGAAGATCTTCTACTCATTGTTACAAAGGTTGCCAACACCAATTCATGAGAGAAAAAAGGCCAGTAGTAAAAAAGTAAAAATTAGTAGTGTAAAAATGATAAAAAAGGAGGGATTTTTTTTAAAAAAGGGAAGTAGAGCAACAAAAAACAATCCTAATCAGCAAAAAGGGAAAAAAACCAATAATGTATCAATAATATGTCAAAAGATTAAGTTAGAAAGAAAAAGAAAAAAACTGGATGGTATATATATATATATATATATATATATATATATATATATACACCATCCTAGTTTTCTATTTACATTTTTTTCTTTTCTAACTTAATCTTTATATATATATATATATATATATATATATATATATATAGAGAGAGAGAGAGAGAGAGAGAGAGAGAGATCCAATGATTAGGTATCTTATTTCCAATATACAAAAAGAGGAAAAGGGAAAGAAAAAAAAAGAATATAAAAAATATAAAAAGAATCAGGCTCTCAAAAAGAAAGAGGGCTAAAAATTAAAAAAGAAGAATACCAATAAAAAGATTAAAATAGAAAATGAATAAAATATCCTTTAAAAATAAAAAAAATATTTTTAAGGGCTTTAATTATAGAAATTGGATTCCAGGTGATAAAAGACCTTAGCGGGAAACGATATCACTCTTTATTCATTTTTTTTCCTCCAAAGAGATTCCAACTCTCTCCAAGGTCGCTTTATTCTTCAATTCCAACTCTAGGCTCAAAAATATAGTAATTTACCGAAAGCACCTGTCAACACAATCTCCAGTGCCTTCTAGTCTAATCTTCAGCACAGAACCTTGGATACAGTTCTTGCAAGTGTGTATATCTGTATGAGATAGCGGACCTCTAAGTAACAATATTGTATCTCTTTGCCAGCTTTCACTTCCTTGCCAAATAGCTTCCAAGATGTATCATTTCCTGCCTCTCTCAAAACAAGAAAGGTAAAAAGCCTCGGCAGCCATTTCTTATATGCAAAAAATAAAAAATAACCAGATCAAAATAATCAAATTACATTAGAACCCGGGATGCCAAAAAAGAAAAACAAAATTCAAGAATTATAATATATATATATATTATAAAAAGCCATTCAAAAACTCACAAGAAGAAAAAGTAGAAAGAAAAGTCTTTAAAAGCCATAAAAAAGAAAGGAAAAACAAGCTCTTTACTTTCAAACACAATCTCTTCCTGCCACCTAATTCATTGCACTCTCAATTTCAAACCATTTAAAATTGCTAGGATGTTCCCAAACTATTAAAAAAATAATAATCTCACCAACTGACAGACTTCTTCTGATTCCGTTCTTCTGGAGCTGTCACAGCTTCTGCAGCCTAATGGCTGCCGTGACCCGCTACAGGCAAAGGGGCTGTCCTGGATCAACCAGGGACTTTGCGATGTCCCTGGGATCAACAGGAGATGCCCCCAACTCTCGCCGACCCTACAAGTTGGCTTAGGTCCTGAGGAACCATCCTGCAATGGCGGTATCGGAGGTGATCTCAGGAGTCGAGATCACCTCCGTCTCGCAGCGACACAAGCTCCGCCCATCTTGGGACAGAAGTGATAGTTTTATAGCACAGATAATCTCTTATACAGCAGCAGCATCCCATTACAATGAAATGGTTTCTTTCAACCATCCATTTCTGTTCAATATTTATGACCAAAACAATACTTATGACCAAAATCCCTATATTTCCTTATGTAAGGGAGTATTTTTGTTCTAAATTTCTCCACAGTTTAGTCCAAAACAAGCAAAGAAAGCTAATTAAAGAATCAGCGTTTTAAATAGTTCAATTCACTTCCTAAGAATTTTGGAAATTATTGCCTTGTAAAATTCTAGCTTTCCAGTACTTTATTCTCTTCAGGTACAAAACAAAAATAAATAATTATTTATGATTAGAATTTAAATGATAGATTTAAATATCTGTGTTAATATTGATAAAATATGGTTCATTTAATTCATGCATAAAGTTATAGCTTCTAAACAAATTTCATATTTTGGATTGGCAAAATACATATGATGTATAATACATAAGATTTATTTGATACTTATCCATACTACCCAATGATAATCTAAATGCAAATATTCCTTGACTTATGACCACAGTTAGACCAGGAAATTCTGCTGCCAAGCAAAGCAGTTGTGAAGTGGGACATGCTCAATTTTATGCTGCATTTGTTAAACAAATCACCATGGTTGTTAAGTAAGTCTTAAGAAGCTGGTGTCAATTAAGTGACTCTTCCCATTAACACTGCACTGTGATGGTGTAGTGGCTAGAATGCAGCATGGTAAACTAAAACTCCCCTTAGGCATGAGTTCGATCTTGACCAGCTCAAAGTTGACTCAAACTTCTATCCTGTGGAGCAGTGGTGGGATTCAATTTTTTTTTACTACCGGTTCTGTGGGTGTGGCTTGGGAAGGATACTGTAAAAACTCCAGTCAGAGATGGTATTTGCCGGTTCTCCGAACTACTCAAAATTTCTGCTACTGGTTCTCCAGAACTGGTCAGAATCTGCTGAATATCACCTCTGCTGTGGAGGTCAGTAAAATGAGATCCCAAACTGTTGGGAGCAATATACTGACATTGTAAATCATAAATGCTATAAAACACTATGGAGCCGTACATAAGGCTAAGTGTTATTGCTAAGTGCTGTTTCTGGAAGACAGGAAGGTCACAAATGGCAATCATGTGGCCCATTTATGCAACTATCATAAATACATGGCAGTGTCCAAATGCCCAAATTTTGATCATGTAACCATGGGAGATGTTGTGACAGTCATAAGTGTAAAGACTGGTCATAAGCCAATTTTTTCACTACCATTGTAATTTTGTATGTTAAGTGAATAAATGGAGAACTGCCTATAATGAAAGCTTTGTACAATAACAAATTGTATTTCCTGTGAATTTGATTATCATTGCTATTACCAAAACTTTCTGTTAATATTATGAACTGAAAAAGGAAGAGGAAAAATGACCTTGAAGATATCTGCTGGTTAATTTTCCAACTATCTTCAAAATGAAAGCATTCCTAATAAATATAGTCCAAAAATATTCAGCAGAATTTCTATTTTAAAACAACATAAAAATGCAAGTTCATCTGCAATGCAGATTACAACTATATTCTTGGGAACATTCATTATTTCTGTCTTTTTAGCTGTCTGTTGTTCAGATCTGGTCTCAGAACAATAATATAGCATTTGGGGGAAAAGATGCAGATCAGCAGCCCAGCACTTGAAGTTAAAATTGAGAAAATCTCCACAGCGACCATGTATTTCCCCTTGGTGCTCAGGTAGGTTGGAATGAAGGATATCCAAACACTGCAGAAGACTAACATGCTGAAAGTGATGAATTTGGCTTCATTAAAAGTATCTGGTAATTTCCTGGCAAAGAAAGCCACTATGAAGCTGATCATGGCCAAGAAGCCCATATAAAACCTTGCAGAATAAAACATAATTATAGAACCTTCCTTACACTGTAGGACAATTTTTTCAGCCTCTGAGTGCAGGTCAACATCTGGAACAGGAGGAGAGATGGATAACCATAGAGTGCAAATTCCTACCTGAATTGAGAAGTCAGATAAAACAAAAGCATAGCCCAATCTTTTCCCCACCCACTTCATTAACCCATTTCCTGGCTTTGTTGCCTTGAAAGCTAGGACCACAGTCACAGTTTTGGCCAGCACACAGGAAATAGCCACAGAAAAGATGATGCTGAAAGTAGTTTGTCGGAGAATACATGCCACCTTGTTTGGCTCACCAATGAATAGTAACGCACAAAGGAAGCAGAGCAAGAGAGTTACCAGAAGCATGTAGGTAAGATCCCGATTGCTGGCCTTGACAATGGGAGTGTTGTGATGCATCAGAAATATCTTTAGTATAAGAACTGTGGTTATGGAACAGAAAAGAGAAAAACAAGCTAAACTGATCCCCAAAGGTTCTTCGTAAGACAAGAAACTTATGTCCTTCAGAATACATGAATCCTGATTTTTGTTGGAATACTTCTCTTCTGTACAATTATAGCAGTCATTCAAATCTGTAATTGAAAGGGTCCAGAAAGTATCAAAATTATGCATAAATACCACCACTGATAACTTTTTAAATAGCTGAATATCAGATAGCTCTTTATTCTAAATTCAACAGTGAAGTGTATGTGTATGTATGTGCACACATACACACACACACACACACATCTACCCATATTTATAAATTCAGATAATATGCATCAGTGCTTGCATACAAACAGTAAAGCCCACAATGTATGACTACATTTAAAATATTGACAATTACTTTATAGTAATTCATGGAATTTTGGCTTCTATATCCTAGCTGAAGTAATATGAATGCTGTCAATAGGATAAAGAAATTCTTACTTTTTGTTATATAGTGATCTTCATGATAACCTGAATTCTATACTTAGTGGTGTTTAGCCACTAATTGAGTTGGGGTGGATATTGACTGAATTCTTCTACATTGATCCAATTGAATCCAAATAATTCAATCCTTGAACCCTGAGGGTTCTCAATTTGCAGAAGTTGAATATATAGTAGACAGAAGTTACTTTAATCTTATTTCTAATTTGAATTTATTTAACTTCTCAAGAACACTCTCCTAAGTAGTGTTATTAAAAAGTGCAGTATTTACTTTTATATTTAAAATGAAAAAGAAATTATAACATACAGGAGAAACTGAACTTTAAATAGAATTGTTATTGTAAATAGAATTATTTTTATCCATTTTCCATTGAAAATATTTTTAAAAAATAGGGAAACCACTCAAAGGCTAAGGATAGGTGTTAACCTATAAAGCCCTCCATGGCTTGGGTCCAGGGTATTTGCAGGAGTGTCTCCTTCCACCATTGAGTTCCAATCGCCCAGTGCACTCCCACCGGCAGGGCCTCCTTGGGGTGCTGTCGACCAGACAATGTCGGTTGGTGGCCCCTCACGGGAGGGCCTTCTCTGTGGGAGCACCCACCCTGTGGAACCAGCTGCCCCTGGGGTTGTGGTTGGCTCCCGACCTACGTTCCTTCCACCACAGTCTAAAGACCTGGCTGTTTTTACAGGCTGGCCTGCATTGAAGGAGATTGGGGCTTTTAATCAGGCATTTTACTATGTAATTTTATGGGTTATTTGGATTGGATTAATATTTTTAACTAGTATATGTTATGTTATATTCTTCTGTGAGCCTCCCCGAGTCCCCCTGGAGATGGGGTGGCATATAAATCCAAATCAATCAAATCAATCAAATAATACTGAATCCAGGAAAAAAAATCTTTAAAAGGTGGACAATCAGAAATGTTTGACTTTGAATTGTAGTGCTGGAGGTATATGTTCAAAAAACTTTGAACTGCAAAGAACATATTCAGTACTAGAAAAGTAAAACCAGACTGCTCACTAGAAGTAATTAGGACAAAGATTAAAAAAAATTGGGACAGATAATAGGAAGGCAAGAATATTTGACATAGGCCTGGATATTTGGGGGAAAATGGATAATAATCAACAAAAGAGACACAGAAGAAAATGTAACCAAATATGTTCATGAGTGTCAGTTAATTTCCAACAGTTCTTACAAAGTGATATCAGTCAGCTCATGAAGATTTGGAAACAACTAAGCAACTAAAAAACAATATTATCCTTACCCTCCTTTTCTGCAATCTTGCCTTCTGGACATAAGATGCAAGAGTAACAGCAAAATGGCCTCTCTTGCATTACTTGCTTCCTAGAACCTGGATTACAGCTAGGTGTGCATTGGGAAACAGGAGCAGTCTAATTCACGAACCAAAACCAACATAAAAAAGAGCAATATTTTTTCAGTACTTTGATTCTGAGCTGTGGTTGTTCTCTCTAGCATGGTTAGCATAAATGCAGAGTTTTCCAACATACTGTCATATTCAAATTGAACAAAGTTGTCAGCTTTGGAAAATGTTGGGCTGCCGCATTTAGTCACCATAGCCTAGGGAACACATGTCATTAACAAATGTGGCTGGCATTTTCAGAGTCAGAGTGGTCTGCTACATATCTCAATAGTATTAACAAGAAAAAAGAAAGTTAACAAACTCAAATTACCTTCCCTGGATTATATCAACAACCTACCCAAGATCTAGCCCAATCAGGAATCAGTTCCCCAAAATAGGCAAACTGCTTACTTCCCAATAGATACCTTCATGGCCATGAAAGTCCATTCCAGAATAACACACCTTCGTTTGTCAAATAATGAGTTGCTTAATCAGCATCATTAATTATCCTTCCAAGTATTTTATATTGTTCCAAAATATAGTAACCATGTAACTTGTGTGCTGAGCAAAATACATTAGATATTTCCAATTTTCATTTCCAATTTTCAGGAGTAATAACAGAAACACAAGATATTTAGGTGGAAAAAGGAACAATGGGTGGAAACCAGGGCTATCTTAACAGAATTATGGCTCCCGAGCAAAGCAGTGTACTGGGCCCCTATGACAATTACTCACAGGAATAAAAATGTAAATGGTTGATAAAATTAAACATATATTTATTTTATTGGCACTTCCAACAAAATTGGTGTTGAAACATTAAAAACATGCTGTGCAGCAACAACTAATCAACATGATAAACATTTGAACAATACACGAGACTTGAAAAACACAATAATATTCAGTAAGCCATACAGTTGCTGTATTTATATGATGCAAGGTGCATTGAAGAGTTAACATACACAGATTAGTATGGGGCACCTACGCTCGTGGGGCCCATGGACAAGTGCCCATCAGGCCCATGTGTTAAGACCAATCCAGGAGAGAAGCAACTTGGAATTAAGCAAACCAATCCAGGAGAGAAGCAACTTGGAATTAAGGAGAATCTTCCTAACAGTGAGGACAATTAATCAGTGGAACAGGTTGCCTTCTGAGTTGTGGGTGCTTCATCAGTGGAGGTTTTTAAGAAGAGAGTGGATAATCACTTGTCTGGTATTGTTTAGGATCTCCTGCTGGAATGGGGGGGGTAGACTAGAAGACCTCATAGGTCCCTTATAGCTCTATTCTGATTGATTGATTGATTGATTGATTGATTGAAAAATGAAGATGGGAAAATGCCCCAGCTAATAATGATATTATTGCCCTACTTAACAATCAATTTCAATGCTCCTATTCAGATTAGACATTTCCCAGATTGTGTATTTCTGCAACCTACTTGGTTAAACCAGCTGTTCCATGTTATGGCATCTTTGTCAATGATGAATGTTTGGTTTGCAGGAGACTGAGGGTCTATCCTTCCAATTTTCACTTTTGACTGGTTTTCAGAAAGAATAAAATTGATTATATCAAACCCATCTATTAACTTTCCATCTTGGTCAAAAATTATCTTGTCCCCAAGACTGTTGTTAAATGTAACATGCCTCAAGAAGGGATGGAGCTAAATTTTAAAAAGATAACAAACAAAAGGATAATAAATGTAAAAAAATGTTAATCAAAGTACATGTGCAGGTAAAATGTTCCAGGGCTGATTTCATTTATTTAAACATTGAAACTTTAATTATTCATTTAAATTAGAAATATTTTCATCCTTTCATTAATTGAAGGATTTCTCTTCCCTTTCTATCAGTCTTTCTTTTAAAGTTTCTGTTATTCTTGTTAATGTTATTAATTGTGAGAGTTTGTGAGAATCTTGCAAAATAATTCTGCTCTGTTAACGTCAACACTGATACCAGAACTGATACTATCAACTACTATTGGCAGCAGGTACAAATACATGTGAGTCAGTGGTGGAATTCAATTTTTTTTACTACCGGTTCTGTGGGCATGGCTTGGTAGCATGATGTGGCTTGGTGGGCATGGCAGGGGAAAGATACTGCAAAATCCCATTCCCTCCTCACCTCACTAACCTGCTTTCTAGCTCTGTTCTCCTGTGCAGGTCAACAAAAGAAGACCCAGCTGATCAACTGGGACTTGGGAGGCAGAGAATAGATGGGGGTGGGGCCAGTCAGAAGTGGTATTTGCTGATTCTCTGAACTACTCAAAATTTCTTCTACCGGTTCTCCAGAACTGGTCATAACCTGCTGAATACTACCTCTGATGTAAGTATTCCTTGTCATAAAACAATAATGGTAAATGTATGCTTGAAATGCTCACTCATTGTTATTATGATCCCATTAATTCTCTGATCACTGAGAGCCAATCCTAGTTTCCTTGCATTTTAGTTTTATACAATGCAACTAAAAGCCAATAGTGTTTATTATTAGGCTGAAAGAGCATAAGTGGTAAGTATTTCAGTACGCCTGCAATCAAATAATATGGACCCAACGCTTTAGAGTAGGGGAGACAATATTGCAATATGTGCTTAGATAGCTAAACTGCAGCATCAACACTCTTCCTTCCTTCCTTCAAAATATTATTGCCTACTGTAATTCATTTTGCATTGAGGCATTAATAACTAAAAACATAGCTTCAGATTTTCATAAAGATTGGAATGGGAGAGAAAAGAGGCATCTTCTACAATTGTTTCTGAGAAATTTGTCAAGGACATTAGGGGTTTTGGGGGAATAAAAACAGAAAGATAGAAAGAATGACTTGAGGCTATCAATCCTAAGGGGAGTTGAATTTGCCTGTAAATAGCAAACAGATTGTAATTTTTGCACAAATGCAATACTTGATAGGGAAGAAAAGTTTTTGGCTAAACTAGCACACAACTAGGAGTAGCTTTCAGAAATCACTGATGTGCAATTTATAAAATATAATGAGCACTTTACCTGCCAAAATGGTTGATTATGTAGCTTCAGTTGACCCTCTATTTTTGTTCTGTGTTTTAATCCAGCTATAAACATATCATGTAAAGCATAAGCTATAGCAAAGACAGCATTGTAGACACTGTAGCTATGGCCAGACATGCTCATTTCAAAATTGGGATACAAGAGGCTCCCTAGTTGTTCAGCTCCAGTGCAATGATTTTTCTCCATTTCATTCACAAGTGTACTTGGAAATACACAGGAAAAGACCTGTTCCCAGAAGTTTTTGAAAAAACCATCTTCTTTTGTAGTGAAAGGGTTTCGACTTTCTATAAACTGTTGAAATCCAGATACATCCCTGGAGTGAAACATGAAAGCTACAGCTCCATGGAACATGTCTAAATCCCAATTTCTTTGAAATACAAAGGATGCAATCTCCATTTGAGCTGTGGTGATCCATACTTTTCCTAAGGATTTCCTATACTTACTGTCTATATCTTCATCTGATTGATACGAAAGAAATCTAAAAAATCCAAAGGAATTTGATTCACCATAAGCAAGTATCACTGTAGCCTTACTATGTGTCAATGTATTATAAATAATCCTCCCTTTATACAGTATTTCTGATATATCAGTAATAAAAGTTATAACAGGGATTTTCTGTATAAATGCAAAACAAATTCCCTTCTGAGAAAACACGGGTGTCACTGTTTGTATAAATCTCTCTCCACTGTCCGTTTCCATAACCACCACTCCAATCCATATCCATTTGAAATATAAAAGCAGAGACAGAATTCCTTCATACTGAAGGTCTTCCTTAGGAACCATCTGGTAAAAGGGAAGACCAGGAGATTTGTCCTTCATAACTGGAGTGGGACTATAGGTTAGCTAAAGGCATCCATGAAGAAGAAAAAGAACAATTGCAGCATTTATCATAAAGTTGCACTGTTTATATTAATATAAGAATAAATTGAATGTATTGTTTCAACTGTCATTTATAACATATCAAATGAGATAGGCAATAACAAACAAGGTAAGAATATTTATTTATTTATTTATTTTATTTTATTTTGTCAAGCAATTATAAGATAACAGGTATAAATATAGCATAGTTATGAATACATGAAATGCATATATATATAAGAAAAATAAAAAGAAACAACAGGACAGGGACGGTAGGCACATTGGTGCGCTTATGCACACCCCCTACAGACCTCTTAGGAAAGGGGTGAGGTCAATAGTAGACAGTCTAAGGTTAAAGTTTTTGTGGTTAGGGGAAGAAACCACAGAGTCAGGTAGAGTATTCCAGACATTGACCACTCTGTTGCTGGAGTCGTATTTCCTGCAATCAAGTTGGTGCGGTTTACCTTGAGTTTGTATCTATTGTGTGCTCTTGTATTATTATGATTGAAACTGAAATATTCATTGACAAGTAGGACATTGCAATATATAATTTTATATACTACACTTAGATCGGACTGAAGGTGACATAGTTCTAGGTTGTCTAGGTCTAGAATTTCAAGTCTGGTGGCATAACGAGTAGAGGAGTGGAGAACTCTTCTTGTGAAATATTTCTGGACTTTCTCAACTGTATTAATATCAGATATGTAATGCGGGTTCCAGACTGATGAGCTATATTCAAGTATTGGTCTAGCAAATGTTTTGTATGCTCTAGTTAGTAGTGTGATATTACCAGAGAAAAAGCTACATAGGATTAGGTTAACAACTCTTAATGCCTTTTTGGCTATGTAGTTACAGTGGGCTCTAGCGCTTAGATCATTAGAGTTGAGTACTCCAAGGTCCTTGACAGAATTTGGATCATCAACAAGGTCTTGACTATTCAGCTTGTATTTTATTTTCTGATTTTTTTGCCAATATGTAAGACAGAGCATTTATTTGTTGAGATTTGAAGTTGCCATTTGTTTGACCATTCTGATACATAGTCAAGTTCTCTCTGTATCTCTCTGTTTCTATATCTATATCATTTATATCAATATCTATATCATCTATATCTATACCTGTACATATATACCTATGCATACATACCTATACATATGTACCTATATATTTACATATACATATATACCTATATATTTACATCTACATCTACATCTACATCTACATCTACATCTACATCTATCTATCTATCTATCTATCTATCTATCTATCTATCTATCTATCACAACTAATGCATTAAAGAATATTTCACTTTAGATAACAAATTATTTTGCTGACTAACTACTATAAATCCTCAATATCTTAATATAGCATTTCAGTATTCATTGCACATGTGTACTCTCCTTCTGTTGCTTTTTGACAAACCAAAATTAAAATGATTGGTGGTTTTTGTGTATTTAAACATACTAATCTTCCATTCTTTGCTTTCTGACAGTGATTTATTTATTTATTTATTTATTTATGACTTGATTTTTGGATGCCACTTGTCTCCTTTACAGGGTGACTCTGGGTGCTTGCAGGTTACAAAACAAATAAAAATAAAATATTAAAATATATTGTTGTTAAACATAATGTCCTACTTAGAACAGACAACAGTTCTCTTTGTTTCCAGCTTTCTTGGAGGTGAAGTATTCTTAAAATTTTGAAATTATTGTTTCTTCTCACAAGAATATAAGTAATATCCTAATGGATCAGACTCATGATCTACTGCACAAGAAAGCAAAAGGAAATCTCCCAGGTCAATGGCTTTCAGAGAGTCATGTTGTCATCAAGTTTAAAGTTAAAGGTTCCCCTCACACATACGTGATAGTCTTTTCTGGCTCTAGGACCTGTCATCAAGTTTAACAGACATTAATTCCCATGATTTCCATGGCTTCTCAGGGACAATCTGGCCTTATGAAGAGACCTGAGAAGTCAAATCCCTGAAAATATTTTTATGGCATTCTCATAAGACCAAACATACTATATGTATTGAGTAAATATGATTTGTGGGGGGGGAAATCTATTCTTAGCTCAGTTATATAGATTTAAATATTATTTTTTCACATGTAAGAAGAATAATTCATGAATCAATATGCAATTACCTTGGATAACTTAATTATGTAAGCTGGTTCCAAGATACTGAAAGAACAAAAGTACATCCAGCAAATCAAATAAATGATTTAAAAAGTGCTAAAGAACAATCAACCAATGGAACAGCTTGCCCTCGGAAGTTGTGGGAGCATCATCACTTGAGACTTTCAAGAAGAGATTGGCTTGCCATTTGTCAGAAATGGTGTAGGGTCTCCCGCTTGGGTGGGGGATTGGACTAGGTGACCTGCAAGGACCCTTCCAACTCTGATCATCTGTTATCTGTTAAACTTCATTTGCAAACCTTACCTGAGGAATCTTATAGGTATCCAGAATAATTGCCATATCAAGAGAAGTAAGAGAATCCAGTCCACCAATTACAGCAAGGAGCTTATTCTGCATGTTGTAATTTGGGAAAAATTGTTCTAGTGTATATATAAGTAGCATTGTAGAATGATATGTCCATTTTGCATCGTAATAATTATCATAAATATGAAATCCCAAGGTGATATTTGGTAAAATTTGAGGATTTTCATTAATCTGCTTTACCGCAAAAGCTAAGGCCAGGATGTGTTGGTAATTCTTGGGAAGTATTCTAGAATGAATGTTGCAATCTGTATCAGATAATATTTTATAGTTTTGAAACTTTTTGCATATTTATCACATTTATTGTTGTTGATCACAGAAGATGTATACTACTTTGGAGGGGATAATGTTTAACACAATATAACATTCATATATTCAGATTTTTATATTTTCATGTTACTTCATATTTCCAATCATCATAAAGAATAATGTCTTTAAGAATTAAGCACTTTCCATCTGCACAACAGACAATGTCTGCCTAACATCTAAAGTTTCTTCAATTTCCTGTAACATCATCTGGCATTCTAATTAACACAAGGCACATACAAAACTGAATTTCTTACGTAAGTTCCTCAGGCATGGCTGGTGGAGGTTCCTTTATGAAATCTTTGGCACAGGAAAGGAAGATCCCATGAGAGGCGATACCGCCAATGATGAGATCTCCAGATTGATGATAGCTGTGAAGTGGGTATTGTGGATACTGAATATTACATTTTGCTGTGAGAGCTTCATATGCTGTGTATGGAAGCAGAGCTAACAGGAACATTCCTCCTATGAACATCCTGAGTGCAATGGAAAAATATTTTTCCTGCAGGTCTTTCTATCTACAAAGCAGTCATTAGAATCTCTACTGATTCCGCATCATGCAGAATGAAATATAATTACTGTAATGCCAATATTAAATGAGTAGACAGTCTTTTGGCCAATCTAAAACTCCAAATATTGAACACTTGAGGTCATACTAACAAACACATATCCCCATCCCTACCACTAATGCTAGAGGTTAGATTTATCCATTATTTCACTGACTGTGTTACATCTTTGGGAACAAACTGCAATTTTATGTCAGCTAATTTAATTATAGATATTATGCTAATTGTAGGAATGGGAATTATTTCTTATACAGAACTGAAATTCCATGTAGAATATCTTTAGAAAATCAGATGGAGTTAGCAAAGATGGCTAAACTGACTGTTTTGATTAAAGAAAAAAATACAAATACCTTTATTTCTACTTGGAAACTGCTTCTGGACTTTATGCTTGAGGTTGAAAAAAAATGATACTTTGATTTTGAGTTTTACCAATTAGATAGATTTATTGTTGTAAAAATTGCTAGTTTATATTATTACATAAAAAGTTGAGGTTAGATGTTAATGCCTCATTCTACTGCACCAAAGGAGTCAGAAGTCAATCCCTTTTTTCCTTTTCCCATTGCTTTCCCCCACTATTCGCTTCCCCTTTTCCTTCCCTAATTTCCCTACTATTTACTTTTGTATTCTCTTTGTATGCCATATTATAAACTAATAAAAAATTGAATGTAAAACATATATTGTAATGACTGCAATATCCACTATGTAGGACAAACAGGTAAAAGACTATCAGAACACATCCATGAACAGTAACTGGCAGTCAGAAGAAATGATGAAAATCTTTAATTTCACAACATATAGACAGGTTTAACCATAGATTTAATTGGGAAATGTGACCATTTTAGACCACTCCAAGTCCAAAATTGCCAGGGAATTTTTAAAAGCCTGGCACTCTGACAGATCAGCCATCAATAGACACAGAGACATTAACAACATCTATGCAAAAGAGACTCACCCAGCCCAAAAAGAAACAAAAAGTCCCAAGTACCTCTCTACTAGCAATCAATACTCAGATCAGTATAGATTAACTCCAAGATTAACATCAGACAACAATCAACTAAACAAGTGGTTGCCAACCAGTGGGCCGGGGACCACTGGTGGTCCATGAGAAAATTTTGGTGGTCTGCAGAGAAATGTCACCCCCAAAGCACTCCCAAAGCAATTAATCCAGGCTGCACGGGAACACAAGGCTGCGCTGCCCATATGGCCCACAGGAATACAAGGCTTGCATTGCTTGCATTGCGAACAACAAGAGGTAGTGAGGGGAGGGGGGGAAGGATGGAGGGGGGAAACTTACCCCACTCACCCCACGCACCTGGCCTGGCCACTGGGCTGCTTCTTTCCACTTCTTTCTTCTGCTTTTTCCTGCACACAAGGAAAGCAGCAAAAGTCTTTCTTTCTCTCCCCAAACTCCGCCAGAAATGAGTCTTTAGGACCCTGCAAGGCATCCTGCTTCAAGAGGCTGCACCATTCTGGTAGAGTTTGGGGGAGAGAAAGAAAGACTTCTGCTGCTTCTGCTGCTTTCCTTGCATGAAGTCAAAAATCTCCCCCCCCCCCAAGAATGGAACTGCAATCCCAAATAAAGAATAATCGATCGGTAGGAAAACAGTGTGGGGAATTTTCCTGCAGACTTTTTTTCCTGCAGCCACCATCAGTCAAAATTCATATTAGTGGTCCCTAGGATTTAAAATTATGAGTTTGATGGTCTCTGAGGCCCAAAAGGTTGGCGACTCCTGAACTAAACAATACCCCAATCAAGAAATTGACAGGCAAGCCACTAGAACAGGAGTCCTCAAATTTTTAAACAGAGGGACAATTCATGGTCCCTCAGACTGTTGGGGGGCCAGACCAGCTGAGGGTGTAGCTAGGTGGTCATGTGACTGGGTGGGCATGGTCAATTTAGCAGTCCATTTTGCCAATTTAGCAGTCCATTAAACAATACACACAAATTAAACTTTAATTTGTTTTGCTCCTAGGAGTGTTGTATTTGCTTTTGTTTGCATGTTGCTCTTTTGGTTGACTTCTTTTTGGTAGACTGTTTTAAATTGTTTGGAAGTCTAGTGGTCCACTTCAGGAAACTCAGTTTGCAACAATTCTTCCCAGTTCCAAGGAGCTTACAATCAGCTAGTCTCTCCCTCCCTCCCTCCCTCTCTCTTTCTCTCAGATTTTAAGTACAACTAAAGTTGAAAAGCAAATGGGCATGGGGAAGAGAAACCAGGACATGGAATGCTTGATGGGTACAGAGATGAAACTAGCTCCTGGGGCATCTTCTGCAGGATCCCTTTCAATCCTGGCATGCCCTGGGATACCTTGTTGAATTCCATTCCATTCCTTTCCATTTCCATTCCCTTTCCCACTCACCATCCTATTGCTATTCCATTCTATCCCATCCCATCCTATTACCATTCCATTCTTTCCTATTTCCATTCCATTCTATTCTATTCACATCATGGCAGTCTCAATCTGCTTTTGGAATCTCACTGGTTGCCTCAGAGCTTCCTCCGCATGTGCCAAATGCACACAACAGGCACCAGTAAGGGCTCCACGTATCTGACAGGCAGGATTGGGATTGGGCAGTCATTGCTTGGAGCAGATCTTATTAGGAAGCCCCAAGGTGCAGGTTCAGTGGCATTGATCCACTGGTTGGCCAGCCTTCCCATCTCCCTCTCCAGGGGCAGAGATGGCCATCCTCCTTCAAGAGCAAGCAGCCTCACTGGCCACTGCCCCATAACTGCCAAGCATCAAACAGGCGAAGAAGAAGCAGTCAAGCAGCAGTGACAGCAGGGCAGGTAGCCACCTCCCCAGTCCCCAGTAGTATTCTGCCAGGCTAAAACAGGATGTGCAGAGATACCCCGGGGTCTCCATGCAAACTTTTTTTGCCCCTCCATGCCCCAGAAGCTCTGTGCCAACCAAAAATGAGGTGTGTGGAGGCCTCCCAGGGCCTCCACGTATCCTGTTTTTGGCTCCCCGGTGCCTAGAAATGGGGCCATTTTTGGCCTCTCCCCCTGCCTCCAATACCTCTCTGCCATCCAAAAACAGGCCCATTTTTGGTATCCTGGGGCCTCTGCACGCCCCATTTTTTGCCTCCCCTGCCTCTAGTAACTTTCTACCTTACCTTCCAGGTCCAGCTTACATGGGTAAGTCCTGCACTCAGCCAAAGGATGAGGGCCAGTGGGTGGGTGAGGTGATGTGGCTGCCTCATGGTCCCACGTGGACAGAATAATGGTTTTTGTTATGTATGTAGGTTTGAATGTTATTGGTTTATTTGAACTGTTCTTGTAAAATGTTAAATGGTATTGGTTTAAATAGTGCGGGAAGAAACCCTGCACTCCCATTGGCTGGCAACTATGGATGCAGGCTATAAGAGGCAGCCGTAGCCCAGCCAACTCGGGTCCATTCAAGCTGTAGTCACTGAATAAACTCTTCACTGAAGCTCTTCGCGTCTGACTCTTCATGCAAACTTAACACTGGCGACGAGGATGGGATTCCCCTGAAGAGAAGATGACGCGGAAGACAAGCAGAAGAGCGAGATGGCTGAGCTGAACAACCCCCCAGCCCCGTTCAATCCGGCGGCGGAAGACTGGGAATCGTATGCGGATCGCTTCCAGATGTACCTGGAAGGAAACAACCTCGCGACATTCCGAGAGGCGGAAGAGGCGGTATTTCTCATGCACTGCAGTCCGGCACTCTTCAAGATGGCGAAGGCATTGGTGGGAGCTGCATAACTGAAGGTAATGGAATGGCCTGATTTGGAGAAGCTTTTAAGAGCCCATTACACAAGTATCGTGCCTCATTAAGAGACACGAATTTTACCGTTCGGGATCAAGGGGAAAGTGAGAATGTTAATGATTTCATGGCAAGTTTGAGGGACATTGGGGGTGCTTGTGACTTTACCAACTTAGAAGAGGCCATGCGTGATCGGTTTGTTTTAGGCCTCAAAGATAAGGTCTTACAAAGCAAACTGTTAATGAAACCTAAGATCACGTTTAAACAGGCCATTGAAGAAGCTGTTTCAGCGGAAGCCACCAAGTCCTCAGCAGCGGCCATGAAAAAGATTAACAAGGCCTCAAGCCAGGCCTCAAGCCATTCTGATGTGGAAAAATCCACCACAGCCCATTGAACAAATAGACTCTGATTCAGATTGCAGTGAGGTGGAGGAAGGGATTTTTAGACTCAGAATGGAGAAGAAAAGGAAAGACCCTGGGAGAAAGAGGCAAGAATATTTTGCAGAGGCTGTGGGGGGCATCCCCGCACTGAATGCAAGTTCTTAGACACCATCTGCCTATGCTATGAGAAAATGGGTCACCTAGCCAGAGTCTGCAAATCATCCAGAACTCCACCTAGTAGAAGAAAGTTTCCTGAAAAGGATTTTAAGCCCAACAACTTCTTTGAAAAGATGGGGTGCAATTCAGAAGCAAATGGGAAGAATGAAACTCACCAAACAATCACCATTGGTCATTCTTCACCCTTGAGAAGCAGAAAAGTACACGTGAAGGTGTTCATTGAAGGAAGGCCTTGCCAAATGGAAGTGGACTCAGGCTCTTATTTATCTATGGTGTCATGGGACACTATTCACAGGCTACTTCCCAACATTCAGAAGAAACATTTCCAGAAGCAAGCACTGACTCTTAAAGACTACCAAGGGAACAAGATTCCAGTAGTTGGAGCAAGAGATTTCAACGTGCAGTTTAAAGGCCACACCAAACGTTTGCCCCTGACCATCGTGGACAAGGATCGCCCAAGCTTGCTGGGACTTGAGTGGTTCAAGCCACTAGGCATCGAGGTGACTGGCATCAATCATGTGAGCAACTCTGAATGGGAGGAGGCCTTGAAGTCTGAGTTTCCAGAGGTCTTCAGCGAGGACTGGGCAAGTATATGGGGACCCCTATCACTTTCAACCTAGATCCCAAGGTGCCCCAATTGTTTAAAGCCCAGGAGGGTTCCATTTGCTTTAAAGGAAAAAATTGATGCACAATTAGACAAATTAATTGCTCAAGGGGTTTTAGAGCCCACTGATCACTCCAGATGGGAAACACCCATAGTCACACCAGTCAAGGCTGATGGGTCAGTAAGAATTTGTGGAGACTATAAGGGGACACTGAACCATGCGCTGCAGCAGAGCGCATATCCAGTGCCAGTTGTGCATCATCTGCTCCATTCCCTTGGCAGGGGTACAATCTTTGCCAAATTGGACTTGGCCCAGGCATATCAACAACTAACAGTTGATGATGCCACTGCAGAGGCCCAAACCATTGTGACTCACAGAGGTGCCTTCAAATGTAAAAGGTTACAATGTAAAAGGTTACAAATGCACCAGGCATTTTTCAAAGTCTTATGGAAAGAATGCTTCAAGGACTGCCAGGGGTAGTGCCTTACTTTGATGATGTGTTAATCTCTGCTGAAAATGACACTCAGCTTCAAGAAAGACTCAGAGAAGTCCTTACCAGATTCAGAAAAGTGGGGTTAAAAGTCAAGGAAGACAAATGCACACTTAAGACAGACAGGGTTGAGTTCCTGGGCTACATGATTGACAAGCATGGCATCCACCCTACTGATGCCAAGGTTAAAGCAATCAAAGAAGCCCCTAAACCTAAATGCAAAACAGATTTGCAAGCCTTCCTTGGACTCAATAACTTTTATCACATGTTTCTACCTCAAAAGGCATCCATTGCTGAACCTTTGCACAGATTGCTTGATAAAAAGCTGTTTGGATCTGGGGAGGAAGGAACAATCAGCATTTAACAGTATTAAGAGACTAATCACATCTGATGCTGTATTGATACAATTCTCTGAGAATTTACCTGTTGTACTGAGTGGAGTGGAGGGGGTTGAGCCACAGGCTTCCCAGTGGAAGGGAAGCCCGCATTGCATTTTACTCTCGCACTTTGAGAGTAAAAAAAGCAGAGAGGAATTATAGCCAACTGGACAAAGAGGCATTGGCAGTTGTTGCAGCTGTCAAGAAATTTCATGAATATCTGTATGGCAGGACAATTACCATTATTACAGATCAAAAACCTTTATTAGGCATTGTGGCAGAAGACAAACCTACACCTACTATCCTGTCACCAAGAATGCTGAGGTGGACTGAATTTCTTGAAGTTTACTCATACAAACTGATTCACAGGCCTGGCAAGGACATTGGACATGCTGATGCACTGAGTCGTTGCCCACTGCCTTGCCACAAGGAGGACTTTGAACCTGAAACACACACCTTTTCCTAGAAACTGTTGCTAAGCTTCCAGTTCATGCTGCTGAAATTGCCAGAGAGACTGCCAAAGACACTGTGTTGGCTCCTGTTATAGGCTGGATTAAGAAAGGTTGGCCTCTTCAAGATCTACCTCACCTTGCCCAACCTTTTAAGTCCAGGCAAACTGAATTATCTGTATTAAGAGGATGTATTTTGTGGGGTAACAGGGTGGTTATTCCTGCAAAACTGCAAAGAGAGGTTTTGGAAATGTTACATGAGGGTCATCCTGGGATTGTAAGGATGAAGGGATTGGCCAGGAGTTATGTATGGTGGCCAGGTATTGACAAAATGGTTGAAAACTGGGTTGCATCTTGTCCCAATTGCCAGGTAGTCAGGCCTGCCCCACCTCACGCCCCACACAGGAATGGGAATGTCCTAGGGGCCCTGGTCTAGGATCCACATTGATTTCAGGTCCTACTAGAGGGCACACTTTTCTGGTTATAGTAGATGCATATTCCAAATGGCTCGAGGTATTTCCCATGACATCCACCACAACTGATGCTGTCATCAAGCAGCTCAGAAAACTGTTTGTAACCCATGGGTTACCTGATGTTCTTGTCTCTGACAATGGCCCTCAATTTACATCTAACATTTTTGAATCCTTTCTAGCACAACAGGGTATCAGACATGCCCTTACTGCCCCTGGGCACCCTTGACTAATGGCGGGCTGAATGCATGGTGCGCTTTACCAAGAGAAGCTTCAGCAACTGGGTCCTGGGGACATCACTGAGAAGCTTGAAAAACTTCTTAGTGTTCAGCACATCACTCTAGCCCATCTACTAACTTATCCCCAGCAGAGTTGTTGATGGGTAGGAAACTTAGGTCTTCCCTTGACCACCTTCATCCCATTACACCCAACGCACCACTGGATTCCACTTCCAAAGTTCGTACTTTCAGTGTGGGTGATTCTGTGTATGCTAAGAACCTTATAGGTGAGCCTTTGTGGATTCCTGCTGAAATAACTCAAATCACTGGCCCTCATTCTTACAGGGTACAAACAGAGGATGGACTCCTCTGGAGCAGGCACATTGATCAACTCAGATCCAGGTTCCCTCTGGAACATCGCCCCTGTCTCTCTCTGGTTCCCTCACCTGTTGTCACTTCTGGGGGGAAGGGGAGGAACAGGAGGAAAATCAGCAAGCAAGAATCAACCCCATGTGTAATGAGCCATTACGACAGGAACCATCCCAAACCCTGTCACAATGCCAAGATCCATCCTTAGAAGTGGAAGATTGCACATCACTACCTGACTTGGGTGCTGACATTGGAATGGAGATGGGTTGGGAGGAGAGACCAGATTCTAGCAGTCTAGCAGGGTCTCCTTTCACAGGAAGTCCCAGCAGGGAAATGTCAGCAGACACATTTCCTCTCTCACTGGGTGAGAACGTTAAAACTTCTGAACCACGAAGGTCTCAACATACACGTAAGAGCCCCACCTATTTAAAAGAATACATTAGATAGGTTGGGGTTTAGTATGGACTGAACCTAGTGGGGAGGGGTGTTATGTATGCGGGTTTGAATGTCATTGGTTAAGTTTGAACTGTTCTTGGAAAATGTTAAATGGTATTGGTTTAAATAGTGTGGGAAGAAACCCTGCACTCCCATTGGCTGGCAACTACAGCTGCAGGCTATAAGAGGCAGCCGTAGCCCAGCCAACTCAGGTCCATTCGAGCTGTAGTCACTGAATAAGCTCTTCACTGAAGCTCTTCGCGTCTGACTCTTCATGCAAACTTAACAGCTTTGGTTTGTCATATCCATCCGGCAGCCCCTAGTTGGAGAACCCCTGCACTAGAATATAAACTGACAGCAAATTAACACTTCTTACTAGCACTCATGATGTTACCTACTTTAAGTAGTGAAACAACTTCCCATGTCAACTCTGAGCTACAACTATTCTCCTTTGTTAGTTCATTTAACTGCACTGAAGAGACAGTTTTTTTTCCCTTTACCCTACACTTTTCACTTTCCTTTATTTCCCTTTCCCAATTTGTCACTATTTTCGGGTTCATTGTATTATAAACTCTAATAAGTACAATAAAATTATATTATAAAAAGAAAGTCAAGACACAAAATAACACTTTATTGAGCTCTCAGTTGTGCAAATATACATACTTTTTCTGGCAAATGAGTAGATGCCATATGGTTTATCAACTCTTCCAACGTTGCAATAAGGTAGGTATTTGTTAAGATTTTCGAGTGTCAGTATGGCCAAATATTGCAGAACATGTATAAAAAAATCCAATTATTCTTCTAGCATACTTTCCAGTGTGAAGTAGATGAAAAACCATCTTGCATGACCTATCCACAATTGCACAAGTAAAACAAGGTTTCTATGTAAAATAGGTTTGACTTATAATCATGACACAGCAGAAAAAGCATCACTTGGGCTTTCCAGAAAAAGATACTTGAATCAATCTACACTCAAAACAATATAGTGTTCCCTGAAAATCACCCATGTTTATCTAATTGCATGGTCTTGGTGAAGGTCTGAGGATCTTAGGGACAGAAATGATTGTTTTGTCATTTGTTCCATTTTATGGGAAATATGGCACAGATAATCTCTTGTTTATCCCCACTGCATCATCCCATTAAAGTCTAATGATTTTTTTCAACCATCCATTTTCTTTCAATATTCATGATAAAAAAAACGTATTCAAGAAATCCTTATATCCCTAAATAGAGAGTGTGTTTCCTCACATTTGTATACAAAAAGAAAATTATTTTTTTTAAAAAAATAACATTTTAAATAAACTTCCTAAGAATTTGGAAAATAATTATTTCCTTGTAAAATTCTAGCTGTCCAACAGTTAATCTGTTCAGGTAAAAATAATAACTATGTATTATTAGAATTTATTTATTTATTTATTTATTTATTAATGGGACTTATATGCCGCCCCATCTCCGAAGACTCGCTTACAATAAAAACAAACACAATAAATATTTTAAAAAGAATTAAACTAATGGTCCCAATTAATACAAAACTTAAAAAACCACCAAAAACTAAAAACACCCCACCCATGGGTCACAGCCCGGATTGGTCAAATAACCAGGTCTTCAGGTCATGGCAGAAGGTGCGGAGGTCAGGGGCCAAGCGGAGCCCCAGGGGAAGTTGGTTCCAGAGTTCAGGGACCGCGACAGAGTAGGCACGTCGTCGGGGACCGCCAGCTGGCATTGCCCGGCTGATGGGACCCCAAGGAGTCCCTGTCTGTGACTTCGTACAGGGCGGTTAGTATTCGATGTCGGCAGTAGACTCTCCCTTAAGTAATAAGGACCCATGTCATGTAGGACTTTGTATGTTAAAGTTAAAACCTTGAATCTCACCCGGAGGGCAACCGGCAACCAATGCAGGCAGCGCAGGAGGGGGCTAACATGGGAGAACGGAAACTCCCATCACCGCCCGCGCCGCCGCATTTTGCACCAGCTGAAGTCTCCGGATGGTATGCAAGGGCAGTCCTAGATAGAGCGCGTTGCAGTAGTCGAGTTGCGGTAACAAGGGCATGAGTGACTGTACGCAGGGCATCCCGGTCCAGGAACGGGCGAAGCTGGCGAACCAGCCGGACCTGGGCAAAGGCCCCCTGGCGCGGCTCCCACCTGCTCCTCCAACCGGAGCCGTGCATCCAGGAGGACCCCAGGTTCCTCGCCCTATCCACAGGGGCAACACCACTCCCCTATGGTCAGCGATGGACATTCTAAGCTGGAACGGGATGCCGGTATGTACAACCACTCAGTCTTGGCCGGGTTGAGTCGAAGCATGTTGCCGTCCATCCAGATTTGTACCGCATCCAGACAGCGAGTCATCACGGAGAGGGCATCACTGATCTGGTTTGGGGTGGAGATATAAATGATTTAAATGAGAATAACTTAAGGTATCTGTGTTAATATTTATAAAACAAAACTCATTTAATTCTTGCATAAAAATATAGCTTCTAAACAAAATTCATATTTTTAGTTGGGGAAATATACTGTATATAATGCATTCATATATAAGATCTATTTGACTCCACCCCCCTTCTGGACTAGACAATGTTAGTAATCCAAATATAGATATCTCTTGACTTCTAACTACAATTAGGACATTTTGGAATGTCTGTTGCTAAGTGAAACAGCCATGAATTGGGAACTTCCAATGCTGACATTGTGATGGTGAGAGGTGAAGAAGAATGGGCTCTGTTCTACAAACCTTTTTCTTGGTGCTGGAAAGACCCCTGAGGGGTACACAGATCCCAGAAAGATCTGTAACAGTGTGGGGAAACTCGAGGAGCAGAGTGGTGGAGGGTGACCGCCCCTGTGATAAAGAGATACTCTTTGATCTCAGTGCATAAGTGGCTGCCATCCCGGAATGGCGGCCATGAAGTCTTGACAGCCCAGTTGCAAGAAGGAAGCAAATTTAAAATAACCAACTGTGGCGTTGACTGGACTTAGTAGTGTGAAGATTGTGTGCAACAACCAGGGACTGCTTTAAAAGAAGGTTCATAATTCACGGAGGGTGAGAGAGACAGGAGAAAGCCTATTGGAGTTCTGAAAAAGGCGGTGAATGGGCAGTGGAGTGAGCAGTAATGGGGAGTGGAGGAGTTGCTCAATAGAGTGAATTTCATGATCGGTATGAGAAAAGAATCAGAAAAAAATATTAGAGACCTTTAAAAGATTTCTAGAATCAAAAGAAGATTTTGTTGCAATAATGTTAGCTGCTAGATTGCTTATACTTGACTGTGATAGTGACAGAGAAAAATGGAAAAGGAAGCTGCTGAAGTAACAGAGGCAATCAGAGTCCATCGAGGAGACCAGCTATTTCTCAGCAATTTTGTTTTTGAGATAAGAGAACTGAACTGAGGAAAGCAATTTTAAGAGATGAAAATATCCATGGAACTGATGAAATGATTGTATATTTTTGATTGATTGAAGCTTGATTAATGAAATAAGTTTCTACTTACATAACTTTTCAAATTTACTTATAAATATATTTATAAAACTCAGGGATTTATAAAATTAGTAATTTAGGACTAGAAATTTAGAGGATAACTATCTATATCCATATTATATTCATACCTTATATACAAATTTATATATCTATATATTTTATACTCTAAATATTAGGGGATAATTTGTTAAGGAAGGGGGGGATAAATGTGATTTGTTGAGTAAATGTTTTATAACATGTAATCTATATAACATATATTTCATAAGACTATTATAGTTAATGGTATTTGATATTAATCAAAGATTACATTAAGTTAAGACTACATAGAGTTGATAAGGATTTTATATATACATAGTCTAATACATAAAAGTTCAATTATATAATATTGCCAAATTTTGTTGTTAAAAGTCCATTAGATTGAAAGACAGAAGGAATATTGGAGAGTAATCAATTCTATAATAAGACATACTAGAAGAAGAACTCCAAAATGGTGAATGAATTAATAGGATTCTAGGTAGACTTAAACATAGTTATTGTACAAAGATCTAGTGAATGCTGATCTGGGACAATATATATAATATTCTAGAAAAACAAAGTGAAATATTAAAAGAAATGACAAGCATCACTACAACAATGGTGAAGGCCAGAAAACAGACAACACCAATTTCATCAATTTCAACAGCAGCTGCTTCACCTATGATGCAAAAAAACGATCAAAGGAATGCTCACAACAGAAAAGCAGAGTGTAGCCCCAAGTACACCAAATATATAAACCACACTACTAACAACACAAGAATCAATGATTAAGCTTCAGGAAACGATGATGAAAAATCATAGTGAAATAAAAGCAGAAATAAATGAAATAAAAGAAGAAATGGGGAAATTAAACAGTGAAATGAAAACTGATATACATAAATTGGATGGAAATGTTGGCTCAATTCATCAAGCACTGGAAAAAATGAACGTACAATAAAAGAAATTGAAAAACATACAGAACAAACAGAGAGAAAATTAGATCTGGTCAATCAAAAAATGAAAATGGTAATAAAGAATTGGAGAAGTCGCTTATCCACCTAGAGATGGATTGTGCAATTTCATACCTTAGGTTCCAGAATGTAGTGGAAACGAAGGAAGAAGACTTGGAATTAGTGATGGCTGAAATGATAGCGGAAACTCTATAATGGGACAAAAATGAAATATTGAATGAAATGGATGACGTCTATTGAATGAGCATGAATTATGCCAGATGGCATAAGTTACCAAAGGAGGTGCACATACGGTTCACAAGAAGAAAGGTTTGGCTATATTATACAAAATGACAAGGGATGAACCAATGGTGTACAAGGGAAAAGAGATCCAGATGTTAATACAGGTTCCGAGGAGAGTGAGGCAGCAAAGACGGGACTATCAATTTTCTGGCCACACAGCTTACTAAACAAAATATTCTCTTCCACTGGTTAGTTCCAGAAGGGATGCTAGTGATCTGGGAGGAAAAGAAATTTAAGAGTGATTCCTTAGAGAAAGCCCAAGAATTTTATGACCAGCTAGTACAACTGGAGGACCAAAACAGTAAAGAAGAACTTGAGTTGAATAGTCAGGAAGAAGAAGAACAACAACAAGGAACCAAAGAAGGAGACCAGGGGACAGAAGAGTAAGAACAACAAGAAGAAGGAGACCCAAAGGTGATAGTAAGAACCCAAAGAGACCCAAGAGCCAACAGATGACAAAGACTGAGATACAATTAAGAAGACAGGAGAAGAAATCAAATTATTATCATTAAATATAAATGGATTAAATTTGGCAACAAAGAGAAAAAGAATATTGGCAAAATTAAATAAACAAAAAGTTGACATAGTATGCATATCCATAGAAATGCATATCCGAGGAATAGACAAAAAATATTTAGAATGTCTAAATTAGGGAAACTATATACAGCATCAGTGGACCAAAAAAAAGGAGTAGCCATATGTGTTAAGGAGGAAATAAAAACAAAGTTAATTTTCACAGATCCTAAAGGAAGAATCCTAATGATGGAAATGTGGATAGCCCAAAAACCAGTACTATTAGTAGTAATATATGCACCCAATGAAAATCAACAAGAATTTTATAAAAGATTACATGAGAAAATTATAGAAATAGAACAAAGAAATATATGCATCATAGGAGACTACAATGCAATAGTAGATAACAAAAAAGACTATAACAGTAAAAAGAAAATTGGAAAGAAAAGAAGATTATTGCCAAAAACATGCTTTGAAATGATAACGGAACTCAATTTAATAGATGCATGGAGACAACTGAATGTAGAAAAAAGACAATTCACCTTTTATTCTAATCCACACCAGTCGTGGTCCCATATTGATATGGCTTGGATGGATGGAGAAACAGGGAAAGAAGTGGAAGACATAGAAATAATACTGAATACTTGGGCAGACCACAACCCACTTAGAATAACTTGGAGAGGTTAAAAAAAACAAGACGAAGATGGACCTTAAATACACAAATATTAAAAGATAAGGAATTTACCCCGAAATTTAGAGAAGTAGAACTATTTTTAATGAAAATACTAGACATCACACATTGTTACAAAAGCTTTGGGATACCATGAAGGCCTACATACATGGAATTATAATATTGTATACATCTAAAAGAAACAAAGAGAGGTGGAAACAACAAAATACCTTTCAAGAAGAAGTTAAAAATCTAGAAACCCAATTACAGAAAACACCACAAAACACTAAATTTAAAGAACAATTGACTTTAACTAAACATAAACTTAATATATTAGAACAGGAAGAAATTATGAAAAACTTAAAAGCAGCCAAACAAACCTTTTTTGAGCAAGCAAACAAACCAGGAAGATGGTTTGCCCATAGACTAAAAAAGAGAAGGAAAAAAGAATAATACATCAATTGCAAAATGAAAATGGAGAATACCAGCATACAATGGAAGAGAAGAAAAAGATTGCACACCAATATTTTGAAGATTTGTATAAAACTGAGGAGGTAGAGGATGAGAAGATAAGAAAATATTTGAGAGAGGAAAGAAGTCCATTAATAGTAGAAGAATTAAGGGAAAGCCTATCTAAAGTGATAACTATGACAGAATTGAAACAAGCAATTAAGAATCAGAAAAGAATAAAACCCCAGGGCCAGATGGACTTCTGGGGAAGATATATAAAATAATGGAAGAACAGATAGAACCACTGATGTTAGATCCATACAATGAAGTCTTGACAGAAGCCAAAATGCCGGATTCATGGAGGATACATATATTTCGTTAATATCAAAGGAGGATATAGACAAAAGATTAATTCAAAACAGTAGACCAATATCATTATTGAATGCTGACTACAAAATATTTACAACTATAATAGCAAATAGACTTAAAAAATTACTAAATGAATATATCCATCCTGATCAAAATGGATTTTTGTCATTAAGGCAAATCAGAAATAATACTAGGATTGTGTTAGACATTTTGGAATATTATGAGGCGCATCCAGAGAAACAAGTGGCACTTGTCTTTCTGGATGCACAGAAGGGATTCGATTCAAGGTATTAGTGACAACATATAAAGTCCTACATGGCTTGGGTCCGGGGTACTTGCGGAAATGCCTCCTGCTGGCATCACATTCTGATTGCCCTGTACGCTCCCACAGGCAGGGCCTCCTTGGGGTACCGTTGGCCAGACATTGTCAGCTGGTGGTGCCCAGGGGTAGGGCCTTCTCTGTGGGAGCACCCACCCTGTGGAACCAGCTCCCCTTGAGCCTTCATTCGGCCCCTGATCTCCACTTCTTCCACTGGGACCTGAAGACCTAACTTTTCAGCAGGCCAGCCTGGACTGAACCAAGGGGGGGCGGTTTCTTTTTTAAAATAATTTTAATAGTTTCAGTGTATTATTGGGCTTGTACTGTTTAATTATTTTTTAAGTAAATTATTGTATTGTGTTTGATATTGTGAGCCGCCCTGAATCCTTAGGGAGAGTGGGCAGCATACAAGTCTAATAAATAATAATAATAATAATAATAATAATAATAATAATATTGGAAATTTATGATTAAATAAATTCAAACTATGAAATTAGGAGATAAATTCGAGAATATAATAAAAATAATATACTCCAGCATCGGAGGAGGGGCCTAGAGAGCAGTTGGAGGCCCACCCGGTCCAAATCCAACCGATCCCAGTTCAAGGACCTACCTGGCAGCAATGGGAGGAGTGAAGAAGGCTTACATCTCCGCTCTCATCGCATCCGCAGATAAATGCCTGGCTGCCCTGTTCAGGGTCACACACTCCCTCCTTGATCAGGAGGTGAGGGGACCTTTGCAGGCCAAGGAGTTTGGTCAACATCTGCTGGATAAGATTGCTCGGATTTGGGCCGGTTTGGACACCAACTGGCTTGAGTCAGATGTGGAGGCGACGACGAGTCTTGTTGATGTTATTTGGGATGAGTTTGACCCTGTGACCTCAGATGCGGTGGACAGGATTATGCGGTGGCTGTGTGCCACCATGTGTTTACTGGACCCATGCCCCTCCTGGCTGGTATATGCTGCCCAGGAGGGTATATATGGCTGGCTCCAGGCAGTTACCAACGCTTCATTGTGGGAGGGGCTTTTCCCTGCCACCTTGAAAGAGGCGGTGGTGAGGCCCCTCCTTAAGAAGCCTGCCTTGGACCCAGCCAATTTTAACAACTTTCATCCCGTCTCCAACCTTTGTTTTTTAGTGAAGGTTGTTGAGAACATGGTGCCTCAACAGCTTCCGGCTTTCCTGGAGGAAACTGACTACCTAGATCCATTTCAATTGGGCTTCAGGCCCGGCTACAGCATGGAGACGGCACTGGTCATGCTGATGGATGATCTCTGGAGGGTTCGGGATAGGGGATATTCCTCTATCCTGGTCCTATTAGATCTCTCGGCAACTTTTGATACCATCGACCATGGTATCCTATTGCGGAGTCTTCGGGGGTTGGGAGTGGGAGGCACCATTTTACGGTGGCTCTCCTCCTACCTCTTGGGATGCATGCAGTCGGTGTTGGCAGGGGGACACAGATCAGCCCCTAGGCCCCTCACTTGTGGGGTGCCTCAGGGGTCGGTTGTTTCTCCCCTCCTGTTCAACATGAAGCCACTGGGCGAGATCATCTGCAGTTTCGGGGTGAGGTATCATCAATATGCTGATGATACCCAGCTTTTCTTCTCCACCCCGGACCATCTCAGTGATGCCTCCCCATGATGTCCCAGTGCCTGGAGGTGGTACAGATCTGGATGGGGAGGAACAGGCTCCAGCTCAACCCAGACAAGACTAAGTGGCTGTTTGTACTGGCATCTCGGGTCCAAGAAATCCCACCTTTGGTCATGGGGGGAGAGGTGTTGCCCCTGTGGATAGGGCATGCAACTTAGGTGTCCTCCTGGATGCACGGCTCAATATGGAGGAGCAGGTGGGAGCCGTCATCAGGGAGGCATTTGCCCAGGTTTGCCTGGTGTGCCAGTTGTGCCCCTACTTGGACCGAGATTCCCTACGCACGGTCACCCATGCGCTCGTTGCTTCTCGTCTTGACTACTGCAATGCTCTCTATTTGGGGCTGCCCTTGTGGACTATACAGAGGCTTCAGCTGGTGCAAAATGTGGCTGCATGGGTGGTGATGGGAGTGGCCTGATTCTCCCATGTGACACCCCTCCTGCAAGGTCTGCATTGGTTGCCATTTGCCCTCCGTATAAGATTCAAGTTGCTGGTACTAACCTATAAAGCCCTTCATGGCTTGGGTCTGGGGTACCTGCAGGAGCACCTCCTACCAGCATCGAGGTCCAATTGCCCAGTACGCTCCCACAGGCAGGCCTTCCTGGGGGTGCCATCGGCCAGACAATGTCAGTTGGCAGTCCCCCGGGGGAGGGCCTTCTCTGTGGGGGTGCCCACCCTGTGGAACCAGCTGCCCCTGGGGCTGCAGTTGGCTCCTGACCTTCCTTCCTTATGCTGAAATCTAAAGACCTGGCTGTTTTTACAGGCCGGCCTGGATTGAGAGGGAGGGGGGGGTTTAATAGGGTATTTTAGCATATATTTGGATTAGATTAATATTTTTATCTATTTTTGTATGTATATCCTTTTGTGAGCAGCTCCGAGTCCCCCCCGGAGATGGGGCGGCATATAAATCCAAATAAAGATAAAGAAAGATAAAAGGTGAACATTATACTAAATGGCAAAAATACCAGAGTTACAACATAAGAAAAGGAGTAAAGCATGGCTGTCCTTTGTCACCTCTGCTGTTTATTTAATAAAAGGAACTAAAGTCAAAAAGGAAGAATACAAATTACAAGCCTTTGCAGATAACCTGGTATTTATTATTGAGGATCCCTTAGAGACAGGAAATGAGCTGATTAAAGAATTGGAAAGATATGGGGAAATATCTGACCTTAAAATTAATAGACAGAAAACTAAACTGTTGACTAAGAATTTGATGGAATTACAGAAAAAAGAATTGGAAAGAATAATGGGACTGCAAGTAATAAAGAAAATTAAATATTTAGGTATTTGGCTGAAGGCACAATGCAAAACAATAAAAGATAATAACTACCGTGTTTCCCCGAAAATAAGACACTGTCTTATATTTTTTTTGGCTCCCAAAAACACACTAGGTCTTATTTTCAGGGTAGGTCTTATATATTTATGGTGCCAAATAGTGGGTGTGAGTGTGTAGGGGGCGCTGTTTCACGGGTGCACGGTTGCTCCCTGAAAAGTCTTCCTGGAACTGGAGATTTACACTAGGTCTTATTTTCGGGGTAGGTCTTATATTAGGGCAGGTTTAGAAAATAGTGCTAGGTCTTACTTTCGGGGTAGGTCTTATTTTCGGGGAAACACGGTACATGAAACTCCTACAGCAAACAAAGATAGATTTAGAATTATGGGCCAAATTACAATTATCACTATTAGGCAGAATGAATGAATGAATGAATGAATGAATGAATGAATGAATGAACGAACTTTATTACGATCTTAGACCAGCAATAGACATCACTATTTACATATACATAAAAATACTGACACATTATAATACATTAATAGTGGATAATAACATCCCTGTTAAGAAAATACATGTTCTCAAACAGTTAGGGTCACTCCCTGGTTTATATTAGTAAAGATCCAATAAGTATGTGTGTAAATATCATTTTCCAAAGATTGTTCTATCTCCAAAAATTGTCATAAATTGACCACTATAATTCTGTAACCAACTTTTTCCTTGTAGACATTGCAGCAACACAGAATTTTGCCACTGCACAGGTAATAGCTGGGTTTGAATCCTGGAGGAGAAAGTCTACATAAAAAATGTCTGCCCTCCCTGGCAATCTCTCTAGTAAGGGGAGAATATACAATGACCTATAAACTTTGTATAGATCACAGTACAATAAAACATGTGAGATATCTTCAACTTCTCCTTTACCACATATACATACCCGTTCTGCTATTGGTGTTTTCTTATACCTGCCCTGAAGAAGTGCTGATGGGAGAATATTAAATCTGGCTCTGAAGAAAGCTATTCTTTGTTTTGGGAAGGTGAGATCATTCAGATATCTTGCCGATTCCCACACTCCCTGTTTGATTCTGTCCCTGCTGTGGCAAGCCAACTTATTTAATTCTTCTTGGAACTCCATGTCCTTCATTCTATTGATTATTACTTGCTTTGCTTGTCAAAGCCTAGAGACATTAAGAATACTGGTGAGAGTCCATAGGAACCCAGTTTGTGATCTATTGCCTGCTTCCAGAGGGAGTTATCAATCAGTATTAGAGGGGTCAGAACCACTGGGAAGAAATGCATATTTAGCCAATGAATGATCATCATCTTCCAGGCTCTTACCTGAATTTGAGGCATGCCTGTCTCGATTCTTACTTGGGCATTTGGAGTTCCTTTGGGTGCAGATAAGATAGCTCACAGGAATTTGGTTTGTATAGGTTCTAGCAAGTCTTTTTTTGCAAGGATTCCTGTTTGTGCCCCTTATAGGATTTGTGCCAATGTTTTGGCCTCAAAAAGTTTTAAGGCCGCAGGTACTAATTGCCCTCCACCGGTGTAAAAAGTGTTTAATTGCATTTGAGGACCTATAGGCTGCTTGCAGTGTGTGATCCAGGTGGGCCCTCCATGTCCCTTGTGAGTGGAAAACTACCCCAAGATATCTGAATGTCCTGACCTGTTCTAGACTATACCCTTCTATTTTCCAGGAGTATTGTCTAGGTTGTTATGTATGCAGGTTTAAAGTCATTGGTTTAGTTTGAACTGTTCTTGTAAAATGTAAGAAATGATTGGTTTAAAAAGTGCGGGAAAACCCTGCACTCTGATTGGCTGGCAACTGCGGCTGCTGGCTATAAGTAGCAGCTGCAGCCCAGCCAAAGTGGGTTTGTTCTGAGCTGTAGTCACTAATAAACAAAGAGCTTGAAGCACTCCGCGTCTGTCTCTTCATGCAAACTTAACACTGGCGACGAGGGTGGGATCTCCCTGAAGAAGAAGGCAACGTGGAACAGAAGAAGAGAGAGATGGCTGCTGAACACCCCCAGCCCCGTTCGATCCGATGGCAGAAGACTGGGAGATGTATGCAGATCGTTTCCAAATGTATCTGGAAGGACATTTCCAAGAAGCGGAAGAGGGCGGTCTTTCTCATGCACTGCGGTCCGGCAGTTTTCAAGATGGCGAAGGCATTGGCGGGAGCTGCAGACGTGAAGGTAATGGAATGGCCTGACTTAGAAAAGTTGTTAAGAGCCCATTACGCCCCACAAGTATCGTGCCTCATTAAGAGACACGAGTTTTACCGTCGGGATCAAGGGGAAACAAAACGTAAACGACTTCATGGCAAGTTTAAGAGACATTGGGGTGCATGTGAATTTAACAATTTAGAAGAGGCGAATTTGTTCTGGGCCTTAAAGACAAGGTGCTTCAGAGCAAGTTATTACTAAGACCTAAGATCACGCTGAAGGAAGCAATAGAAGAGGCCTCTTCAGCAGAAGCTACCAAGTCCTCAGCAGCAGCCATGAAGAAAATCAACAAGGCCACAAGCCATCCTGATGTGGAAAAGTCCACAACAACTCATTGTGAGCAAATAGATTCTGAGTCAGACTGTAGTGAGGTGGAGGAAGGAATTTATAGACTCAGAATGGAGCGGAAAAAGAAAGACCTGGGAAGAAAGAGGCAAGATTTCTACTGCAGAGGTTGTGGGGAAGCCCCCGCACTGAATGCAAGTTCCTAGATACCATCTGCCTCCGTTGTGAAAAAGAGGACACCTAGCAAGAGTCTGCAAATCATCCAGAACTCCACCCAACAGAAGGAAGTTTCCTGACAAAGAATTCAAGCCCAACAACCTCAGTGAGAAAATGGGGCACAGCACAGAAGCAAAGGGAAGAATGAAACTCATCAGACAGTAACTATTGGTCATTCTTCTTCTATCAATAACAGAAAAGTGCATGTCAAGGTACTAATTGAAGGAAGGCCTTGCCAAATGGAAGTGGACTCAGGCTCATATTTATCTATGGTGTCATGGGACACTATTCACAGACTACTTCCCAACATTCAGAAGAAACATTTCCAGAAGCAAGCACTGACTCTTAAAGACTACCAAGGGAACAAGATTCCAGTAGTTGGAACAAGAGATTTCAACGTGAAGTTCAAAGGCCACACCAAATGTTTGCCCCTGACCATCGTGGACAAGGATCGCCCAAGCTTGCTGGGACTTGAGTGGTTCAAGCCACTAGGCATCGAGGTGACTGGCATCAATCATGTGAGCAACACTGAATGGGAGGAGGCCTTGAAGTCTGAGTTTCCAGAGGTCTTCAGTGATGGATTGGGCAGTATATGGGGACCCTATCACTTTTCAATCCCAAGGTGCCCCCAATTCGCTTAAAGCCCAGAAGGGTCCCATTTGCCTTAAAGGAAAAATTGATGCACAATTAGATAAACTAATAGCTCAAGGGTTTTAGAGCCCACTGACCACTCCAGATGGGAGACACCCATAGTCACACCAGTCAAGACTGATGGGTCAGTGAGAATTGTGGAGACTATAAGGGGACATTGAACCATGCTTCAACAGAGTGCATATCCAGTTCCAGTGGTGCATCATTTACTACATTCACTTGGCAGGGTACAGTCTTTGCCAAATTGGATCTGGCCCAGGCATACCAACAATTAACAGTTGATGATGCCACTGTGACTCATAGAGGTGCCTTCAAATGTAAAAGGTTACAGTTTGGAGTGCTGGCACCAGGCATCTTCCAAAGCCTTATGGAAAGGATGCTCCAAGGACTGCCAGGGTAGTACCTTACTTTGATGATGTGTTAATCTCTGCTGAAAATGACACTCAGTTACAAGAGAGACTCAGAGAAGTCCTTACCAGATTCAAAAAAGCAGGTTTAAAAGTCAAGGAAGAAAATGCACTCTTAGAACTGACAAGGTTGAGTTCTTGGGCTATATGATTGACAAGCATGGTATCCACCCCACAGATGCCAAGGTTCAGGCAATCAAAGAAGCCCCTAGACCAAAATGTAAAACAGATTTGCAAGCCTTCCTTGGACTCATTAACTTTATCACATGTTCCTACCTCAGAAGGCAACCATTGCAGAACCACTGCACAGATTATTAGACAAAAAGTCTGGTGGGTCTGGGGCAGAAAAGAACAATCTGCATTTAACAATATTAAAGACTAATCACGTCTGATGCTGTACTGATACAGTTCTCTGAGATTTTGCCTGTTGTACTGACTTGTGATGCATCCCTTTTGGAGTGGGGTTGAGCCACAGGCTTCCCAGTGGGAGGGAAGCTCCTATTGCATTTACTCTCACACCTTGACCAAAGCAGAGAGGAACTACAGCCAACTGGACAAGGAAGCCTTGGCAATTGTTGCAGCTGTCAAGAAATTCCATGAGTATTTATATGGGAGAACATTTACCATTGTCACAGATCACAAACCTCTGTTAGGCATTGTGGCAGGAGACAAACCTATGCCCACTATCCTGTCACCAAGAATGCTGAGGTGGACTGAATTTCTTGCTGCTTATTCATACAAACTCATCCACAGGCCTGGCAAAGACATTGGGCATGCAGATGCTTTGAGTCGCTGCCCACTTCCTTCTCACACTGAGGACTTTGCTCCTGAGACTTACACCTTTTTCCTAGAAACTGTTGCCAAGCTTCCAGTACACGCTGCTGAAATTGCCAGAGAGACTGCCAAAGACACTGTATTGGCTCCTGTTATAGGCTGGATTAAGAAAGTTGGCCTCTTCAAGATCTACCTCAACTTGCCCAACCTTTTAAATCCAGGCAAAATGAATTATCTGTATTAAGAGGATGTATTTTGTGGGGTAACAGGGTGGCTCACAAACTGCAAAAAGAGGTTTTGGAAATGTTACATGAGGGTCATCCAGGTATTGTCAGAATGAAGGGATTGGCCAGGAGTTATGTATGGTGGCCAGGTATTGACAAAATGGTTGAAAACTGGGTTGCATCTTGTCCCAACTGTCAGGTAGTCAGGCCTGCCCCACCTCTCGCCCCAACAGGAATGGGAATGTCCTAGGGGCCCATGGTCTAGGATTCACATTGATTTTGCTGGCCCTACCAGAGGGCACACCTTCCTTATTATAGTAGATGCATATTCCAAATGGCTAGAGGTTATCCCTATGGCATCCACCACAACTGAAGCTGTCATCAAACAGCTTAAAAGCTTTTTGTAACTCACGGGTTACCTGATGTGCTTGTTTCTGACAATGGCCCTCAATTTACATCCAACCTTTTTGAATCATATCTAGCACAGCAGGGTATCAGACATACCCTGACAGCCCCTGGGCATCCTTCAGCTAATGGCTGGGCTGAACGATTACGATTTACCAAGGAAAAACTTCAGCAATTGGGTCCAGGGATATCACTGAGAGAGTTGAAAAACTTCTCAGTGTTCAGCATATCACTCCCAACCCCTCAACTAATTTGTCCCCAGCTGAATTGTTGATGGGTAGGAAACTCAGGTCTCCCCTTGATCGCCTTCATCCCCCTTACGCACCCAACCCACCACTAGATTCCACTAGCAAAATTCACATTCACTGTGGGTGATTCTGTTTATGCTAAGAACCTTATGGGTGAACCATTATGGATTCCTGCTGAGATAACCCAAATCACAGGCCCCAGGTCTTACAGGGTACAAACGGAGGTGTCCTCTGGAGCAGGCACATTGATCAGTTAAGATCCAGATTGCCTCAGGAGCATCGCTTTCTCCTCTCTGGTTCCCATACCTACTGCCTCTTCTAGGCGAAAAGGGGAGGATCATGAGTGTAATGAACAAGCAAGAATCAACCTCATGTGTAATGAGCTAACACGACAGGAACCATCCCAAAACCTGTCACAATACCAACAACCATTTTCACAAATGGAAGATTGCACATCATTACCTGATTTAGGTGCTGACATTGGGTTGGAGATGGATTGGGAGGAGAGACCAGATTGTAGTAACCAAACAGGTTCTACCATTATTACAAGTCCTAGTAAGGAAATGTCAGCAGACACATTTCCTCCCTCACAATGAGAACCTTAAAACATCTGAACCATGAGGTCTCAATGTACACGTAAGAGCCCCACCTATTTAAAAGAATACATTAGATAGGCTGGGGTTTGAGTATGGACTGAACCTAGTGGGAGGGGTGTTATGTATGCAGGTTTAAAGTCATTGGTTTAGTTTGAACTGTTCTTGTAAAATGTAAGAAATGATTGGTTTAAAAGGAAAACCCTGCACTCTGATTGCTGGCGGCTGCTGGCTATAAGTAGCAGCCGCAGCCCAGCCAAAGTGGGTTCGTTCTGAGCTGTAGTCACTAATAAACAACGAGCTTGAAGCACTCTGCGTCTGTCTCTTCATGCAAACTTAACATAGGCCTTTTAGCAAAAACTAAAACTTTTGATTTATCAAAGTTAAGGATCACGTTATTCTGTTTACAAAATTCAAGTGTTGCCATGATTGCTCTCTTCAGATCTATTGGAGTTTGTGAGATTATAGCAGCAGCATCGGCATACAGGAGAATTGGGATTTTATGTTGTGCTACGTTTGGGGAATGTAAATCAGGATTCTGTAAGAGGTTGATCAGAGGGTTAATGTAGAAGTTAAAGAGGGAGGGAGATAGGATGCAACCCTACCGTACCCCTTTTTGTACCCTTACTGGGGGTTAAAGTCCCTTGAGGATTACACCTCACTTTCAAGGTGGAATTATCATACAATTTTTGTATGAGGAAAAGGAGGCATTTATCGATGGTAGTGCATTTTAATTTCTCCCAGAGAATATTCCTAGATATTGAATCGAAGGCCTGCTTAAAATCAAGAAAGGCCACAAAAAGAGAGGATTTTTTTTATTCGTGTATTTTGAACCAGATGGTAGTACCAAGATATGATCCACCGAGATCTCCCTTCTCTAAAACCAGCTTGCTCATCTTGAATTATCCCCCCAGAAATTAGCCAATCCTGGAGTTTATAGTTTAAGTGTTTGGCATACAATTTGCTAATAACACTCAGAAGGCTAATAGGTCTATAATTACCTGGGTCATTTCTATTACCTTTTTTATAGATTGGTATGATAATTGCTAATCCCCAGTCTCTTGGCATATGGCCTGTTTTATCTATAAACGTAAACAGATATGCTAAAAGTGGAGCCCACCAACTGGCATTCTTTTTGATTATTTCTGGCAGGACATTATCAGCACCTGGTACCTTATTAGCCTTGAGGGTTCCGATCAACCGGGATATCTCTCCTGGTGTAACCAGGGACCAGTAAGGAGTTTGATCCAAGCTAATTTGGCTCTCCTTAGTTACATAGTCACGGTCTGTATATAGCTCTCTAAAATATTCTTCCCAGGCACGAACTGGTACCTGATTAATTGGGGGTAGGGTGGATTTCTCCAATCTTCTAGTGATATGCCAGAAAAGGGATGTATTTTTTGTCTTGACTGCTGCAATTAATCTATGCCAAGACTCCTTCAGAGCCGCACTTTTCTTTTCTTTTAGCAGGGTCTTATATTGAGCCTTCAACTGCTTTAAGTAGTGAGTGTGCTCCTCAGAAGGGGCGTTTTTACTTTTCCTATACTCTTTGTTATATGTCCTTTTCAGTTGCACACAATCTCTATCAAACCAATTTTTATTCTTTAAAATCAGCTTTTTGGATTGAGCTAGTATTCTGTTAATGAGAACCGATTTCAAATTTGAAATTAAAGTTTCAAACCCCTCTAAGTATGATCCTTCAAACTTATTTTTTAGTAGAGATGTATGAAGTTCTATTGTTTCTGGCACTAACATCCATTTAGTAACTTCCTTTGCATTTTTCTCCGTCCATTTAATTTTTACCTGGGTATTTTGGCTCGCTAGCCTGGGAAGGTAAATTGAACCAGTCCTCAGAGATTTCTGGTGTAATGTGAGAGTAAGGATTACTGAATTGTGATTGCTTTCCAGTCGTGAGTCTACCTCCATCTTTTGCAAGAACTTCTGGAGGTCATATGATATTATCCAATAATCAACTATGGATTTTCTTCCTGCTCCCCGATAAGTATATTCCGCTGGGTAGTCACCTTTTGTGGAACCATTAAGGATACAAAGGTCCAAACATAAAGTCATCTGTCTTACACATAAACCTGCCCGATTTGCTTTAGGGTCTTTAGATTGTCTGGAATGCAGGGGTTCTTCTGGCACATTTTCATCATAATGGATCTTAAATTGGTTAAATGATGCTTGATCGTTTGGACCCATCCTAGCATTTAAGTCCCCTCCAATAATTATTGCTGCTGTGGGGTATTTGTCTGAACAGCCAAGGATAAAATCTTCTATGTCATCCCAAATCTTGTTAATCAAATCCTTCTTATTGAGTGGAGGAATGCAGATATTAAAAAGTAAAATCTCCACCTGTTTATATAAAAGTAAGGTAGTCACAACCCATGGCTGAAAAGGTGGCAGTGATACACATTTAAATTGCAGGGCTGTATTAACTAGTGTCACAATACCCCCTTTAGCTCTCCCACCCACCTTACTTGGTACAGCCGGGATAGAATTGGTCCAATAACCATCTAGCTGTATCTCTGCAAGGGTCCAGGTTTCCTGTAAGAAGGGGATGTCAAATTGTGATATGTAGTCAAAAAAGAGTTGGTCTTTTGATGGGACAGTCCAGCCCATTATATTCCAGGTTATAATGGAGGGGGGATCATCTTTTGTTGCTCATCAGGAAATTTGATTTATACAAAGGGAAGTTGTAGGATTGTTGCAATGGACTGAGGTGTCATCACACACAAAATTGGCTTTCTCTAAAAGGAGGAGAGACCCATCTGGATCCTGTGTAGACTCCTGATAAAATTGTTCAGGATAAGGGGTTTTAGCACCAGCTAGCAGAGCTTGCCATTCCTGTGCTTCTTGTCTAGATATAGGGCAAGGGGTTATTAGGTCATGCTTCATTTGACTTTGAGATGATGGTACTGTCGTGGGACCTCTCCCAATCTCTTGTTGTGGTGCTGATGGTGTCATAGGATATTCACATAAGGATGATAGTATCTCCATCTCTACTGGAGCCTCTAGTGGTCCCTGTGTGTCTTGGCTTCTGTTTTCCCTCCCGTATTCGTGTGGTCCCCTGCCCTCTGGGGGAGAAGTAAGAGGTCCAATGACTGGGGAGACCAAATCTATAAGCGGTTCAGCAGTGTCCATTGTGACCAACAAGGATTTCTTTAAATTTTCTAGCTTGAATAATATGTTATCTTGTTCTTTTCTTGGCAGAGCTCCAAAAGCATTAATGAGGCCCGTTTCTGTGCTGTTAAGTAGATCTTCATTGACCAAGACTGGTTGACTCCCACTTTCTTTCTCTCTTTTTTTCAAGGTTGAGAATGCAGCCATGGGAGCTCGCATGTTAACACTTAAAGGTTTAACCTTTTCCTCACAGAAAACTCTGATGGGAAAAATTTGGAAGGAGGCTAAATGTGCCTTCGTCTTAAACAGCATCAGTGGTATGGTGGGCTGCTTGAAAGACAGGAGTATCTGCTTCCAACTTGGGAACTCAGGAAGCCACTCCACAGCACAAATATCAATCTGCCCCCAATGGCAGTGAAGAAGCTGACTTAGGGAATTTAGTATAGCACTCTTAGTATTCCAGCATCCATAATTAAGTCTGTTCATATGGATTCTCAAAGCAATTTGTTGTGTTTGCAATGAGCGATGTGATTGTAGGGGAGATGCTTTCCTGGCTTTTAATGAAACTTCTCTATCGATAGATACCTCCTCCTCCTGTCTGAAGAAGGGCTGTTTTTCTGAGAGGGCTGCCACTTTTTAACAGGTTTTTTAACTGTTTCCCTGGGACTTTGCTCTTTTTTTTCTTCCATATCCTGAGTATGGGATTTACCCAAGGTCTGCTGTAAGCACATTGGTGGTGGGGTCTGTAGCCCGATGCTGTGCTTGCAGAAAGACAGCGATATCTTTTCTTAATGTCTCTACATCGTGTTGGATGGTTATTAATTGTTCCAATGTTGAGACAACCGTTTATGCTGTGAGAAGGCATTATTTTGCCATAAACTCTGTTGTATTCTCCCAGGGTAAGCTCTCCTCACTTTGAGTTAGATTATTGTTAATCTTTTTAGTCTCTATCACAGTCTCCATATCAGCTGTAACTGGCTTAGTTGTTTGTGAAGAAATCTGACAGTCATTTTGCTCCTCCCCCACTAGATCGGGAAAGTCTAATATCTGCTGTTTTGTCAGATCTCTTTGTAGGTCCCATTCTAACTTCTCAAAATTGTTGGAAATGGAGGGGGGTTAGTTTTACTTACAGATCTCTTGCCAGCAAAGTGCTCCTCAATTCTTGGTTGTTTTGCAGTCCTCACTGGTGGCAGAGATCCTGGGCTAGTGCCATGGCGCTTCTTTCTTTTCCCCATGCCTTGATAATCCTCAGCAAAACAAAAACTTTTGCCTGCATTGTGGTCTATGCTGTTATCTTCTCCAGAAAATATTATTTAAATAAAAAGGATCCAGTGGGAGTACTAAAAATTGATAAAATGAAATAAAACCAAGAAGAGCTGCTGCAGCATGCTCCAGCAGCCGGCTCCACTCCCCCTAAGTTTATTAGGAAGAATAGCAGCAATAAATTACCATTTTACCTAAATTTTTATACTTATTCCAAATGATTCCCATAAAATTAGAGAAAAACTTTTTCAATGAGGTGAATAAGAGTACGGCAAAATTTATATGGCTAGGGAAAAAACCTAGAATCAAAATGAAAGCGTTGCAAGACAATAGAAGCAGAGGTGGTTTAGGATTGCCAAATTGGGAACTTTATTACAGAGCAGCAGTGCTAATTTGGACTAAAGAATGGATTAATCTAAATAACAAACAAATATTAAGTTTAGAGGGCTATTCCTTTTTGTGGGATACAGGAACCAAAAAGCAATTATATTTCCACAGACACTTGATTAGAGATTCATTAATATAAAATTGGATTAAAATTAAAAGGAGACACTATATGAAAATTCTGATTTGGCTGTCCACGATGGAAGCTATGATATATCCCAATAATTTGGACTTATGTAAAATGACTAAATATAAAGATGTTTTAGATGAACAGGGAAAATTAAAATCGAGTCAGAATTTGCAAAAACAAGGGATACATATTGACTGGTGGGTGTATCTTCAATTACAGATGAGACATAAAAAAGACATAGAAGATTATGGAACATATATAGAATTACAACAATTGGATAAGATTTTTTTTTATAAATTTTTTATTAAATAATTACACACAAACATAAACATAAACAAAACATAAACAAAGCAAAACATACATTAGATTTGAACCGGGTACTGCTGAGCTCGCTTTACTCATTGTCCATCATTTATTAAGTCCAATTCAAAAAAGTTATTGGATCTTTCTTCTGTCTAGCCATCCATAGAAATTGTTCCATATTTTGTAATAGTCCATTTCTTCTTTATTTTTTAATTTCCATTGTTAATTTGTCCATCTCTGGGCACGAAATAATCTTTCTTATTAGTTCCGCTTCTGTTGGAGTTTCGGTATTTTTCCACTTTTGTGCAAATACCATCCTCGCTGCCATAATAATGTGAATCATTAAATAAAAGGTTTCTTTCGGGTATGTCTTGGTATTAATTCCTAGTAGGAAAAATTCTGGTATGAGGTATATTTCCTCATCACAAATTTCTCGTAACCATTTACATATTTTATTCCAAAATTCCTGGGCCTTATTGCAACTCCACGATATGTGATAGTACGTTCCTCTTTCCTTATTGCACTTCCGGCAAGTGGGAGAAAATTTATTGTTTATTTTAGCCAATCTTGCTGGTGTTATGTGCCATCTATAAAATAGCTCATATAAATTTTCCTTGAAAGGTGTTGCTAAAGTTATTTTTTTGTTTCTAGTCCAAATTTTCTGCCAATCATCCAAATTTATATTGTAGCCAAAATTTCTCATCCATGTTATCATTGTTTCTTTTACTTTTTATTCTTCTAATTTAGCTTCTAATAACACTTGGTAGGTTCTTTTAATCATCTTTTCATCTGATCCTAACAAAATTTTATCCAATTCAGTCCTGTTTTTACTAATGCCCAATTCTTTCTTATCCTTTAAGTATTTGGATTGGAGTTGCAAATAGGCCCACCATTCCAATTCTATTCCCTGCTCAGTCAGCTGCTGTCTAGTTTGTAATTCCCCTTTTTCATCTAATTATTCCTCGTATGTAATGATTTTGTTGTATTGTAGTAGTGGGGTGCATCAAGGCTTCTAATGTTGATAACCAAATTGGTGTTTGGATGTACATGTTATTTTAATGTTTTGTTGTATTGTAGTATGTGTGTAAGTACAGCTCCCAGTCTGGGAGGCCAAACCCACCTCTCTCCATGGCATCTTGTAGTAATTTTAATTTTACCCTCAGTTTTTGCCAAAATGAAGTTTGATACCAATCTATTTAATTCATCGAAGAAAGTTCTTTCTAGTTTTATAGGGCATTTTGGAAAAGAAATAGATTTTAGGCAAAATGTTCATTTTATCGTGGCTATTCTTCCCATAAAGGATAGGTTTAGATTGTTCCATCTTCTTAAATCGTCAATTATTCGTTTGATAAGCAGATCATAATTATCTTTCTTAAGTGTACTATGTTTGGCTGATATAATGATTCCTAAGTATTTTATTTTTTCAATGGTTTCAATGCCCATCGTTGCCACCAATAGTTGTTTCTGTTTATTTGTCATATTTTTTAGTGATCATTTTTGTTTTGTTCTTGTTGACCTTTAGACCCGCTACTAATCCAGATTCATCTAATTTTTCTAATAATTTAGGTCCCAAGGTTTGTGGTTCTTCTAGAATAAAAGCAAATCATCCAAATGCTTGTCATTTTGAATTTCTTCCTTCTTTATTTTAAGCCTTTTATCTCTCTTTCTTTTTTAATTGTTCTGATTAAAGTCTCTAAAGTCATGATAAACAACAGTGGTGACAGTGGGCATCCTTGTCTAGTTCCCTTCTGATTTGAAATTTATCCATAAGTCCCCATTAATTAAAATTGTAGCTTCTTGTTTTGATAAATAGCCAGAATTACTTATAAATTTAGGTCCTAAATTCAAATGTTTACTTTGTTGCAGAATAAAACCATTTTACATTATCAAATGTTTCGAGTCAGAAATAGTAATGCTACTTGTTCTGCACTCACAGTCTTCATAATATTCTAATGCTAATGTTACTCTGATATTATTTCTAAGGTGTCTGTGGGAGAAAACCATTTTGATCTGTGGATATAAGTTTATTAAGTATTTTTTTTCCAGTCTTTCGCCAGAATAGTCATAAAAATTTTGTAGTCAACACTGAGTAGGGAAATTGGTGGTAGTTCCTCTGGTCTGTCGAATCCACTTCCTGCTTTAGGAATAATAGATATCTTTTGCTTGCCAAGATTGGGGACATTTTCGCCTGTCAAGACTTCATTAAAGATTTTTAACATATTTTTCCAATGTATCTTGTTGTGCTTTATAAATTTCAGCCAGATAAGATTTTAATAAGCCCCAATGAAAAAAGCATTACAAAAATTTATTAATATTTATTAGAACTAGAATTAGAAGAGGAAATTGTTAAGGGATGTATGATAGCTTGGGCTCAAAATATAGAACTTAACATAAATTTAACAGAATGGGAAAATATATGGAACCAAAATTATAAATTAACAAAATCCTCAACATACAAAGAAAATATTTCTAAGATGATCTACAGATGGAATTCTCCAGTGATCAGTAAAATTCCCCAACATAAATTCATGCAAGGGAAATGTAGTATCTATCATACGTGGTGGTCTTGTTCAGAAGCCCAAAAATATTGGCTTAAAATAAAACAATGGTTGCAAGAAATTATTAAGGTACAAATAGAGTTGGAACCCAAATATTTTTTAAGTTAGGAATACTCAAAAAGAAATATGAGATAGATAGATAGATAGATAGATAGATAGATAGATAGATAGATAGATGTAGATGTAGATGTAGACATTATATTACACATCTTTTTTGAAAGTTTTATTTTAAAGACAAACATAAACAAGACATACAAAACATAAAAACCATCTTCCATATGTACACAGTGTGTCAGTTGGTTACAAATCCTTTGTGTTATCCTTTCATATTCATCACTCACAATTTATCAAAAATTCTCATTATCAATAAGACATTCTTATATATTTATCAATTATTACTTATATACAATTAAACTATTTATTTCATCATGTATACGAGATATATTTTTAATCTAAAATTTATGTTTACTTTCATCCAATGGTTATATATGTCTACTTTGTGTTTTATATCAATCTATTATATTTCTATTACAAAATTATACAATCTATTACATTACCAGGTCTTTTATCCAACCATTGATAAAACAAATCCATATCTTGTAAAATTGTTTATCTTCTTGTTCTCTAATTTCAAATGTCAATTTACTCATTTCAGCACATTCCATAATTTTCTTAATCACTTCCTCCTGCATAGGTATTTTATCATTCTTCCAGTTTTAGCAAATACAATTCTAGCTGCTGTTAAAACATTTACAATCAATATTTATTTTGTAGATATCTGGTATAATTCCCAATAAAAATATTTCTGGTTTCAAGTCTATGTGTTGTTGTATCATTTTTTCCAACCATGTGGATTTTAGTCCAATATCTTTTGCATCCAACATGTCCACCATGGATAATGGATCATAGGTATCTGATGACATTTCCAACATTTATCCATTTATTCTTGAACATTCTTGCAATTCTCATCAGTAAGTGCCACCTAAAACATCTTATACAAATTTTCTTTATAAGCAGTTGACATTGTCATTTTATAATTCTGAGACCATATTTTTCCCATTTCTCTAAATCAATCCCATATCCAAAATTTTCCATGCAATCATTGTTTCTTTAACTTGTTCTCTTCCATTTTAATTCTAAAAATATCCATAAAGTTTTTAATCATCTTTTCATCAGTACCCATCAATATTTTATCTAACCCAGTCAACTTGTTATAGATTCTATTTTAATATCTTTATCAAATCTAGATTGTACTTGCAAATATGAAAACCAATTCATTTTTATATCTTGTTCTTCCAACGCTTGCATAGATTTAAGTTCACCCTTTTCATTCAGTATCTCACATATCTAACTGTTTGTTCCTTTTTGTATATTACTGGATATGAAAAACCTTCAGTAGTAGATATCCATGATGGAATTTTCAAGTAATGTTGTTTTTTGATCTTTTCCCAGTTTAAAAACAAAGCTTCTTGGATATAATGTCTTCTAAAATACCCTTGTGTTTTAGTTCCCTTATACCAAAGGAATGCATGCCACCCCAATAGCAAATCATGTCCTTCTAAAGTCAATAATCTAGTGTTCCTTAGTGTTATCCAGTCTTTTACCCACATCAAATTTGCCGCCTGGTAGTATATTTCCCAATTGGGCAAAGCAAACCCTCCTCTTAGTCTTGCATCCTGCAACAACCTAAGTTTTATTCTTGCTTTTTTACCTTGCCGTATATATTTCAGCATCATTTATTTAAATCTTCAAAAAACTCTTTCCCTAGTCTAATTGGGATTGTCTGGAATAAATATAAGATTCTGGGCAATACATTCATCTTAATTGTTGATATTCTCCCAATCAATGTTAGTTGTAAGTTTTTCCATTTTTCCAAGTCTGTTGCTGTTTAAATTTAATGTAATTATCGTCCTTCAGTGTACTACATCTTGCTGTAATATATATCCCTAAATACTTAACCTTAATTGTGACCTGTATTTCTAAAGCTTTTTCCAACTCTTTCTTCCATCTCACTAGCATATTCTTTGTTAATATCTTTGTTTTATCTTTATTAATTTTCAAACCTGCTACTTTTCCATACTCTTCTATTCTTTCTATTAATCTGATCCTGATTATATAATAATAGGACATCTGCAAAAGCTTGTAACTTATACTGTTCTTTTTTAATTTTCATTTCTTTTATTTGTTTATCTTCTCTAATACACCTGTTTAATTTCTGTTAACACAAACAGCAGATGACAGGGCAACCTTGCCTGTCCCTTCTTATATCTATAGGCTCTGTCATTCTCCATTTATCAAAACCCTTGCAGTTTGTTCACAATATATAGTCTCAATGGCACATATAAAAATTTTACCAAAGCCCGTTTGTGCCAATTGTAGTAACATAAAGCACCAACTCACATTATCAAAGGCTTTTTGAGCATCCAAAAACATCAGAGCCATTTGCTTTTCAGGTTGTGCCTCATAGTACTCAGAACCAGAATTATTCTCATATTATGTTTAATTTGTCTTTTTGGCAGAAATCCATTTTGATCAACATGGATAAAATTATATAAAAAAGTATAAAGTTATTTAAATATCTTTTCAGTCTTTATGCCAAAATTGAAGCAAAAATTTTATAGTCTGAATTTAATAGGGAAATAGGTCTGTAATTTTTAACTTGCTGTAAATCTGTATCTTCCTTCGGTATAAGTGTAATATAAGCTTCTGACCAAGTCTTTGGTATTCTCTTCTCTTGCATGACTTTATTCATAACTTCTAATAGTTTGAGGTTCAACACCTCCTGAAAAGTCTTATAAAATTCCACTGGCATACCATCCGGGCCTGGTGCTTTCCCTGTGTTTTGTTTCTTTAAGGCTTCTGTTAACTCCATCATTGTTATATTCTTTTCTAACATTATTTCAATGTCTTTGGGTATCTGTGGTAACTTTGCCTTTTGTAAATATTGTTTAATTTTTTCTTTATCTCTCTTGATAATACAATTTTCCATAGTAGTCTTGTATGATTCTTTTCTTTTCTTCATTTCCATAACAAAAATGTCCTTCTTCATCTATTAAATGACTAATTCTCCTTGATTCTCTTTCCTTTCTTGGTTTATAGGCTAACCATCTTCCTGGTTTGTTTGCATCTACAAAATAATTCTGTTTAGCGTTTTTAATCTTTTTGACTATTAACTCTTTTCCATTAATCCCATTTATGTTTAGTTATATCCATTTTAATTTTAGTGTCTTTTTTTTGTGGAAATTTCTGTAATTCTTTTTCTAACTTTTTATATTCATCTTCTAATATTTTAAAAGTCTTTTGTTTAATATTTTTCTTGTTGTATAGTCGATTATCAAGCCTCTGTAGGCCTTCATCGTGTCCCAGAGATTCTGTAACAATATCCTCTTTTTTTATTTTCTTTAAAAAGAATACCAATCTCTCCATTTTCTGTAGATCTCTAGATCTCATCTTTGTCCTTTCAAATAACAGTCATTGGATTATGGTCCGTCAAGTACTTGCTTCTATTTTTTTATATTAGAAAATAAGTCAGCTGATGTCCATATCATACCATGTCATGTTTGAGTAAAATGTATATTGCTTATTTCCTGTATTTCTCTCTCCATGCATCTTTTAAATTTATTTCTTCTATCATTTGAAAGAAAGATTTTGGTAGCTTTTAGCTTTGTGGCTTTTTGTGTTTTATAATCCAACTATTCATTAATTATTCCATTAAAATCTCCATCATACATAAATTAAATATAGTCCAATTCAATTATTTTTTATAAAGTTTATTGTAAAATTCCTCAGTGATCATTTGGAGCATATATTAAAAGTGTTTTATTATTATCCATTATTTCCACCATTAAAATTTTTCCATCATCATCTGCATGGATTAGTTCAATGAAATTGTTTCTCTAATATATAAAACCATGCATTGTGCCAATGAAGTAAACAATTTTCCTAACTTTTTTGTTTCAATATATGTTCATGTTGTTTTTTAATATGTACTTCTTGTAAACAAATTATATCAATTTTAATTTCTCCAATTTGTAGAATACTTTCCTTCTTTGATAGTTCCATTTATATTCATCATAATCAATTTTCTCCATTTTAAATTTTGTAAGAAGGATTTATTGTTTCTTAGATCTTTTGTTCTCTGGGCAGTTTGCCTACTGCACCTTTTTCTTCAATTGCTATACACTCTGAGATTCAATCAAAGATTCTTTTCTTTATATCTTCCTCCTGATATATTCATAGAATAGTTCTTTCAACCACATCATTTTTGGTCTTTGTTCCTGCCAAGTAAACAGGAGACCTTCTGGTATCAACCATCTATATTTATTCCTCTTTTTAAGCAATTCTTTGGTTAAGAAAGATACTCTCCCTCCTTTATTCTCTTTGGTACCTGTTTCAACACCACAATTTCTTTTGTCTTTATACTTTAATGTCTTCTCTCTGCTGTTTGCAAAATTTGTGTTTTAATAATTTTCTTAGTAAATCTAATATGGACTTCTCTTGTAACTTGTTCCTCATTGCATATGTGTGAACACCTAACACTTCATCCATTCCATCCATCATTTTCTCTTCCATTATTCTAATGCCCACCAGTATTCTAATTTTCCCAAGTTTTCACCCTTTTCTTCCTCCACGTTTTGGAATCTCAAGTAAAATTCTGACCTGTCCATCTCTCTCTCAATGATTCAATCAATCCTGTTTTTCAACTTCACTCAGTCTGATATTATATTTCCAATTTCCTTATCTCTTTGTTCTTCTTGTTCTTCAATTTTCTTAATCTTTTCATCAGATTCTCCCATGATGTCGAAGATGGCAGTTTGTTGTGAGAGGGCTCTCTCAGCATTCAGAGGTTTGACTGATTTTTGAGAGAGAGGCTCGCCAGGCTCCCATTCCTGAAGCCACCCCGGCGTGGTCCGCCAGAGCCGTTCTGGCAGAAAACGGGCCGGCGGTTCAGCATGGCTGAGTTCATTCTCTCCGTGGCCTTTACATCACCTGCAGCTTTCCCGGCTGAAAAAAGGGGCGTAGCAGCAATTTCGCTCGCCCCACGCTGCATTTCTCGTGAAGCCCTGGTGCCAGGAAACTACGGCACCAATGGCATCTCGAATGCCCTTCGGGACCGGTGCTGTTGCTGGCAGTGGTTTTCAGCTGCTGTTGCTGGAGACGCAGTAATGGAAGCTGGGTTTAACGGCGCGGTGTTTGCAGCTGGCTGGCAATTTACGATTCTGCAGTGTTGGGGCTTGGCTCCATGGAAGAAGCAACAGCGGGCGGCTCAGGCTTCTGGTATCGTGGATGCCGTGAAGGTAATCCCGTGGAGTCCTCTGAGTCCTCTGACAGCAAGACAGTGCCTCAATGCCCCCCTTTCTGGTTTTGGTTTGGCGTCTGTAGGGGCTTGGACTTTTGAGCCTCCTCAAGAGCTCCCCCTTCCTTTTTCCCAGAAGTGAGAGCTCTGGGAGGAACAGATCTAATGGGGTGGGCAGAGGCCCAGGTCTGCAAGATCCGGGAGGGGAGACATTGCGTGGTCTTGGCCTGAGGTGGATGAACCGCCCTCCCAGACGGGGTTGTGGGGTTGAGTCTTTGGAGATGAACCCCCAAGAAGGGATGGCACTATGGCTCTGGACCATGTCATGGCCAGTATGCTAGATGTTGGACTTTCTCTGATTCCTATGGACCTGATTGCCCTATGCTATCTGGGCATTTCATTTGTGACCACTGTCTTCCTGTCTGTCTTTGTTATCCTGGACTTGTTTGGCACTATTGGTACCGGTTCATCTATACCATTTACCATCTATATTTGCCCGGACTTATATTTTTGCCTTTCTCTCTGGGATTTGGCTGCCTCCCACTGTAGTGAGAGGGCAATGGAGATGTAACCCCCAGTGAGAGGGCAGGGGCTCAGGATTTTGCCACAAGTCACTGCAGAGCAGTGACTGGTTTATTTTGATTCCAACTATCAGCAGCTGTGAGAGAACTGCTGATTGTGGACTGTCTCCTGATTATTTTTATTGCCTGTCCCTTTTTATTGTAATTCCATTCTTGCAATATGTCCATCTAATCAATTACCTCTTGTACTCGATCTGCCTTGAGATGTATGTGTTATGCTTGCCTACTCCCTGCAGAGTTACGGGTCCTCCAGATGGTTCCCCAGTCCGTGAAGTGGCCCCCACACTATCAAGAACTTACTCCATGACGGATCTTGGGATCCCAGGTGGCATGTTGCAATCCATGGGCCAAATTTTAAATTTGGAAGGAAGGGAAACTTTTGAAATTATTAGTTGTCTAAGGGGTTGGGGGGTAAATGGGCCTGCTCCAGCTTCCAGTTTGGGGGCTCAGGTCGGAGGTGGGGACTGCAATTCCCAGGGTGGCTGGGGTTGGGAGACGCCGAGGCATAGGGCCATATCTCATGTTGGGAGCACGCACCCGCCATTTACACGGTTGTCATTTTCTCCGACCCTGGCCTCCTCCCTAGGGGCATGGGAACTGGGACCCTGGGCTCAGGCTGGTGTATTTTAATGCCAGGTCTGTGGCTAATCAGTCCACCCTCCTCCAGGAGATCATTGAGGAGGAGGCTGCAGATCTGGCCTGTGCACCGGTGACCTGGGCCCAGAGGGTGGTGTCCCTCTGGTGGAATTATGCCTCCAGGTTTCTGGGTTGTGCACCGCCACGGGCCCAGGGAAGGTGGGGGTGGCTGTGGTTATTAGGGAGACCTTGTTTCCAAGGGAGGTCACTGTTCCAGAGATAGGGAGTGAGACCCTCCTCCTGAGGTGGGGGCCTAATGGTCAGGTGGGCTTGTTGCAGACACCTTTCCCCAGCTGTGTGACAGCAGCCCTGCCTGGGCTTCTTGATGTCCTCTCGGGTGGCAGTGGAGTTCCCTGTCTTGTAGTTCAGACTTCAACCTGCCTTCCCTGGGGTATGCCAGGATTGGCCAGAATTCATGGCTACTATGGAAGCCATGGGCCTGACCAACTAATTCAGGGCCTGACTCATGAGGGGGAAACACTCTTTTGACCTGTTTTTGTCTCTGAGCAGTGGCGTGAGTGACAGAGGGCAAGCCATCCCACGCCCTTGCCCATCCTGGTCTGATCACTATCTCCTACGGCTGGTTCAACAGGGCCTCCCCTGCAAGGGATGAGGAGCCACTTGGTGGTTCCCCAGGTGCCTTATGGACCCGGAGCGTTCCAGGTGGAACTGGGGTTTCTTCCCTCTTCCTTGCCCACAGCTCTGTCAGAGATCAGGCGGTCGCCTGGCAACAGGCCGCCAGATGCCCTCGACAGGGTTCCCATGTGACCCTCACACGTCGTGGATCCCGGTTGGCTCCTTGGTATTCGGAGGAGCTCCAGGAGATGAAACAGTCGCAGGGGCTTGAGAGCAGGTAGAGGTCCACCGCTCCCAGGCCACGAGTCAGCTAAGAGCCCATGTTAGACTTCACCATAAGAAGGGGCTTGGCCTCCACTCTCATATGTCCAGAGAACCACCAGCCGCCCTGTTGGGTTACCCGCTTCTCCTTCATCCAGGGAGGGCGGACCCATTGCAGGGAAGGGCTGAGAGTTTGGGCCAATATCGTCAGATAAGACGTCAATTCAGAGCGGGTTGTCCTCTGATTTGTGGTCTGAGGATCGACAAGTAGTCTGGCCAGTGTGATTTGGGATGACCCCTGTTTCTGAGGATGAAGTGGATGGGATTATGCGCTTCTGAGTTCCACCACATGTTTGTTGGACCCGCCCTTCCTGGTTGCTTATGCTGTTGGGGAGGTCACCTGCGGTTGGCTCGGGCAGTTGTCAATGCTTCGGCTAAGGGAGGGTGTCTTTCCACCACCTTGAAGGAGGCGGTAGAGACCTCTTGAAGAAGCCTGCCCTGGACCTGACCGCTGTTAGACAACTTCGTCCAGCCTCCAAGTCCCGAAGGTTGTTGAGAGTGGTGGCTCAGCAGTTTCCACTTCTCCTGGATGAAGCGGACTACCTGGATCCATGCCAATCAGGCTTCCGCTTGGTTTCAGCACGAGACGGATTTGTCAGCTGGGCTGATGGATGATTCTGGAGGGCCTGGGACAGGGCTTTTTCCTCTGTCCTGGTCCTAGACTCTCCTCAGCTGTTTTGATACCACCCCACCATGGTATCCTTCACACACCTTGGGGGTTGGGTATGGGGCACTGTACTTCAGTGGTTCACCTCCTACCTCTCGCAGTTGCAGTTGGTACTTGGGGGGACAGAGGTCCACCTCAGGCTCTCTCTTGTGAGTGCCTCAGGGGTCGCTCTCCCCCTGCTATTTAACATCTATATGAAGCTGCTGGGTGAGATCATCCATGGTTTCGGGTGAGTTTCCATCATTGCAGATGATACTCAGCTGTACATCTCCACCCCAACCAGATCAGTGATGCCCTCTCCCTGATGACCCAGTGTTTGGATGCAGCCGGATCTGGATGAAGCGAAAGCTTCGCCTCAACCCGCCAAGACTGAGTGGCTGTGCATACTGGCATCGTGGCCCAGTCAGGATTATCCATCTTAACCATAGAGGTGTGCTGCCCCTGTGGATAGGGGCGGAATCTGTGGGTCCTCCTGGATGTACGGCCGATTGGAGGAGCAGGTGGGGGCCACCAGCTTTGCCCAGCTCCGCTGATTCGCCAACTACACCCTTTTCTGGACCGATGCCCTGCGCACAGTTACTCATGCCCTTGTTACCTCCAGACTCAACTACTGCAATGTTTCTATTTAGGACTGCCCTTGCATACCATCCGGAGATAACAGCTGGTGCAATGCGGCAGCACGGGTGGTGATGGAGTTTCCTGTTCTCCCAAGTTACCCCCTCCTGTGCTGTCTGCATTGGCTGCCGTTGTGCCGGGTGAGATTCAAGGTGTTAACTTTAACATACAAAGTCCTTCATGACATGGGTCCATAATATTTAAGGGAGCAACTCCTGCCAACATCGAAAGTACTAACCGCCCAGCGATCACAGGCAAGGACTCCTTGGGGTCCCGTCAGCTGGCCAATGCCATTTGGTGGTCCTCTGATGACGAGCCTATTCTCTATCAGGCCCTGGCTCTGGGACCCGCCTTGGCCCCTGACCTCCACCTTCCGCCCATGAATTGAAGACCTGGTTATTTAACCAAGCCAGGCTGTGACGCTTTGGGGGGGCGGGTTTTATTATGGTTTTTATTATGTATTTATGTAATTATATTTCAATGGGGCTTGTTAGTTTAATTATTTTTTAATTATTTATTGTTCTTGTTGTTTTAGTTGTGAGCACTCAGTCTTCAGAGATGGGGTGGCATACAAGTCTCATAAATAAATAAATAAATAAATAAATAAATAAATAAATAAATAAATAAATATTTGGTCATCATCTCTTGGATATTTTCCACTTTCTCATCTGTCTTTTCAATTTTCTGTTGAATATTTTCAACTTTTTCATTCGTCTTTTCCATTTTCTGCTGAATCTTCTCCACCTTTTCATTTGTCTCTTCAATTTTCTGGTAAATATTCTCATTACTCTTCTGTAAAATTTGAATTCCTTACAAATCTCAGTGTATCTTCCTTGTCTTTTTCCTTCTCCTGTTGCAACATCGCCTGTATTTATCATTGTCCCCCAGATGGTGAAGAAGAGGGAGTTGTTGATTGAGAGACTGGAGCTATTGCTTTTCTACTCATTTTATAATTATTTCCTATTAAGGCCCCAAAAACAAAGGCCCCTCCAACAATAATAAAAATAAGTAGACAAAAACAGGAGAAAAATAAAAATTTAAAAATAAAAAACAGAAGAAAAAAAAGTCTTCAGGTTCTTGTATACCTTACTCCAATTTGTTCCACTTATATGCAGAAATAGGAAAGAAATGAAAAGAAAAAAGAAAAATCTCAAAAATCAAGACAAACAATTCCCACTTCAAAAAATAAAAGAAGAAGAGAAATCTTCAGGTATTTATATACCCTAATCCAATGGTATGTCAAAATAGGGGAAAAAAGGATGAAAAAAAAAAGGAAGAGCAAAAGAAAAAAAAGAGAAAAAGAAAATTCTAGTTAGAAAATCTAAATCCAAACAGTAAAAATTCAATTAGAGAGGGGAGTGGAAAAAAAGAGTAACCACAAATTCTAGCAAAGGGAAAAGAGAAAAAAGCTACTGCCACCGAATATCCAAGGCTTTTTAATATATCAAGTTGAATTCCAATACAATATATTTTCAAGGTCACTTCAATCTTCTTTCTTTCAACTCCAACTCTGAGTTCCACTATCAATAATTCACAGATGAGCACCTGTGTAAACAATCTGTCATGCTCACCCCACTATATCTTTCAGAAAAGAACTCTGAGTCCTTGAAGGTAACACACATACATAAACAAGTAATGGAGAAAAGAATACAATATATCCAAGCCTCTAAATGGCAGTGCTTTCACTTTCACTCCACCCCTCAAGAGCAAGAAAAAAGGGAAAAAAAGAGAGGAAAGCCACAATGAAATTGGTCTCTTTTCTAAAAGGTTTTTAAAATCATAAACAACATTTAGTCCAAAAAGGAGTTAGTATAAAAAAGAGAAAAAAGACCATCAAAACAAGAGACTATTTATATAGAAAAAAAAACCAGTCCATTTTAAAGTCAAGTAATTCTGGAAAAAAAAGGAAGAAAAAAAAAGCCGTCAATCTTAAGAAGAATCTAATCTCGCCGCTTAAAAACTGTCCTCTTTACTTTTTAAGTCCATTTTCCAACTTTTAGGGTGTTCTCTTCAAAAATAAGTAATTAAAAAAACATCTCACCAAACCGACACACTTTCTTCCAATCTTGCCTTTCTTTCGGAGCTGTCCCAGCTTCAGCAGCTTGATGGGCTTCTTTCCGCCGGCAAAAAGAGCTTCTCCTGGATCAACCAGGGACTTTGTGATGTCCCTGGGATTGACAGGATGTTCTCTTTCCCTTCACCATCTCTTCAGGATGGTTTAGATCCAAATGGACCATCCAGCAGAGAAGATATCTATGGCGATCTGGGAGCTTCCAGATCACGCGTAGTACCACCGGAACACCAGCCCCGCCCTCTCCTATTACACATCTTAACAGCCACCAGAATATCCTACGCACAATGTTGGAAACACAAGTGTTTACCTCCTGATGAACTGATCATTCAAAAACTTTTGACCTGTGCTGAAATGGACAAACTGACCCTAATGTTAAATGACAAGGACATGTCTGAATACTATAAAATTTGGAATAAGTGGTATAATTGGATAAAATTAAGACAGATAAAAAATGAAGAAATTTAAGATAAGCAATTTAATGAAAATTCTATATGCTTTCATAATATTGTATATATTTATAAATATGCACAAAAGATGGAAATGGATGAAACGGATGTCACAGAACAGTTAATGTTAAGATTAAGTTTTTGATTTGTTTTAAAAGATGTAAAAGACCAATAAAGTTTATTTAAAAAGAAAAAAGAAACAGCCATGAATTGAGTCATGCCCTGTTTTACAATGTTTTGGCTGAATCATGTAGTCATAAAGTGAATACAGCCACTCCAAATAGCTTTGCTTGCTGGAAGACAAATAGGAAGGGAACAAATGATACTTTGTAGTGGCCAAATGCACAAATTTTGATCTTCTGATCATGGGTATGCTGTGATAGTCCTAAGTGTTGTAAATCAATTGAATGGTTGGTAAATAAATGGTCATAAATGGAAAACAATCTGTAATGTAATCTCTGTGCAATTCAAATTGTAGTAAAATGTTTTCTGTGAATTTGATTATCATTATTATTACCCATACTTTGATAACTTTCTTAAAGTTATTAATAATAAGTTCAATATTATTAACTCAAAATGAGGAAGGGGAAAGATGACTTGAAGATACATGCTGGTTACTTTTCCAGGCATCTTCAAAATGAATGTGTTCCTAATGAAATATACTCCTTTAACAATTTCATCAATATAAATGCTTGGAAAAATATTCAGCACAATTTCTACAGTAAAACACACATAAACATGGAAGTCCACTTGCAATACAGATTACCACCACATTCTAGGGCACATTCACTACTTCCTCTGTCTTCTTAGCTGTCTATTGTTCAAATCTGGTCTCAGAACAATAATGTAGCATTTGGGGGAAAAGATGCAAATCAGAAGCCCAGCACTTGATGCTAACATTGAGAAGATCTCCACAGCCACCATGTATTTCCCTTTGGTGCTCAGGTAGGTTGGAATGAAGGATATCCAAACACTGCAGAAGACCAACATGCTGAAAGTGATGAACCTGGCTTCATTAAAAGTGTCTGGTAAATTTCTGGCAAAGAAAGCCACTATGAAACTGATCATGGCCAAGAAGCCCATATAACATTTTGCACAGTAAAACATAATAATGGAACCTTCTTTACATTGTAGGACAATATTTTCAGTCTCTGAGTGCAGGTCAGGATTGGGAATAGGAGGAGCGATGGACAACCATAGAGTGCAAATCCCTACCTGAATTAAGAAGCCAGTTAAAACAAAAGTGTAGCCCAGTTTTTTCCCCACCCACTTTTTTGTCCCACTTCCTGGCTTTGTTGCTACAAAAGCCAGGACCACAGTCACAGTTTTGGCGAGCACACAGGAAATAGCCACAGAGAAGATGATGCTGAAAGTAGTTTGTCGGAGAATACATGCCACCTTGTTTGGCTGACCAATGAATAGTAATGCACAAAGAAAGCAGAGCAGGAGGGTGATCAGGAGCATGTAGGTAAGATTCCGGTTGCTGGCCTTGACAATGGGAGAGTTGTGATGCATCAGAAATATTCTTAGTATGATAATTGTGATTGTGGAACAGAGAAGAGAAAAACAGGCTAAACTGATCCCCAAAGGTTCTTCATAGGACAAGAAACTTATGTCCTTGAGAATACATGAATCCTGGTTTTTGTTGGGATATTTTTCTTTTGTGCAACTATAGCAGTGATTCATATCTGTAATTGAAAAGGTCTTATCTAAGTCTCAGTGAATGGATAAACCTTAGGAGTATATATATGAATACATAGGAAATTGAAAATAATAATTTTATAGAAAGGACTAGATACAATATGTACTGAAAAAAATTTCACACATCATAGAAAATGTTCATTTATCTCTGAATATGCAAATATCTATTGGAAATCTATATGCTACTAAAATTCTCATATTTACAACCTTAAACTGGGTGAAACAATGTATCAAACACAAAAAGTTTGGAACCAATGTACCTCAAATTGGCTATCTTACAGAATGCTTACAAAATCCAAGACCCATGCCTCCAAGACCTTTGGGGAAGTTATGGCTGTTTCACCTGCCAGGCTATTGCTGCAAGTTGTTGCTGTGGTCATGTGATTCTCATTTTAATGGTTTATGACAGTTTCCCAATTATAGTCAGAATCTGTCCCTCCCTAGCAGCTGCTACTTATCTGCCTGCTGGGAAAGCAAAGAAAGGGATGGGAAGAGCAATTAGGAAGAAAGGAGAGGAAGGAAAAATAGGGAGGGGAAAATTCCTATATACTTCTGCCAGCCCCTCCAAATGGCACATCTCTCCATTTGCCTTTGCTGAACTGTTCTCCCTATGCACTTTCTCCAACCCATTCAACACCTATTGCAGAACCTCATTCACACTTCCCTACCTGTACCAACTCCACTTATGCATCCCTGATTCTCATTGGCCCTCTCATGTACTCCCAACTTCTGTCATGTATCTTTCCCAACCTATATCAAACCCCTCTCCCAAGTAAGATAATTGATTCATATGGAATTTCTCACACACCACCAGATATCTTTCACAACCCACTCCCACTATCCCAAATGTCCTCCTTGACCCATACATCACTTCTCACTCACGTATGACCCTTCCCACATACCCTGTCAACCATCCACACACTTTCTCCAACTGCATAGCATCTCTTGCAAAGGCCTGGTCCATCTTTCTCTGTTTAAATAACTATATATTGGTGCCACTTTTATGTGGCACTTTTTAAAATGGCTAATTTAATATAAAAATCTTGTTTCCTCATATATCCTTTTTTGCTGAAGATGAAGGAAGAGAATATGAATTCCATTCTGGGACTAAAACTCATGGATTTCTGATTTCTAGCCTGGTGCCTTCATCACTACACCAAATTGGTTCTCAGAATAATGAAAACAATAGAAAGAACACCTGAAAAACTCAAAGTAGTTGTATACTACCATTGTTAACAATATTATAACTATAAAAAGTCAAAGACAATCTTTTTTTAAAAAAATATAATGTCACTTTATAAGGAGTTAAACACAAATGAATAAAATATCCTCACCCTCCTTTTCTGAAATCTTTCCTTCTGGACATGACATGCAAGAGTAACAGCAAAATGGCTCCCCCTCCATGACCTGTTTCCTGGACCCTGGATAACAGCTTGGTGTACATACGGAAACAGGACGTGTCTAACTTATAAATCACAAATAACCAAAAAAAAGTGGTAATCTTTGAGCACTGTATTTCTGAACTCTTATTTACTATCTGCAGCAGGGCTATCATGAATTAAAATATATTATGCAATGTTAACTTGAATATCATGTTTCTGCTTAGGTATAATAGCAACAACAACAAAAATTAGAGGTCTAGGTTGATCAATTTAATGTTTGAAAATTCATGGCTAATTGTGATTTTATTTCTATACTTCAACATTCATTTAATATTTCCAATTTAGAGTACTTCCTAAAACAGTATATATTAGAGACAACACACAGTTTCAGATTAAATTAAAATATATTGTAACTTGAAAAGCATCCTCAGAACAACCTTAACTGCCTTGTCAATTTTATTGATCATCACTGAGATTCAGTGTTGATATCAAACTGCTTGTTCCTGCAACCTACCTGATTAAACCAGCTGTGCCATATTATGGCATCTTCCTTAATGATGAATGATTGATCTGTAGAAGACTGAGGGTCTATCCTTCCAATTTTTATTTTTGTCATCTTTTTAGAAAGAATAAAATTAATGATATCAAATCCAGCAATTAACTTTCCATCTTGGTCAAAGGAAATCTTGTATCCAACACTGTTATTAAATGTGACCTGTCTCAAAAAGTGATGGAGCTAAATTACAAAGAAAGAACAAAGGTTGACTCAGCCTTCCATCCCCTCGGGGTAGGTAAATTGAGGACCCAAGATTGTTGGGGGCAATAAGCTGACTTTGTAAAATTGCCACTTAGTAATAAGCAGGCATATACAATGGAATGAAGGCTATTGCTGAGCGCATTGGGTTAAGCCTGGAATTGTGTTTCGCCCTGAGTCTCGGAGAAGGGCGGCATATAAATATGAACTAAAAAAAATGGTGAGGAAAAACTATTAGACTAAAACCATATGCAATTGGGAAGTCCCCAGTTCTGCTTTCATTTATTTATTTATTTATTTATTTATTTATTTATTTATTTATTTATTTATTTATATTTGAACTTGTATGCCCCATCTCAAGACTCGGGTGGCTCACAACTAAAATACAGAACAATAAATACTTAAAAACCTATTAAACTAGATTACAAGCCCAAATATTAAAACAATAGGATAAAACAAATTAAAAGGTCCATCCCACCCCCAAAGAGGGGTCACAGCCGGGTTGGTCAAATAACCAGGTCTTTAACTCACGCGGAAGGTGCGGAGGTCAGCAGACGGAGCTCCAAGGGTAGTTGATTCCAGAGGTCAGGGGCTGCAACAGAGTAGGCTCGCCGGGAATCAGTCAGCATTGACCGCTGATGGGACCCCGAGGAGTCCTTGCCTATGAGCTCACACAGGGCGGGTGGTATTTGATATTGGCAGAAGATGCTCCTTAAATATTGAGGACCCATGTCATGTAGGACTTTGTATGTCAAAACTAAAACCTGAATCTCAACCGAGCGCAAACGGTAGCCAATGCAGGCCTGCAGGGGGGGTAACATGGGAGAACTGGGTAACTCCCATCACCACCGCCGCCGATTCTGCACCAGCTGTACTCCGGATGGTATGCAAGGGCAGTCCTAGATAGAGAGCGTTGCAGTAGTCGAGTCTAGAGGTGACAGGGCATGAGTGACGGAGGGCTGCCTCGTCCAAAAGGGCAAACTGTCGAACAAGATGGAGCTGGGCAAAGGCCCCTGGCAACGGCCCCCACCTGCCTCCAACCGAGCCGCACATCCAGGAGGACCCCAAATTCTGCACCCTATCCACAGGGGCAACACCTTCCCCTATGGCCAAAGATGGACAATCCTGATTGGGCTGAGACGCCGATATGCACAGCCACTCAGTCTTGGCCGGTTGAGTCGAAGCATGTTCCCGCCATCCAGATCCATACCGCATCCAAACACCAGGTCATCAGGGAGAGGGCACGCTGATCGGGTTTGGGGTGGAGATGTACAGCTGGGTGTCGCTATGCATTGGTGGACTCTCACCCCAAACCACAGATGATCTCACCCAGTGGCTTCATGTAGATGTTGAATAAAGAGGGAGAGGACCCACCCTGAGGGACCCCACAGGAGAGCACCCTGGGGTCGACCTAACCCCCACTAACACCCAGGACTGCTCTGAGAGGTAGGAGGAGAACCACTGAAGAACAGTGCCCCCACTCCCAACCCCTGAGGCGACGCAAAAAGGATACCATGCTCGATGGTATCGAAAGCCGCTGAGAGGTCCAATAGGACCAGGACAGAGGAAAACCCCTGTCCCGGCCCTCCAGAGATCATCCATCAGCCGACCAATGCCGCCTCGTGCTGTATCCAGGTCGAAGCCTGATTGATATGGATTCAGGTAGTCCGCTTCTTCCAGGAAGAGTGGGACCTGCTGAGCCACCACACTCTCCACAACCTTGCCAAAAGCCAAGGTTGGAGACTGGATGAAAGTTGTCTAACACGGTCGGGTCCAGGCAGGCTTCTTCAGGAGGGTCTCACCACCGCCTCCTTCAGGGCGGAGGAAAGACACCCTCCTCAATGAAGCTGCTGACAACTGCCTGGAGCCAACCGCAGGTGGCCTCCTGGTGGCATAAGTCAGCCAGGAGGAACACGGGTCCAACAAACATGTGGTGGAACTCAGTCGCCGCATAATCCTGTCCACTTCATCCTCAGAAACAAGATCAAACTCATCCCAGATAACAGTGGCCAGACTACCTGCACCTCGTTCCTCAGACCACTGCAAATCAGAGGGCAACCCGTCCCGAATACAAGCAATCTTATCCGACAGATATTGACCAAAGCCAGCCAGCCTCACTCTGGGTCCGCCCCTCCAAACGAAGAAGGAACGGGTAACCCAAAACAGGGTGGCTGGGCGGTTATCTGCGGACACTATGAGAGTGGAGAGATAAGACCTTCTCGCCTCTCCCATAGCTACCAGGTAAGTCCTAATATAGGCTCTTAGCTGGGCTCGATCGACTGGGAACGGTAGACCTCCACCTGCTCTCTAAGCCCCTTCGATGACGCTTTCATCTCCCGGAGCTCCTCAGTATACCAAGGGGCAAACCGGGATCCATGGCGTGTCAGGGGACGCATGGGGACAACCCTGTCGAGGGCTTCCAATGCAGCCCATTGCCAGGCAATTGCCAGATCCTCGGCAGAGCTGTGAGCAAGGGAAGAGGGAAAAACCCCTAGTTCTGCCTGGAACCTCTCAGGGTCCATCAGGCGTCTGGGGCAGAACCATCTAAGTGGCTCCTCATCCCAGCAGTGGGGGCCGGCCTGTTGGAAGACCAGCCATAGGAGATAGTGATCAGACCATGGAACGGGCAAGGCTGTAAAAGTAACTTGCCCTCTGTCACTTTGCCACTGTTCAGAGACAAAAACTAGGTCAAGAGTATTTCCCTCATGAGTCGGGACTTGAATCAACTGGGTCAGGCCCATGGCCTCCATAGAAGCCACGAATTCATGGGCCAAACCCAATACCCCCCCCCAGGGAAGGCAAATTAAAGTCCCCCAAGACCATAAGGTCCGGGAACTCCACCGCCACCCCCGAGAGGAGATCGAGAAGCCCAGGTAGGGCTGCTGCCACACAGCTGGGGGACAGGTATGTAAGCAGCAGGCCCACCCGACCACTAGGCCCCCACCTCAAGAGGAGGCTCTCGCTCCCACCTATCTCTGCAACAGAGACCTCCCTTGGAAACAGGGTCTCCCGAACAACCACGGCCACCCCACCACCCTCCCTGGGCCCCTGGCTGCAAAACCTGAAAACCTGGCGGGCATAAATCAACCAGAGGGACACCTCCCTCCGGGCCCAACCAGGTCTCCGTGATACAGGCCAGGTCCGCAGCCTCCTCCTCAATGATCTCTTGGAGGAGGGAGGACTTATTAGCCACAGACCTGGCATTAAAATACACCAGCCTAAGCCCAGGGATCCCAGTTCCACTGCCCCCTAGAGAGGAGGCCATAGGGTCGGACCATGCCACCGCCCTTAGATGTCGGGTGCGCGCTCCCATCACGCGGATATGGCCCTATGCCTCGATGTCCTCTACCAATCCCGACCACCCTGAGAATCGCAGTCCCCACCTCAGGCCCCGAGCCCCACCGCCCCAACCCCACCCACCCCCGCACCCTGAGCTGCAAAAGACCCTCTATCTCCATCCCTCCCTATCCCTTTTAAAACACCAATTAAAATCTTAAAAGTCGACCCTTAACTCCCGATTTAAAATTTGGTCCCTTGGTCTCAGCATGCCACCTCTCGGGATCCCAGGATCCGTCATCAAGGTTGGAAGCGACTTTGGAAGTCTTGTAGTCCAACCACCTGCTCAAGTAGAGAAATGGTTATCCAATTTATTTTTAAAAACTTCCAGTGTTGGAGAATTCACAACTTCTGGAGGCAAGCTGTTCCATTCACTAGTTGTTTTAACTGTCAAGAAATTTCTCCTTAGTTCTAGATTGGTTCTAGATTTTAATTGTTTTATTCCTTTGCTATTATTATGATTATATTTTTTCATGTTTCCCATTTTATTATTGTAAGCTTCTCAGGGTAGCCCCTTGACTAGCCCCAGTGAAGATAGATGGCAAGTACATTGAACAAATAAATAATAAATAAAAATATTAGTACCACTATACACTATTTTAGTAAGGCCACACTTGGAATATTGCATCCAGTTTCAGTTACTGTGATAAAAAAAAGATATTGAGACTCTTTCTAGAGTGCAGAGAAGAGCAACAAAGATAACTAGAGGGCTGAATGCTAAAATACATGATGAACAGTTGTAAGAACTGGATATTTCTATTCTAACGAAAAGAAGGACTGACATGGGGTGACATGACTGCAGTTTTTCCAATATTTATGGGCCATCACAGAAAAAGGGGGTCAACTGATTCACCAAAGCACCTGAGGGCCAGACAAGAAATAACAGATGGAAACAAGAAGAAATCCAGCCTATAACTAAAAAGAAATTTCTGACAGTGAGAACAATTAATCAGTTGAGTAAATTGCCTTCAGAAGTTGTGGATGCACCATTACTGCAGGTTTTTAAAGAGATTTAAATCATTTAAGGATATTAAAGCTATTTGTCCAGAATGGTATAGGTTTCCTGCTTGAGCAGTGGGTTGAACTAGAAAATTTTGAAGGTTCCTCTCATGTCTTTATTCTGTTATTTTGTTATGGAAGATTGATAAAATTCCTGGACCACCTTCTCAAATTGAATCTATTGTTCTGTGATTTTATTTTGTAAGCCACCCCGAGTCCTTTTGGAGAGGGGGCGGCATATAAGTCGAATTAATAAATAAATAAATAAATAAATAAATCTGATCCTATCAACAAATTGAAATTGTTTTTGAACTAAAAAGGATAGTAGGATGATTTATCACTTTTACATGACTTATAAATTGTAAAAGAGACAAGACAATACTCATTTCAATTAAGATGATTCTAAGGATGGAAAGAAAAATAGAGTTATTGCGTTTCTATGCTGGAAAATCAGGACTTAAGAGAATGATGAACACATTACCTGCCAAAATGATTGTTTGTGAAGCTGCAGTCCACCATCCACCATAACTCTGATTCCAGATGTCATCATATCCTGGAAAGCATGGGCTATGGCATAAACAGCATTGTAGACACTGTAGCTATGACCAGACATGTCCATTTCAAAACTTGGAGGAGAGAGGCTCTTCAATTTTTCTGCCCCTGTGCAATGTTTCACATTTATTTCATTTACAACTGTACCTGGAAATAGACAGCCAAATGTTTTCTCCCAAAAGGTTTTGATAAAACCATCTCCTGTTACACCAGTTGGTGTTTGATTCTCTATAAACTCATGAAAGCCAGGTACATGATTGGAATGAAAGGTGAAGGCTATAGCTCCATGGAAAATGTCTAAATCCCAATCTCTTTGAAATCCAAAAGAAGTCAGCTCCATTTGGGCTGTGGTGATCCATACTTTGCCTAGGGGCTTCTTGTGTTTACTTTCTACTTCTTCATCTGATAAATAGGATAGAAATCTAAAAAATCCCAAGGAATGTGATTCACTGTAGGCCAATATCACCTTAACCTTGTTATTGTCTCTCAATGTATCATATATTATGTTCCCTTGTTTTAGCATCCACTCAATATTCGTTATAAAAGTTGGAATGGGGATCTTTTGTATGTATGCAAAGCAGACGCCTTTCTGAGAAAACATTGGTATCACTGTTTGAACAAATCTTTCTCCACTCTCAGTATCCATGACAACCACCCCAATCCACATCCATCTGAAGTATAGGAGCAAAGAAAGAATCCCCTCATATTGAAGGTCTTCCTTAGGAACCATCTGGTAGAAGGGAAGACCAGGAGATTTATCCTTCATCACTGTTGTGGGACTATAGGTGAGCTAAAGAGATCCATGAAGAAAGGATAGAAAAGGAACTGGTATAGTAGACATAAGTATGTCAAACTGTTTAAAATATTGGATATGACTTCTTTCCACTTATCATTTCATTATGTGCCACATTAATTAGTGAAGAACCTGGAAAAAGTGCTTATACTTATACCTAAGGAGAAATGTGGTTTTTGTAGGAAGAAGACTACTTATAATAATATATGGTCATTAGACATATCTAATTTAGCCTTGCTCTTGTTTGGTTTTATGAAATGATAATTGCAATTTAATTAATGTATAAAAGCAATGTGATTTTAATAATCATTTTGATCAAATTATATTTGTGCTAAGGCAGGTAGAAAAGACATTCCATCTTCAAATAACTTTGAAGGCATATAATTCAATCTGCTTTTAAATAGGAAGGAAGGAGGGAGAGAGGGAGGGAGGGAGGGAGGGAGGAAGGAAGGAAGGCTCCTGTAAATCCTAAAGTATATGTAATGCAATCTCTGTCAGAAATCATTTAAAAATCTTAAGCAAATGCATGCTAAAACATACCAAAACAAATCCTTAGTAAATGTATAATTCTTTACGTTTGCATATTTTTTATATCTCTCTTTTTTGTAGATCTGTGCTTTCTTTGTCTTATTCATATTGCATCAATATTCTTCTTTGATTTTAATTTTTTAGTTTATCAAAATATAAAACACACAAAAAAAATAAAAATAATGAGAAGGGAAGGGAGGAAAAAGGGAAGGAGAACAAATGTAGGGAAAGGAGGGGAGGAAAAAAGCATTGACCTCCAGCTCATTGTAGTACAGTAGAATAAGATAATAACACACAACCTCCACCTTTTAGCCATTTTTATAACCACAAACCTGTCTACTCAGCAAAATCCAAAGTCAACATTTCATTTTCTTCCATCTTAAACACAAAGTTCAAAAGTGGTTTCCAAATGGAAACAAAGAGCTGTATTACATCTCTAGTAACTCCATCAGCTTTTGCCAAAAGTCATCCATTTTGGGAATTAAAGTATCTTTCCATTTTTGCACATAGAGATTCTTGCTGCTATCAGCATATATAACATCAAATTCCATTTGTTTCAAATTCTTTGTGTATTAAGCCTAAGAGAAAAGTCTCTGGTTTTACCTTGATATTCATTTTAATAATCTTTTGTATTAAGATGTGAATCTTACTTCAATATTTGTTTGCTTTGCCACAGGTCCCCCATAGAAGATAAAAAGTTCCTTCTTTATGTTTACATTTCTAACATATATTTGAAATACCTTTATACATTTTTGACAATTTATTCAGTGTTCATTTTATTAAAAATATTTAAATTATAATTTATTGCAATTTTTAAATGCTTCATCCACATTTCCCATCGTTCAAGTATTATATCCAAATTCTTTCCCCATTGTCTAATTAAAAATTAGAAATGTGGATATAATTGTGTTGAAGGAAATTTCTGTGAGAATTTTGAGAAAAAAAAGCTTCTACCTTCTGAGGAAGTGAGAGAAAAAAACCATTTCACATGAACAAACTTGAAGGACTGATATTTACTTATCAAGGATAAAGATTCAGATTGAATTATTTAGAAAAAGCCAAGGATTTCCTGATTAAACATAAACTAATTTTGGGATTAATAGAAGAAATGGATATAGACAACCAATGGGAGGCAGATCAACCTTAAATACCAGATACAGAAAAACAGGGAGACAGCACCGAAAATTGCTACATTGTCTACAGGTGAAGAATAAGTATATAACATGGAATGTTAATGGGGTAAAAGATATTGGATAAAATTAGAAAGAAAGAAATTAAATTGCAAAAGACACCAATGGATTCTAAAATCTTACACCAAGTTAAGCTACTACATCAAAAAATATTCATATTAGTAATTTGAGAAATAAAAACTAAGGTGAATTAGGCAAAACAAAAACAATTTGAACTTTCAAATAAACCAGGAAGTTGGCTGGTATACAAATTAAGAAAGGAAAGAGAAAAGAAAATGATAGAGAAAAATGAATGAAAATAACATGATAGTAACAGACAATGATCTCCTTAAAACGTCCTTTTATAATTTTTATTTCAATTTTTATGCAGGAATTCAACACACAAAAAACACATTATTATCTGCAAAGATAATGCAATGTTGTCTTTGCAGAACTAAATATTTAGAAATTCAGAGACAACTTATGAACAATCCAGTCACTATCATTGAAATATTGGACTATTTAAAAAATGAATATAAGTAAAGCCCCAGGCCCAGATGATCTTACAAGTCAATAGCACAAATGTTTTGAGGAACAACTCCTGCAGCCATTAAAAGATATAATGAATGATGTACTTTGGGGAACAAAGATGCTTCAAACATGGAGAAAAGCCAATATTGCACTACTACAAAGAAGCATCAACATGCTCTCAGGACAAAAATCTACAGACCAATTTCATTACTGAACAATGATTATTATTTTTGTGCTGTGACATTGGCAGAAAGATTGAAGAAGATCTTACAATCATATATCCATAAAGATAAACCAGACTTTTTGCACAAAAAAAAAACAACAGTTAAGAGGTAATGTGACAACTGTTGGAATATTCTAGAATTCTTACAATATTACAATGGGAAATAAGCAGTTTTAATATTCCTGGATGCAGAGAAAACCATTGAAATTTAAATTTCATTTTTATGTTCAAAGTCCTGGAAGGTACGGACTTTGTGAGACATTTATTCAAGAGTTAAAGTGATTTCTACCTTACACAAGCAAAGATTATTATTAATGGAGACTTAACTAAACTATGTGAAATTCAAAAAGTGACGTTCACTATGTGAAATTCACAATGTGAAATGCAAGAATACATGTTATCTCCCTTATTGTCTATATTGCCATTGGAAACTTTGAATAGGGCTTTTAGACAGGATGAGAAAATAAAAGACATAAATATCAAAATGTCAAGACAAGAGTGTTGGACCTGTGATCAAATAATACAAGATGAACCTAACCTCAAATCAAAAGAAGAGTTGGAAACAGAAGTGTATTACTGGATTCCATATATACAATTGAAATAAAGTTTTAAATTATATTTAAAATTATGGACTTTGCAAAAAATGAATTGAAAACTCAATTGTGTGGTACTGCTGAACATATTATTGCTAAGGTTTATAAGCTGATATTGAAAAAAAACATTTTAATAGATCTCTTGTCCTTCCCATTTAGTTCTACAAAGTTTCTTTGTATTACTTATTTAGATATAGCTCTTTGTCTTTCCTTGCCCTTCTCTACATTGTCCTATGTCTCTATTTCAATTTACTTTCTGCCTTCTTGAGATATCGCAACTTAATTGTAGACACCCATTCACTGCCTTTTAATTTTTATATTTCTGGATCTCTTTGATTGATTTAATAATATTATGAAAGATAGTCTTATATTTTTCAGGCATTCTATTTACCAAATAAAACCCCAACATTTTAGTTGTAACTTTACAGGAAAAGGTTTATGATCTGTGACATAATCAGGACTTGATAATTTTCCCATTATCCCAAAAGATAGAGTGTACAGTCAACAGTTTCTCCCTAAGAACATATATATTTTTGCAGATGTTAAGAGTTATGTGCTCATTGCAACAGCAAAATTCATTTTATCTGTAGTTTTTGTGAGGAGTTGAATCTATTTTCATCCTCTTGCAAAACCTGTGTCTATAATATACATATCTAAATCGTCTCAGTTCTCTGGAATTTTTAAAGATCTAGATTGATGAACTATTATGCTGTGGAAAACTCAGAAGTTGGAAAATTCATTTTAATAATTTGATCCAACTATATCTTTTATTAAAAATGGGAAGCTTAATGATATGATTTTTAATTAACTTTTTCTCAAATGTAAAACAAATAATTGGTATTGAACAACAATAATGACAATTAAAAACATAATGCATTTTATGTATGTGCTACCTGAGGAATCTTGTAGATATCCAGGAAAATTGCCATATCAAGAGAAGTAAGAGAATCTAATCCACCAATTACTGCAAGGAGCTTCTTCTTCATATTACAGTTGTAATTTGGGAAAAACCTTTCTAGTGTATAGGTAAGTAGCATTGTGGAATGAAATGTCCATTTTGCATTGTAATAATTATTATAAATATGGAATCCCAATGTTATATTTGGTAATATCTGAGGATTTTCATTGATCTCCTTTACTGCAAAGGCCAAAGCAAGAATATGCTGGTAATTCATTGGAAGTATTCTACAATGAGAATTGTGTTATATGTCATTGAAGTGCTCCATGTGTCCAAAATTTAATGCATTATTGTCGTATTTATTACTGATTACTATTTCTCTTGAATGTAATATTAAACATATTGATGGTATCATAAAATATTTTTCTAAGTTTGAGTGTAGATTATAACTTTCTGTAATCAACCACATGAAAAGAGATTTTCAGCAAAATGTTATGACTCTTACAAAGCTGGACAATATATCTGAGGGGAAAAACCAGTAAATATATAGACAATTGACATATGTACCTCATAGAACTGTTAAACTGAAAATAACTTGAATAGGGTAGAAAGATGCATGGAAACTCAAGTCTGAAGAATAGAGGAACTTGCTGTGATACAGGAGTTTGGAAGAGGATTGGTTTAATTTTATCATATTCATATTTCAAGACTTTTCTTAAAGTATTATTAGAAGATGTTTTTCAAAAGCTTAAAAGTTAACTTGTTGGACCTGGAAAGAGTCTCTTTGACTAGAAGAAAAATACATGGTGGTGAACAAATATTTCTATAAAATAACATTTATAAAAATTAAATACTTTTCTTCTGCACTGTAGCAAACTCTACAGTCAGTTATGTGTAAATATCAAAGTCAAAGCTGTCTGCCTATTGAAAATTATTTTAGTTGTATTGATATTTTTCTATAGTTTGAAGATGACAAAACACTACAAGAAAAATTAGGATGATGTACAAAAATAAATTTCTTACATAAGCTCTTCTGGCAAGGGTAGTAGAGGTTTTTTTGTGAAATCTTTGGCATATGAGAGGAAAAGTCCATGAGATGCAATCCCCCCAAGAATGAAGTCTCCATTCTGATGATATTTCTGAAGTGGCTGTCCTGGATACTTGACACTGCATTTCGTAGTGAGTGGTTTGTATGCCATGTACTGAAGTAGTGCTAACAGGACTATGATTGCTATTAACATGTTGAAGACCAATAAAACATTTCTTTCTGCATGTTCTTTTCTGTCTATCCATGGTCATCACCGTTGTCATTTTTATAAAAGTCACTTGTATACAAGGACAATTCTCTACAGACTTAGAGTTCTAAGGGTTAAATATGGATGAACATATTGACAGTCACCCTTCCTTATCTCCATTTCCAACTGGAGGTCAAATTTGTGCCATAATAAACTGAGTATATTATTCCCACAATTTGTGGGAACAGCAGCAGTTTCACACCTTCTAATTTAATTATGTTCCTTAAATCAATTCAGTGAATAGGGAATTGTTATTTATTCAGAATTGGTATTCTTTGTGGAATTTCTACAGAAAACACATTTATCATTTGTTGGAAATTGAGAACTGTGAGGAGAGATAACAAAAGTCGACTACATTAGACGTGATATTCAGGCACTTCGTCCTAAGTTTAATCAGTTTTTCAACATAATTGGCAGAAATGAAGGAATGAGTATCAGCACCTGGACTAAATTAGTTCTTGGAAACACTTTCAGACATATTTTTGTAAAATTATCAGTACAGTGGGTGTCTCATCTCAGGCAATATTTATCTTCTCAAAATAACTGAGATAAGGAGTGAAACACTACAAAGGCTTCCATACAAAGTTTCTTTATTGGATTATATCAGGCATTCTCAAGGTATAACTCACAGTTATGTTGAGATTAAATCTAATGTCCAATCTTTGCATTGTCATTTTCATAGTGTGAAAAGATAGTTATCTTCATCCCATAATGATACAGCAAGGGGAGACTCCAGCACATTGCTGGATCCAGGTAAGAATGAACAAAACTCCCCCCAACTCAACCAGAGGTCAATTCAATGACCAATCAGGATTACAGATGTGACCACATGACATGAACTACATCTCCCATGAGGCATTCCCTTAAGGGGACAACTCTCATTCCCAAACTAACTATATACTGTTTAAGCAGCACACTCCATGCCTGGAATTATAAATTCCACTACCAACTAACTATCAACTAAAGTAAACATTAGATAGTAATATAGCATCAAACAATGCAATGAGGTAGATACAAAGCATGCAAAGCTTGAGGTTCAGTCTTTGAGTTCGGCAGTAGCTTTCCTCCCCACTGTGCATTGTGGTGCGGTACACATCGATATTGTGAAGTGCACTTCTTTCCTTTGGACATCAAAAAGGTCAAAGAATGCAGACCTGGCCAGTGAGAGACTGCTCTGAGGATCACAGTTATGCATACATCTTCATGGCTTCTTCTGGGCCTCCATTGGGGTAGACATTGGTTAAACAGGTCTGATGACATGAGCGAGGGGATAGTGTGTTACTGCACACTGCTGTACAGTTGACACTCACCACCGGCTCCGGGTGTGCCTCGGTAAGCTTTCTTTGATGTCTGAGGTTGTAGGCTTTCTGAGGTACCCCTGCCTTTTCGGAATTTTGGACATCTGATTCTGGGTTTTGGGAACCAAGCTCCACATTGACATCAAAGGTGGGTGGAGGGTTCGAGTCTACTGACATATCAGAGACATCCATCATGGCTGAAGAAGCTGCCGTGCTTTAAATTAGCAAAGGGTGAATTTTGGAAAATTTAGCGGTTTTCCGTGCAATTCCCCTTTTTCCACTAGGTTGCACTGCAAGTGGGTAGCTGAATTTAGGAGATGCCATTGAAATTCAGTACTTGACCACTGGATTGCATTGCAAGTGGGTAGCTGAATTTAGGAGACGCTGTTGAAATTCACTACTTGACCACTGGAGTGCCTTGCAAGTGGGTAGCTGAATTTAAGAGACGCCATTGAAATTTGCTGGTTGGCCACTAGAGTGCATTGCAAGCTCTGGAAGATGCTGGTGCAGTACAGTGGTTGGCCGCTAGACTGCGTTACAAGCTCTGGAAGACGCTGGTGCAGTACACTGGTTGGCTGCTAGAGTGCATTGCAAACTCTGGAAGACACTGGCGCAGTACACTGGTTGGCCACTAGAGTGCATTGCAAACTCTGGAAGATGGTGGTACAATACACATGTTGGCCACTGGGGTGCGCTGCAACAGGTAGCTTGATTGCAGGCAGTTATGCTTTGAAGAGTAGTCACCAAAGGATGCTGTCATTTAATCTTATGTTCTGCTCAGCTGAGTTTGGGCAATTTCCTTGTGTAGAATTTAGACTGACTTATTGCTAAATTCATCTAAGGATTTGCCTCTCCAATTTGGAAAGGGGATAACAGGACAGAGAAGGATGGCAACTTTCTTTTAGCTATTAGCTAGAACACCTTTTTTCAGCTTTTCCGAGTCAGATTTCCTCTTTGGGGGGGAGGGGTTGGTTTCCATGCAGAGTAGCTTAAGGTATTTATGACTCAGTTGCTTGGAGACCACCATCATAAACTCAAAGTAAAGCTTGGCCCCTTTTTATTGCCTGTTTCCTCCATGGCACAAACAGGGAGGAATCAAACCTTTGTTCTAGCAGTTCCAGAGATAGGGAATAATGCAGTTTCTTTGTTTTAGGACACAAGTAAAGATTACTTGGACTCTTTTGACTGCAGTTTATAAAAGGTCTGAATACAATAACTTTCTAAGTACCAAATGGAGGGCTTGCAGGAAGAGACAGAGAAACAGCAGGGATGTAAACATCTATTTGCTTAACAGCTCCTCTTCTCTTGTCTTGCCCATAGACAGATTTAATGATCCTTCCTTATATCTTCTAAGCAATGATTCAAACAGGTTTTTTTTTACTCTCCTGCATGGAGAGGCTTAAGTCCTTATGCTACTGACTTGTTACTGATTTATAGGAAATCAGATTAAATATATTTTCACTGTCTCATCTCAGCTAATATTTATCTTCTCAAAATACCTGAGATAAGGAGTTAAACACTACAAAGGCTTCCATACAAAGTTTCTTTATTGGATTATATCAGGCATCCTCGAGGTATAACTCACAATTATGTTGAGATTCATCTAATGTCCAATCTTTGCATTGTCGTCTTCATAGTGTGAAAAGATAGTTATCTTCATCCCATAATGATACAGCAAGGGAGACTCCAGCACATTGCTGGGTCCAGGTAAGAATGAACAAAACTCCCCCAACCCAACCAGAGGTCAATCAGAATTACAGATGTGACCACATGACATGAACTACATCTCCCATGAGGCATTAACTACATTTCCCATGAGGCGTTCCCTTAAAGGGACAGCTCTCATTCCCAAACTAACTATATACTGTTTAACCAGCACAGTGGAAAATAATGCTAAGTTTCTTTGCAGAAACCGGAGCATTTAAAAAGAGAAAGAGAGATTCCAGATTTTCCTTCCTATTCAGTTTTAGTAAAACTGGATGAATTACAGCATTGAAATATATTTTCTGTGGTACCCATGTAACAGCCTGCTGTTTGTAGTTACTTTCTTTCACATTTTTGCACACTGTGGCCTCTTTGTGGCATTCCTGTGCCCTGCAGGAACCACATACCTACCTGCACTAACCATTATTTCTTCATTATAACTTTGAATGGTCTAGATTGATGACTACCTGTAATTCATATATGTAATTTGTATTTTGCCTCATATCCATTAAAAGCAACTTTATCTAAAGACTGAAAATAATATTGTGTATCTATTCATTCGCAGTTCATTTCCAAAGACAAGAGAACCATAAAAACAGCAAAAAACAAAGGAAAAATGAAAAGCAATCATAGAATGATCTTAAGTTAAAATGTGGATTATTGTACATTGCATTTTTGTAAAATTGAGTATAACTTACCTTTGAATACTACTATTTAAATTATTACACATTTGGGGAAGACTTTTCTAATTTATCAGTATTCTTTTCAATTTAGAATATCTGGATAGTTGTACCAAAGGAAAAATGTTCCTTCTTTTGATGTTTATATATCATCTAAGTTAACTGTATTTTAAATTTATTTTAAATCCTGAGATATAATATAGCAATATCTATTTTGGGTCAGTATCATCATACATTTTGTATCTGGAGAATACAGAATGGAAGCAGTAACTAATGTGTTGCCTCAAGCTTATTCTTATATTAGTTTCTGATTCATTGAAAAAGATAAGAAAACTAATCAATCAAGCCAAGATACTCTAAAAAACCAACATTAAATCAATAAGAAGTTACAATAATGGGCATGTTCATAAGTAGTAGTTCAACAATTGATCTTTGCAGAAATAAAGTATAAACAAAGGAGAAAATAACGTTCTGACTACATTTTCCATTTAAATTTTAGTCAAATATTCTATGGTATTTCTGCTGTATGTATAATAGCACAATCAAAACAAAATACTTGACTACATTCAGCAATTTCTTTTTATTCTTAGTTCCTTTTTGTTAAGGTCTGGTCTCAGAAAAATAATGTAGCATTTGGGGAAAAAGATACAGATCAGCAGCCCAGCACTTGAGGCCAACATTGAGAAGACCTCCACAGCCATTGTGTATTTCCCCCTGGTGCTCAGGTAGGTTGGAACAAAAGAGAGCCAAACACTGCAGAAAAGCAACATGCTGAAAGTGATGAACTTGGCTTCATTAAAAGTACTTGGTAATTTCCTGGCAAAGAAAGCAACTATAAAATTGGTCATGGCCAAGAAGTCCATAAAACACCTTGCAAAGTAAAACATAATCACGGACCCTTCCTTACATTGTAGGACAATTTTTCCAGGCTCTGAGTGCAGGTCAAAATCTGGGACAGGAGGAGAGATGGTCAACCATAGAGTACAAATCCCAGTCTGAATGAAAAAGCCCGAGAAGACAAAAGCATAGCCCAATCTTTTCCCCATCCACTGGCTTATCCTGCTTCCTGGCTTGGTTGCCATGAAAGCCAGGATCACAGTCAGAGTTTTGGCCAGAATACAGGAAATAGCCATGGAGAAGATGATACTGAAACAAGTTTGTCAGAGAAAACATGTCACCTTATTGGGCTTACTGGTAAATAGTAAAATACAAAGGAAGCAAAGCAGGAGGGTGACAAGAAGAATATAGGTGAGATCCCGGTTGCTGGCTTTGACAATGGGAGTGTTGTGATGCATCAAAAATATCCTTAGTACCAGAATTGTGATTGTGGAACAGAAAAGAGAAAAACAAGCTAAACTTATTCCCAAAGGTTCTTTATAAGACAAGAAACTTATGTCCTTCAGAATACATGAATCCTGATTTTTGTTGGGATAATTTTTGTCTGTGCAATCATAACAGTCACTCATATCTGAAATGGAAAGGATGTATCATAAAACACATATGGATTCATAAATCTTTATAACTTGATAACATTATATAAGCTTAAATATTACAACACACTTTATTCCAAATAGAAAATAAATGTCATATTGTAACCAGGTCTATGAAATCAGCCTACATATCTCTTATTTGAGCAATAACATTATCATTATACTCCTAATTGAAAGTACTATACAAAAAGTTTAGGGAATCGAATTGTGACTATTATATATTTTATCGATGTCATATAGCAGGTCTTGAGATTTTTTTTTCCAATCTATCCATGAAGTCCTTATGCATAAATGAATGAAGTTTATAAATTGTGTTTATTTCTGTAAAACATTTGAGATATTTGGTATAGGTAGCTATTCAGAGAAAGATAGACTATGTATCTCTGATCTAAATGCAAAATGTTTATGGAGAGGAGGAGGAGAGGGGGAGGATGCTTTATACATTGACAAACAATATATTTTCTGGAAGAGATGGAATAACAATAACATTCTTACCCTCCATTTCTGCAATTTTCCCTTCTGGACATAAATTACAAGAGTAGCAGCAGAATGGCTTACCCTCTATGACTTGTTTACTAGATCCTGGATAACAGCTTGGGGTACAGAGAGAAATGGGCTGTGACTAGCTTGTAGAGAAACAAACCAAGAACATAAATTATAGTCTTAAAAATGATTTTCTTAAAACCATTGTTTTTAGGCAGCTTTTTATCCTGTATTATATGTCAACCATACAGTACACCCATGTCTTAAGGGCTTATTTCTACTAATAATAACACCTTCTTCTTGAAATATTGAACTGCCACTTAAATTTCATAGATTATATTTTGAAATATTTTTATAATATTACATAATACAGTTGTTTTTTTCTGTCTTCAACAAACTGTGTCATATACTCATTAATAGAAGATCAATTTTAATTTTCAAGAATGATAATAAGTAAAAAGAAAAAAAGGTATCCCAGCATCAGTATACCTGAATATGATCAATAAAACATTTCTTTTATAAGACATATTGTACTAAAACTATTATATTCAAGAGGACAATTGTGTCTGCATAAAGAAAGAAAACAGACATAATAATTCTCTCTTGTCTACACTAAGGGATACTCAACTTCCAGGTAATAGGGGGATAAATCTGCCCATTTATTCTAGTTTGATTGTATCCTGTGATTGGTTCTGATAATGACATTTTAAGTAGGACATTAATAAATGGAAGAAGTTTGAGAAAGCAAGTCTATGAAGGAAAGCAAGTCTATGAAGAAGTACTCATCATCATTACAAAGAGCCATAATAACTAGTATGTCTACAGCTGGCAGTCTTCGTTTTCTCTTATTCCCACCATCCCCAATAAGCAGAACTCGAATCCAGGATTGAGAAATATATTTTCATTTTTTTCATAGTAACAGCTTCCTTCTGATGCTATAAACTTACACTAATATTAATATCACCATCTGTCAGGGAAAGCTTTAGGGGTTACTTAGCAAAATTCACCTTCAAGATTCCTCTCCTAGCTTATTATTTTTATTTATTTATTTTATTCATTTCTATTTACATTTTAAAACTAATGATTTTTTTTTTATTTCCTTGCTTGTTCAGAGAAAATTTTCAGTGGAAATCAGAGGAACTAAACTACTCTGGTTCTTTTTTTGAAATTTTGGAAAGTACTCTCATATTTCTCATATTAATCACTCCTGATAATATTAATTGTAATAGTTGTATGCAGGAATATATTTAGCAAGATAGTATGGGGGAAAATTACATACTGTTGGCTATCACTTCAAATAGTGTCTAGTTTGCCTATATCTGTACTTTTGAGCTAATCATTTAGGTAAATTGATTTTTAGGTAAATTTGATATTTAACTGCTCTACTTAACTATTAATTTAATTCAACCATTATACAGCAATTCCTATGAACTGTATCAGATGGATAAGACCAAAGATCCAGAGCAAATGAGCTTGCATCACTTTCATAATTCCACAGGATTTAAAGTAATGGCTAAGATTCAGTGATCATACATGAAACGAAGATTTACCAAGTAATCAATTCCTGGAACCTACTTGGTTAAACCAGCTGCTCCATATTATGGCATCTTCTTTGATAATTAATATGTTGTTTGGAGAAGAGTGTAGATCTATCCTTCCTATTTTCCCTACTGTCTGATTTTCCGAGAAAATAAAATTGATGACATCAAATCCAGCTACCAAATTTCCATCTTGATCAAATGTTATCTTTTCCCCAATACTGTTATTAAATGTGATATGTCTCAAGAAATTAGGAAGCTGAATTGAAATGAAAATGCAAGTTTAAAAAGATGCATAGGGAAACACTTCTACAAATCATATGCTCAAGGATTCTTTTCAATTATTCATTGAAAGGATATTTATTATTTAAATGAATCCCATAGTTTCCCCATTCTTGGTACAGTTATTCTTGTACACCAGCAGCTATCATTTTATTTTAAAGGCTATCCTGATGGTGCAATGATTTCTGTCATGTGCAAGAGAAACAGTGTTTTGGTGGATAATAAACCCTGTGGACAATCACAGATTGTTAGAATAAACCAAATGATGCAGTTAGGAACTTCTTTTGAAAATCAAAACTTAATAGTCCATATATTGTAATAGATCACATGCATTAAAAACTATCATTTCTGTGTATTAGAACAGGGGTCAGCAACGCCTGAGCCATGGCCCATTAGTGGACTTTGAGCTGTTTGGAACTGGGTCACCAAAATGTCGGATGAGCCTGCCACTCCTGCAAATGGAGTTGTGCACATGTACATGTTTGCCTGCTGCTCATGTGGAACTCTCCCCCTACCCTGGCTGAGCTACAAACCTATAAAGGTTGGGGAACCATATTAAAACAAAGAAGAACCATAGAGACCAGCAGTGGAAATTGAAAGACTGCATTAAATTGAAATAATTTCATGGGATAGAAAAGTAAAGCAAGTCATTATCAGATTTTTCAGTTAAGATTCAAGGTATTATATGCTACATTACCTGCCAAAATGGCTGGTTATGAATCTGTAGTCCACGATTCATTACTGTTTTGTGTCTGATTCCAGATGTAGACATGGCATGTAAAGCATAGGCAACTGCATAGACAGCATTATAAATACTGTAACTGTAGCCAGACATGGACATTTCAAAAAAGAGGAGAGGGACTCTCTCCAGTTTCTCCTGCCCAGTGCAAATATTCTCCACTTCTTCATTAATAGATGTACCTAGAAATTGGCAGTTGAAGATGTGCTCCCAAAAGCCTTTGAAAAAGCCATCTCCTTTTGTAGTGGAAGGACTTCGACTCTCAATAAACTGCTGAAATCCGGACACATCGTTGCAATGAAATGCAAAGCCTAAAGCTCCATGGAAAATTTCTAAATTCCAATATCTTTGAAATCCAAAGGAAGCAATCTCTATTTGGGCTGTAGTAATCCATAGTTTTCCTAGAGGTTTTCTAGGTTTACTGTCTACATCTTCGTCTGATAGATAAGATACAAATCTAAACAAGCCCAGGGAATGAGATTCGCCATAGGCTAGTATCACCGTAACCTTTTTACTGATCAAAGCATCATAAATCTTCTGCCCTTTATGTAGCATCTCAAACACATCACTAATAAAAGTTACAACAGGGATTTTTTGTACAAATGCAAGACAGACGCCCTTCTGAGAAAACATGGGAAGCACAATTTGCACAAATCTTTCTCCATTCTCGTTATCCATAACCACCACTCCAATCCATATCCATCTGAAATGCAGAAGCAGAGATAGAACCCCTTATACTGAAGGTCTTCTTTAGGAACCATCTGATAGAAGGGAAGACCAGAAGATTTATCCTTCATCACTGGAGTGAGACTATAGGTGAGCTAAAGAGATCCATAAGGATGAGATATGTTAAAGATGAAAGTCAGATTTAATATGAATAAATGGATAATTGGAACTGAGAAGAAGAAAACTGAATTTGAAGTAGAATGTGTACAAATGATATAAATATGAGCATATGAGAGTAAATGTGGCAAACTGCTGCTAAATATTACATTGTGATCATTTAAAAGATAACTTTTATTAAGTTATGTATTGATGATATGTAACTGATTAAATTGTCTAAAATGTTTCAGGGAAGACTAAACCAGTGATGGAGGTATGAAAAGGGAGAGGGGATATTTCTGGTTTTATGTTTGTTTATTTATATACTACTTGACTAACATTTTCAAGCTTTAAAAAGATAAATATCAAAAAATTAAACTTAGGAAGAGTTACATGAGAACTAAGACCAAGGGGGACAGATGGCCAAGGAGTGAGGTCAAAAAAGCAAAAAAGTCTGTTCTCCTTGAGACCACTAGCCAAAATTCCTTAACAGGCAGGGTTCATAGCAAGACTTTTCCACTGGAGCGAGTGGGCAGGCTAATATCATTTGTATACATTTATTGTATTGAAAAATTCTAATTCTAACAATATTGACCCATTTGTATGACATTATTATTTCTCCTTTCCTACTATCTTTGAGATATGGTTTGTGAATGGAAACAGTTTGCTGGGGAACAAGTTCCTGATTGATTTTTCTCTGAATTGGCACCCTCTCAAGTATTTTACAATATCTGCATAGGTAAAAATATTTGAGAAGTCCTATCTCTGAAAGTCTTTAATGAATTTTTGATTAGACTAAATATACAATTGGACTAAGCATATAAGAACATAATAATAAAAAATATTTAAAAACAATGAATATTTAGCATGAAGGCAGGAATTTTGAGAAGATGAAAATGCAAAGAAAATTTTGATAAATGAATCATTTATTGTACTCCAAGTAAGAAGCTGAAGAACTTTTCCTTATCTTGAAGATCACTTTATCTAAACTCATAAATAGTATATCAATAAATCACTGATTTACTCCAAGTAAGATGAACAGTTACTCGGACTCCAGAGTTATATCCATTGGAATAAAGAAAAACTGAAGAAATGCAAACCCTCAAAAGCATTTCCTACCTGGGGAATCTTGTACATCTCCAGGAGAATCCTCATGCCAAGAGAAGTAAGGGAATCCAGTCCACCAATCACTGCAGTCAGCTTCTTCTCCATGTTGCAACTATAGTTTGGAAAGAAATTCTTCAATGTATACAAAAGGAGCATAGTGGAATGATAGGTCCATTTTCCACTATAGTAATTGTCAAAAATTTGGAATCCCAAAGTGATTTTGGGAAGTATTTGAGGATTGTCATTAATCTTCTTTACTGCAAAGGCCAAAGCCAGGATATGTTGATAATGCTTCGGAAGCATTCTGGAATAAATATTATATTAGGTTTCAAATGGATAATTTATACATCAAATATAATTTACTATATCACATTTATCCTGTTGTATTTTAGATATTTTATAACATTTATTACATCACACTTTTATATACAATATATAACATAAAGTGCCATACACATAATTTTATGAAGATTAGAGTTACTTAAAGTTACCTTTCTGGAAGACACATTTTAAATACCCAATTTTAAAAAAACAAAAAGTTTTCTTCATTGTAACAAAAATTGTTGGTTTCAATTATGTTTTTTGTGAGCTGGACAGCAATATAGCATAAACCAGCTGAATCTAATACATTCTACCATCAATGTAGACAATTAACAGGTGTGTTTGAAATAAGAGTGAAAACGATAGTAAAATGAATAAAACAAAAAGCTGCAAATGAATCATATAGGGAATTCCTGTGATACAGGTGTTGGTAGGACAAAATAATAAGAAAGCAATGCCAATTTTGTTTGGTAAGACAAGTACTCTTTATAAAATATTATTTTAATATATTTTCAAAGTCTATTGTTGATGCATCAAGCTAATTACATACTAGTTTGCCTGATAAAAAATGCCCGAAAAGTAACATTTCTTAAAACTATATTTAGAAGAATTAAACACAGTATTTAATTCATTCAATGATATGTATACAACTTGGCAATTCTACAAAAAGACCCCTCAATTTCATTATTACATACTATTGTTTCTACAGTATAAGGTGGAAAACAAGCATTCACTGCAAGACCAGCATACTTAGGGTAACAAATGAAAATGGATTCTTTACAGAAACTCTTCAGGCATTGTGGGTGGAGGTTTTATTCTGAAATCTTTGGCATAAGAGATGAAAACCCCGTGAGAGACTATGCAGCCAATGATGAGGTCCCCAGCCTGATGATATTTGTGAAGTGGGTGTTCTGGATATTGGACATTGCATTTCACAGCGGGAGCTCTGTGCGACATATATGACAAAAGGGTTAACAGCACTACCCCTGATGCTGACATCCAAGACTTAAATTAGGAATAATTCCTTTCTGCAAATTTTCCTTTCTCTAATTATCCAGGGTCACTGGCATATTTTGACAACTATTATAAAAGTTTAGACAGTCCTCTAACTAATCTAAATCTCTAAATATTAAACATTAAGGTTCTTATTAGTACATTAATGTTTTTTTTATCCTTATCCCTCCTTCAAATACTAGAAAAGATGTTGTGTTTATGCCATAATTCACAGATGAAATGATGCACTGCTATTTATGAGTGACAACAAATTGTAGAGCCAGATCACATAATTGCAAGCTAATTGTATGGAAAATGGTATTGCTACCTCTTCAATGTTAGAATTCCTTATAGAATAGTAAAGAAAGCATGTTTCTCATATTAGAACAATTTTTTTGTATCCTTTTTAGAAAGAAACCATTCTTTTCTCTGTATGGTCCAGAAACAAACAAAAAAGGTAACCAACAATATTAAAACTTGGATTTACAGCTAAAAATGAATGAATTTATTATAGGAGTTCTCTAATTTCAAACATGTTTGTAACAAATCAAGGAAGCAAGATTTGAATTACCCTGAGTTAAATTTTTGGAAACTGTTCTAGAGAGACATATACAATATTTTCTTATAATGAAATTCTTAAGACATTGCTCAATATGCAGCACTTTCTAATTTCACTCTATTACAATGTAGTGGTAATCTATTTAATTACAAAATTATGCAGCACTTTCTAATTTCACTCTATTACAATGTAGTGGTAATCTATTTAATTACAAAATTATGGACCATTTTTATGTAATCCTCAAACTTTAGAATACTGTTGTACATTCGAGATAAGATATTGCTTCATGGGACTTCTCTTTTTTGTCACATTTCATATCCAAACTTCCTCAGTTCCACTAAACCTGGCTGAAATTTGGACCCTGTCTACCCTAGCAATTTCTGTATATCATTGTCATTCCATCTGATACCTCTGGAGAAAAGAAATAACAGCAATAGAACTTAGACTTATATCCTGCTTCATAGTGCTTTACAACACTCTCTAAGCAGTTTACAGAATCAGTATATTGTCCCCTAAAATCTGTGTCCTCATTTTACTGATTTGGGAAGGATGGAAGGCTGAGTCAACCTTGAGCTGGTAAGCATCAAATTACTGGCCATGAGCAGAGTTAGCTTGCAATACTGCATTCTAACCACCAATAAACCTGGCCACGTGAATATTTGTTCCCATGCTATATAGCACAATACAGAATGCAGTTATAGAGAAAAATAAATTAATATTTAAATTTTACAAAGTATTTTTACTGGAAATGGTATTGATATCAGGTCCAAAGATGAGTATTCTGGAATAATCAAGTAAGATACATGAATTGGAGAAGTCAAGGAAACTTGCCTATTAATATAGCTGCAGAAGAAGTTTATTGATACCCAAACTCTGGGTATCCATCTCAATAGTGACATCAATTTAATCTAAATAGGAAAAACCCAACAGTTACATCACAAACATTGTTACCTCAATCAATATTTTTCCTCCTTTTTACACAAAAAATATCAAAAAATATTTGGAAGAATGTTGGGTTTGGAAATAAATTAAAGATGACTAAAATATGAATGTGGAAAAGCAGAGGAAATAGGAACTTAAAGCTAGATTTAAAGTTGTGAAAAATGTATTATGGACAAACCAATCCAAAAACATTTTGGGGTTATTTTTTTGCATGGTGACCATTGCAAGGATTGTACATGCTAAGCATTGCAAGGATCAGATAGGACAATTAACTGCTTTGATTACAGATAGTCGATTAGACAAGTTTCTAAGAGACTGAGAGTCATTTGTGGATTTTCTACATGTTAAATATAACGACAGATAGTTAACAGAGGATTTGGAATATTAGTTTTATCTTTGGGGTAATCTGTTAACCTTTTTACATATATATGTAAACAAATGTCTGGTTCATTTGATTATTAAATAAACAGATTAACACATCTGGGATATTTATGAACTCTGTATGTTCTTAGTAACATGACTGCCATGAATTTTTGCATTGTGAGCATCCTGCCATGCTCAGATGTTGGAAAAGCACAATAATGCATTGGTAGAAGAGAATACCTGTAGCTCAGGATTGAACCAGCGGGTACTTGGTACTTTTCAGATTGATTGTTTTCTTGAAGACATTTCATTAGCAAACTAGGTAACATGATCCGAAATTTGCTGTTATGTTTTTCCTAGTCAATTACATTTATTATTATTATTATTATTATTATTATTATTATTATTATTATTTTATTAGACTTGTATGCCACCCTTCTCCCAAAGGACTCAGGGCAGCGAACATATAAAAAGAAATATATTTACAATAAAAAGATATTAAATAAAGAACAAGTGTATAAATACAAGAAACATTAAAACAATTAAAATTACGGTAGTAAACAGTAATATTAAAACAAACCCGCCCCCAGGTCAATCCAGGCCGGCCTGCTGAAACAGCCAAGTCTTTAGGTCTCGACGAAAGGAGCGGAGATCAGGGGCCAAACAAAGATCCACAGGGAGCTGATTCCATAGGGCGGGCGCTCCCACAGAAAAGGCCCTAGCCCTGGGAACCACCAGCCGACAATGCCTGACCGACGGTATTCCCAGGAGGCCCCTCCTGTGGGAGCACACGGGGCGATCGGAATGTGATGCTGGCAGGAGGCGTTCCCGCAAGTACCCTGGACCCAAGCCATTTAGGGCTTTATAAGTTGTTACTAACACCTTGAAGGAAACCCGGAAGGCAACCGGCAGCCAATGCAAGTCGCGCAGGAGGGGTGTAACATGGGAGTATCGGGATACCCCCATCACAGCCCACGCGGCCGCATTCTGCACCAGCTGCAACCTCCGAGTAATCCGCAAGGGTAGCCCCATGTAGAGAGCATTGCAGTAGTCGATTCTTGAAGTATGGGTGACCGTTCAAAGGGCATCTCGGTTCAGGTAAGGGCGGAGCTGGCGAACCAGCCGAACCTGGGCAAAAGCCCCCCTGGCCACAGCTCCCACTTGCTCTTCCAGACTGAGCTGTGCATCCAGGAGGACACCCAGATTCCTCGCCTATCCACGGGGGGTCACCTCCCCCCCATGACCAAAGATGGCACATCCACTGAACACCGAGATTCCGGTAAGAACAGCCACTTAAGGCGGAGTCTGTTACTCCCCATCCAGGCCTGCACCACCTCCAGGCACCGGGACATCACCGAGAGCATCACTGATCTGGTCTGGGGTGGAGATATACAACTGGGTATCATCTGCATATTGATGATACCTCACCCTGAAACCTGGATGATCTCACCCAGTGGTTTCATGTAGATATTAAACAGGAGAGGTGAGAGAACAGACCCCTGTGGCACCCCACAAGTGAGGGGCCTTGGGGCTGATCTCTGCTCTCCTGCCAAAACACCGACTGCGAGCGGCCCGGAGGTAGGAGGAGAACACTGCAAAACAGTGCCCCCCCTCCACCCCAGGAGCCGCCGCAGAAGGATACCATGGTTGATGGTATAGCGAAAGCCGCTGAGAGATCTAAAAGGACCAGGACCAGGACAGAGGAAAAACCCTGTCCCGAGCCCTCCAGAGATCATCCACCAGTGCGACCAGTGCTGTCTCGGTGCTGTGTCGGGGCCTGAAACCCGATTGGTACAGGTCGAGATAATCAGTTTCCTCCAGAAACAGCGGAAGCTTTGAACCACCACGCTCTCAACAACCTTCGCTAAAAAGCGAAGATTGGAACTGGACGATAGTTGTTCAAAAACGGTGGGTCCAGAGCAGGTTTTTGAGGAGGGGTCTCACCACCGCCTTTTCAAGGGGCGGGAAAAAACCCTCACTCAAAGAGGGCATTGACAACTGCTGGAGCCAACCCGTGTAACCTCCCTGGAGGCATAAACCAACCAGGAAGGGACACGGGTCCAATAAACAAGATGGTCGGAAGACAGCCTCCGCATGATCATGTCCAATATCCAGAGAGACAGGGTCAAACTCAACCCAGATAGGATCCACAAGACTCATCGCCACTCCATCATCCAAACCCTGCCAATTGGAGTCAAGCCGGCATGAATCTGAGCATCTTATCCGCCAGATGTAAACT